>OX457037.1:68278254-68383254 GCA_949752735.1 Lumbricus terrestris | reverse complement strand
CGCAAGCTTGGAAGCGGACGAATAGGGCCATTCCGGACTGGTTTTATAGCAGTAGTTGAGAGCGAAATTCCCGAGGGATCCTAAATACCTCGGGGCAAAAAAATGGCTGTGGTGGTGACCGTGGTGGTGGTGGTGGTAGTGGTGGGAATAGTAGTATATAGCTATTCTTTTAACATGAATATTTTAAGTCAAATACTTCTGTGTAGCCAAATGTTCCTGCTGGTGACGATTTTCAATGTTCAATGGAAAATGAGAATAGGGTTGCCAACCGTCCAGATTTTTTCTGGATCGTGCAGAAATATCATCCCGTGTACGGAAAACATAGGAAGGTCATTCTGGACAATGCAATGTCCAGAAATAATAGGGGTACGGAAAAATTAAAAAGTTGCACCATTCAACAAAGACAACAACTTTCCTGAAATGTAATAATCTATTAATAAAACTTTGTAAGAGTCTGAGATTTGCAAATTGTTTCAAGAAAGATGCACTCAATGTCTAGACACGAGTAGGCCTATTAGCCTACTTGAATCAGCGGTTCAATTTTGAAAATAATGTTCCAGAAGAAATCAAAATAGTGAGTCTTGATGATATTTGTCGTTAAACAGTTTGATAGAATTAATTAATTGGCTCACGTGGAATTACAGTTTTGGGAGATGACTTATACAAGGAATATTGCATCTTAAGACACAGTGGCGTGGACAAGGGAGTTTCGGGGGTTAAAACCCCCCATTGGCCTAGGGAAAAAGTTTTTTAAAGTTATTTATCCACTTAAATAAGAAAAAACAAAACAATTCCCTTTGTTACTTTATTCCATTTTTATTTACTGTAATACTGTTGGGTTGTATAGCAGAAAGGGTATCCGGCCAGACCAAAAAAACCACCCCCCCATGAAAAATTCCTGACTACGCCACTGTTAAGACAAGTTCTTCCAAACCTCAAGACAAAGCCAAAAATCGATAAATGTTGGGTAGAATTCCTTTTTAAATGTGTTGCTCCAAATTTCAAGAAACTGGTGGATAAATTTTGAGAAATTCCGATCAGTAATGCACATGTTGAAGGTATTTTCTCAATGATAAAAAAATATGTGGACTGATGAATGAAACCGGATGAGGTTTGAACTGGTAAAAGCTGAGCTGTGTGTGAAATTCAATGCATGTCGATCAATCTTGTAGAGATTTCTTATATTATGTTTCGGAGCAGAAATTTCTGCTCAATGCATTGCAAGCAAAGTGAACAGAAGTATAGATCTGAAGAAAAAAAAGACCTTAATGTACTTCACGTTTGCGAATTATTGATATTTGAATCTTGTTATAGGCCTACTAGTCGACGAAACAATATTCCTCTTGTACTTTCTGTGCACATTCCCTTATAGCTTTCAAGGTACCCATACAAGGATACTGTGATACAGATCTTGTAGGCCTACCTTGCATATTTTCACATTTTCTAAGTATAGGCCTAAGTTCTAAATGTGACATATTTTGCGGGATAGGCCTACATACAAGGATGATAAATTACTGAGTTTCACTCTTGTAGGCCCCTCTGTCGCCGGAGCCTCTATAGACGGGATATAGCCTATATATATATATATATATATATATATATATATATATATATATATATATAGTGATCCGCCAAAGTGGCCGGATACTAATCGCTACAATTTCCTCAAATCGTGGGGGCTCGCACTGCGTCCAGAAATTTCATAATCGAAAGTTGGCAACCCTAAATGAGAATGCTTCCGAATCGTCTAAAGACCGAATTTTTTTCTGTTAGACATTAAACAGATTTTTGCTTGCATAATATTGTGTTCAATCACAGAATAAATAAAACTACGATTTATCTATTCTGTGGTTCATTAGCGTAGCTAAGTTGTTCTTTGTTCTGACTGCCATTCTCGATTTGGGTTTGTTTTACTACACTCTATCATTTTTCTAAGTTCTAAACATGTTCGAGTTATATTCAGACCAGCTTGATTTAACACAATAATGAGAAAAAATTTATTTCTAGAACTTGACCTCTTTTGCTAATACTTTGTAAATTCCATCATCTGATTTGACGCATAATTAGCTAAAGGTGGGCCTACTTTAACACAGGTTATAAAAGAAATCTTCACAAAATATTTATGATACAGAACTCTCTTTCCAAGGGTAGGTATGTTTCTTTTGCATGGGGAGTCTAGTTGATAATCAATTTTTGAAATGTTTAGACTGTTTGGACAAAGATAAAGACGGCAGACCTTCGTTTGAAAACATCATTCAGAAGCTGACCTGGATAGGGAAAGACGGAGGTAGTTCGGTGATCTTAATAATAAAGTTAGGTTTTAGACATTCTTGGGAAAGCTTAAAATTAACTACATGCACTGAATGTATATTCATAGTCCTATAGACTATTTAATAATTAAATTTTGTGTGTAAAGTTTGCATCAACGTTTCACTCGTTTCTGGCATTCATTTAGACACGTTTTGCTGCAATGGATGAGACTGTAGATTCGATTCTTATTAACCTCAATTTAGCAATAATTGGTAGCAAATGTTTACACTAATTGTGAAACGCATCTCTCACTGTTCTTCACTCTGCATTGTTGTTGTGCCTAACTCCATAAGTATACCAGTGCCTCCATATTGCTGGTTCTCTATCCTTTCCATCTATCGCTGTCCCGTCCTCTTTTGTTTAATTTTTCTTGGCATGCTGTCTGAGCCTGCTTGCCTTTGATGATAATAATGAGACAATTTGCATAGCTCTTTGGCTCAGCCGATACCAAAATTAATGAGTAGACGCTAGGCTAATTGTAATGAGTCTCAATAGTTCAAGACGTAGGGCGAAGAAATTCTTCTCATTTTGAACTAAGCGCTGTTTCGCAAAGATACAAAGACTTGATGCGCATTGTTTCAGATAAATTTCGAATCGAATACAAATCTGATCCAGTTTTAGTTGCGACGATCAAAATAAGCGATTCAAAAGAAGAGAAAAAATCGATCCGTGGAATGACAATTTTATACAAAGAATTGTTTGTTTTGAGGAGTGGAGAGAGTTCGGAAGTTGAAGTTTACGATTTAATTAAATTAAGTTTAAGTCTTCGATGGAATTTGAAGGAGCTAATTGATCCAATGTACATTGTATCCTGCAACAGATTTAATTGTCTGTACATCTCCGTTTACAAAGGCTTCGTTCAGTCGTCTGAAATCTTGAGAGTTGATCCCAGTGGAAAATTAATAAGCAAATGGCCAATCAAAGATGAATATGGATGGGGTTTATCTGTTACGGAGCAATCAAGTGTAATTTTGACTGTTTTTAATAAACATAAGTTAAATGAATATTCACCAGATGGACAGTTGATCCGTCAAATAGATCTATCAATTGCTGGTATTCGTCATCCGTGGCATGCAATTAAACTGACCAATGGTCATTTCGTGGTCAGTCATGGCGGTGATCGACATACGGTGTGTAGAGTGTGTGAAGTCGATGGAAATGGAAAACTTGAAAAGTTATTTGATGGGTGTACCATGGAAGAGGTGGTTCGTCCTGGCTATTTGTTAATCGATGGAAATGGATTCGTGATGGTTACTGATAGAGAGAACGGTCGCGTTTTGTTGTTGGATTCAGATTTGAAACTTAAGAGAGAAATTTTCTCAACGGAAAGCAAACACGGCTTACAATGTCCATCGAGGATTCTTCTGGATGAGTCAAATGGTCGACTGTTTGTGGCAGACAACAAGTCACAAGATGGTGGAATGATTTTTATTTTCAAAGTTGAATAATCATGTTAAACAGGCCTTTATAGTTTGTGTTTTTGCTTGGAGTCGAGGCAATATTTAAATGTTGTTTTTGCAGAAACTGAAGAACTCGTTAGGCCATAGAGACATGTAGTCGTTCATATAGCATGTTTAAATGCATATTGTTATCTTGTCTTGTACGGTGTAACATTGTGTACCGTACCTCGGTGACGAACCTCATTAAGCCAGCATCGGGCTTTCGATTTCGAATCTCGAATTCTCTGCCTGTAGACAAGCTGCAGAAGGTCGGAAGCACTTCTCACAGAGCATCATGGTTTCGGTTGCCGTGTCGCAGCTGGGGAAATCGTCATTAGTTTTCGTTGAACGAGGACTCGTCGAGGAGCAAAAGTTAACAGTTCCTATTACTGTGACGTCGTCCTACATCAAGGATTATTGCCAGACATTATAGCTCACTCTGGTCACAATTTCACTTTCCAGCAGGATGGAGCACCTGCTCATCGTTCACGAAAAACAGTTGCTTTTCTCACTGCTCACGTTCCAGACTTTAATGAACCAGAAAATTGGCCACCGAACAGTCCGGACTTGAATCCCGTAGACTATTCCATCTGGGGAATGCTTCAGCAGCTTGTCTACAGGCAGAGAATTCGAGATATTGAACATTTGAAAGAAGTTCTGACCGCATGCTGGGACGAAACCAGCGAGGACACTATCAATTATTCAAGCGATGCGATTGCAAAAACTAATAGTCCGGTTTATTTTGCGCCACCCTGTATAAGCTATTAGCTTTTGCTGGCACCTAATTGCATTGTAGCCTACTGTACTAAATCACTCATGATTATGTAACCTGAGTTGAACGTGCAATAAAGTATCTATCTATCCAAAAATAAAAAAAAATAAAAAAAATTGTGCGTTAGTGCATAAGCGTGTGTGTGCGCGTGTGCGTGCATAGGCGCCGAGTTGACCCGAAGAGTGTGAGTACCCAAACGAATGTGAAAGAAAGCCGCGCGTGATCGCGAATAAATTTTTTTGAGCCTTTTTTCAAAGGAGAGTTATTGAAATAACCTCTGTTAATAGGCGGAGACTTGTTCATGGTTCTAAGGGACGAACTCGCGGTCAAAGGACGATAACCGGTAAAGGAAGGGCCGAAGGGGATTGGAGAGTGGAAGCGCTCCTAAACATTTTCGATTTTTTTCTTGCCACACTGAGATGGTAGCATCTTAGGCTGTCATTTTATGGTTTAGCCTAAGACTTGAAAATCATCCCTGCCGTTGTTTAAAATAATTTCCACACAACATGAAATAGTGAAATTTTAAGCTGTTATCTCGTCAAAATTACCCATTATTTCATTGTCTAAATATATGATTTAAGGCTTCAAGAAATGTTTTTCACAATTGCTTAAAAAATTTGATCACTCTTTGGGTCAACATGTAGCCCTACTTCTCTTGGAATCCACACAGAAGAAAAGCACAATCTTCGTTAGCATGGGCATCTGGTAGCACTCTCTCCTAAGTAGGTCAAGACTCAACGGGCTCAAATTTTGCACAAGAAATAAAAAAATTCTGTTACATTAACCACTGTTTAGTGAGCTAATATTAACATTGTGGAAGATAGTTTTTCAAATAGTTTTCACAGACAATTTAGTCACGGTTGATTTGTTAATTAACACAGACAAAACAATATCCAGCTTTTTTGATGCCGGGAGGTGATTCTCGCGCAGTGATGATCATTATAGGCTATAGCCTATAGGATGTAGGCCCTACAACATAAAGAAACAGTCATTTAAGTCGTCGCCTTCGTCCGTATAAAAACTGAAGCGGATCGAATGAGCAGGATTTCGAGGTTTTTCGCGTATTCGTATGGAGTTCAGACTACCGGACGGAGTAAAAGTTTAAAACTGGAGTATTAGTAAGGAAGACTAACTGAGATAAAAGAAAATATACATAAGACGCAATGATTTTTATAGATAAGCAATGCCAACAGAGAAATCTATATAAATAAAGAGAAGATTCTGTCTGTTTGACCGGGATGCATTTCCACAGTTTTTGAGCTTTTCACTCCAAACCTTCACTACTGTGTAGGTCTCGGCATGAGACACCCCAACGAGGGATTGGCGATTCTCTACCACCATGGGGGCCAGGGTGGGGGGCGAAACCCCCAAATTTTTTCCCACTTTTTTCGCAATTTTTCTGAAACTTTGTACCTCGACAGAGGGTCATCAGAGCCACCCGGTGGAGTGGTTGGCGAATCTCTGCCACCATGGGGGCCACGGTGGGGGTTGCGAAAGCCCTAATTTTTGCTATAAATTTCCATTCCCTTGCCATAGTTTCACAGTTAGACACATTTTCACGGGGACCGCCTCGCCTCTACTCAGCCCACACCTCGGCCCGCAGGGGCCGGGTGGGGCATGGGTGTGGTGGGGGTGGGCGTGGGGGCGGTGGGGAGAAAATTTTCCCGAAAACCGAAATTTCACAGGTGGCGTACAGGCCAAGGTCAGAGTGTGGTGTGGTGGGTGGGGTCGGATGGGGTGGGGTGGGGGATGGTGGTGGGAGGGGTGGGGAGCGGGGGTGGAGTGGGTGGTGGGGTTGGGGAGAAGGTGAGGAGGGGTGTGGGGTTCGGGAGATTGAGAGTGGGGGGAATTTTTCCGAAAACCCTAATTTCACGAGTGGCGTACCTGTCGAAGTCGGAGTGTGGTGTGGTGGGTGGGGTGGGATGGGGTGGGATGAGGTGGGGATGGTGGTGGGGGGAATTTTCCGAATACACAATTTTTATGGGTGGTGGAGGCCGGAGTGTAGTGTGGTGTGGTCGGGGGTGGCGGGTGGCTGGGGTTGGGTTGTGTGGGTGGGTTGGTGGGTGGGGAGTGGGGTAATGGGGTGGGGTGGGGGTGAGGGGGAGTGAGGTGGGGAGGGGTGGAGTGGAGGGCGGGGTAGGTGGGGAGGGGGTGGGAGTGTGGGGGTTGGGGTGTGTGGGGAGCTGGGGTGAGTGGGGGTTGGGGTTGGGGAGAAGTTGGGCGGGGGTGTGGGGTATGGAGGATGGGGGAATTCCGAAAACCCAAATTTCACGGGTGGCGTGCCGGTGGAGGTCGGAGTGTGGTGGGGTGTTGTGGGGTGGGGGTGTGATGCGGTGGAGTGTGGTGTGGTTGCGGCCGGGAGCGGGTTGTATCCTAAATTTCCCGGGCAACGCCGGGTACCCCAGCTAGTAATATAATAAAAGAACATCTTGTTGACTGATTTCTGGTGGTGCGCATTCATAGGCGGGCCTCGCATGGACAATTTCTGGTGGTGCTGAGCACTCACGGGCCTCGCAGAGTCGGCGCCCATGTGTACGTGTACATGTGGGACCCTATTGTGGGTGTGTGCATATATAGGCTATTTAATAAATTAATTTACGTAACCCTTTATAAGCGATATCTTCGGCGTCATGAGAAACAACACTGTCTTATCCTCGTATTGCAATGCAATCAATAATGGACTGCTTGAAAGTGAAGTAGCTTTTAAATCACAGGTGAGTCAAATTTTTTACTCTGCATCAAAATGTAGTGCGATGGTTTATAGGCCTACTGAGCTTTGAAGTCGCGACTGCAAGTGCCTGGACGAGAGTGGACCCGTCGATACTTTTGGTCACTTAAGTCACCTAGTAACAGCAGCCTAGTTTGTCTAATTTTTAATCGGGTGGCAGCAGGGTTTTTTAGCGTCCAGTTTTTGGCAAATGTGCAGGTCAAAATCTAAATGGATTTGTGCAGCTGTAGAAGCACTTGTGTGCAGTTAATATAGTTTAAAAGATCATTGTCTTCGGATTGGGAATTATTTACCATGGAGTAGCCTACGGGAAGGAAAAGAAGAGGTTGTGCATATTATAGGCTAATTATAAAAATTCCGTTAAAAACCCTGGTTGTCTGGGAGCTCTCAACACAATAATAGGCCTACCGACTGTTAGCTTTATGAGAATTCGATGGAACTGACATGCTAACATGCTCTCTCTTGTTTTTCGCCACATTTAAATATAATCAGGCAAAATAATTCCTGTGTCGCGGAATATTCTGTCCCCCACAGTCAATTCCTCCGGATGGAATATACCGTGTATGGTATAATAAAAATCCTATATATCCTTCATCGTATAATTATTTTAAAATGCGTATTATTAATAAATTTATGCTGTAATCAATATTTTAAGTGACGTTAATTGTTTCAAATGTCCTAAGCAATGTTCAAAGCGAGGTAACTCGAATTTAGTTAGTGTCTCTAAATGTTCTTAAGTGTTCTAAGTGTTCTAAGATCAACGCAAACAGAGTTTACAAGTAAGAATAAACACATTTGTTAGTGGCAATGTTTAACACAAAGCAAACTAAAGTTGATTTCCAAAAGTACACAGAACCGGAAGTGGCTGCCTCAACTTCTTTCATCCAGAGGGATGCAATTGTTAGGGGATACTCTACTTCGTGACACCGGCAGTGTCACGGTCACAGCATCTAGATGCGAGGGGGTCGCGGAGCCCACCGTCGGCAGGCACAGCACCGGGAGGCGAGGAGGTCGCTGGGTTCGCCGACAACGGGCGAGAGCCCATCAACACCTCCGTGAGGGACACACACGACCCCCACGGGACGCCTTTTGAAGTGGCGGCGAAGAGCCGACGACCAGATGTGGTCGAATTGGACACGGACGCTTTGAGGCCGCCACCCGACGGGGCGATGAACCGTTAGCGCCGGCTGCCCAGGGCCATCAAAGGCAGCCGGCGTCATATATAAGACGATGTAGGCCATTAACGGGGAGAGGCCCGGCAGACGCATTGGACTTAATATCGAACAGCAAGAAGCAACTGAAGTTCAACGTAGATATTTTAGGGCGTCTGAACTATCTTTTAACATTGCCGGAGGAGCCTCCAAGTGTATATAATTCTGATTAACCTCTACTATTGTTTTGTTTAATAATAAATCATCTAAAAAGGACGTCCTCTGCACTGTGTAACGTCACGGCCAAAGTCTGAACCAATAGATCGGGCTAGGGTCGTGACATCACTGGTGTCAGAAGCGAGATTGAACTAAGAGTTGCCGGTACAGTCAGCGACCAGCAGCCTTACGTGGACAGTGCGAGGACGGAGAAAGCAACGCAGAGGATTGGGATAACAAGCTGCGGACAGCCAGCGAGGACGCTGAGGATTGGACGGCCTAGTTGCAGTCAGCAAACGAGGACGGACGAACAGCGGACGGTCAACCGAGGATCGAATCGGGAGGACAAGCAGCGGACAGCCAGCGAGGACGCTGAGGATCGAACGCCCAAGTTGCAGTCAGCCAACGAGGACGGACGAACAGCGGACGGTCAACCGAGGATCGAATCGGGAGGACAAGCAGCGGACAGCCAGCGAGGACGCTGAGGATCGAACGCCCAAGTTGCAGTCAGCCAACGAGGACGGACGAACAGCGGACGGTCAACCGAGGATCGAATCGGGAGGACAAGCAGCGGACAGCCAGCGAGGACGCTGAGGATTGGACGGCCTAGTTGCAGTCAGCAAACGAGGACGGACGAACAGCGGACGGTCAACCGAGGATCGAATCGGGAGGACAAGCAGCGGACAGCCAGCGAGGACGCTGAGGATCGAACGCCCAAGTTGCAGTCAGCCAACGAGGACGGACGAACAGCGGACGGTCAACCGAGGATCGAATCGGGAGGACAAGCAGCGGACAGCCAGCGAGGACGCTGAGGATCGAACGCCCAAGTTGCAGTCAGCCAACGAGGACGGACGAACAGCGGACGGTCAACCGAGGATCGAATCGGGAGGACAAGCAGCGGACAGCCAGCGAGGACGCTGAGGATCGAACGCCCAAGTTGCAGTCAGCCAACGAGGACGGACGAACAGCGGACGGTCAACCGAGGATCGAATCGGGAGGACAAGCAGCGGACAGCCAGCGAGGACGCTGAGGATCGAACGCCCAAGTTGCAGTCAGCCAACGAGGACGGACGAACAGCGGACGGTCAACCGAGGATCGAATCGGGAGGACAAGCAGCGGACAGCCAGCGAGGACGCTGAGGATCGAACGCCCAAGTTGCAGTCAGCCAACGAGGACGGACGAACAGCGGACGGTCAACCGAGGATCGGAAGGACAAGCTGCGGACAGCCAGCGAGGACGGACGGACAGCGGACGATCAACCGAGGATCGGGAGGATCAACTGGAATCCATGAGACGGAAGTCAAGCCGACGGCAGACAAAAGGGTAGGACTCTTACGTTGTTGGCTGGTTTTATCTGTGCATGAGAGGAGTGGCAATCACGGGCCGAGAGTTGGCTGCAGCGAAAAACACTTCTTCTAATATCATCTGAATATTGATTTGAATTGATGCATTGCTTTGATACGGTAGAGTGATTGATTGACTCGTTTTTGTGCATTGCTTGGCGCCCCATTTAGTTACTGGGTTGTTGGCTTTTGTGGCTTCTATGCATTGCATCGTTCAGTGACTGACTTTTGTGGCTTCTATGCATTGCATCGTTCAGTGACTGACTTTTGTGGCTGTTATGCATTGCATCGTTCAGTGACTGACTTTTGTGGCTTTTGTGCATTGCATCATTCAGCGACTGACCTTTTTGACTTTGGTGCATTGCATCATTCAGCGACTGACTTTTTTTGACTTTCGCGCATTGCATCATTGAGCGATTGGTTTGTTGGATTTTGTGCATTGTGCGTTGCATCTACTTACTGACGTACCTACGTGCTTTCTATCTCTATCCTCTTCTATCATGGATAGTCTCACACCCGATAGGCAAGCGCAGATTAAGAAGATGTCCGATGAGAGGTTAAGAGCGTACCTACTCAAGGACGACATGGAGGACGAGATCGTCTTTGCGATGGACCGCCATCAATTAATGGAAGAATGGGCGACCAAGGTGGCCAAAAGGCAATGTAAGGATTATGAGGAAGGTGGGGTAACTTCACCAGAACTAGAGTCCTTGCAATGGAGAGGAGGTCAGGACATCGAACGACTCAAGTTTGAATTTGAAGTTCGGAAGTATGAGGAAGAGAGAAAGGCAAGGGAGGAAGAGCGGGAACGCCAGAGAAGACGAGAGGATGAGGAGAGAAGGGCCAGAGATGAAGAGAGAAGGGCAAGAGAGGAAGAGAGGGAGCGACAGAGAAGACGAGAGGATGAGGAAAGAAAAGCAAGAGAGGATGAAAGACGGATTAGAGAAAGAGAGGCAGCCATTCGAGAGACAGAACGGACAGAAAGGAGAGCCAGAGAGGAAAGAGAACAGGTGCTCAGAGAAGAAGATCGGAGATTTAAACATTCGCTAGCTAGCCGAACGAAACATTTCGGGGAGCTAATGAAGAGTGTTTTGTGGAGATTTCCACAGGATCCAGCAGAAATCCCGGCATTCTTTGATCACATGGACAATTTATTTAAGATCTACGAAGTTGATGACGATGTGAAGGCGAAACTTCTCTTAGCTAACTTAAGTGAGCGAGCAAAAGCTGTTGCAACGCGCTTAGAACACACACAGTTAAATGATTACGAGGGATTGAAAAAATTCCTGCTCAGGGAATTTAAGATCAGCCCTATACACCTAAGGGACAAGTTTCTCACATTACGTAAATCTCAAGACGAAACATACACCATTTATATGTCAAGGTTACATAACACTTTAATGTATTACTTGCGGAGTCGAGAAATCGATAATGAATTTGACGAGCTTGTAAGCCTGCTTTGCGCAGACCGATTAAAGGAGCAGATTTCTAAGGGATGCCTAGATTTCATTCTCACACAGGAGACAGACGGTTGGCTAAGACACAACGATCTTGCCAGCTCTGTCGATCTGTATACAGCGTCGCACACGATCAGCGGGGATCCACTGCGGTCGTCTGGACCGACGGCGTCAGGCGCCAGTCGATCAGGGAACCAGTCAGGTCTTAGCACTCACTCAAGGGCAGTAACCCCAGAAGGCAGGAGCGAGGGGAGAGCAGAAGGCCTACGGGCGAAGGAAGATGCGCGGCGGAAGGGGCTCTGCTATAAATGTCTTTTGCCCGGGCACAGAGCAATTCAATGCGAGGGTAATAAACCCCAAAGGGAGGAGCCAAAGCTGGCGCGGGTGAATGCATGCGCACTCCAACCCCCCAAGCGGAGCGATACGTCTCGACCCGACCGCCAGAGGGCGGCTGCATCAAGCGGCTTATCGCCAGATGTCGACGCAGATAAGGCGTGGGAGGAGCTAAGCAGCAGGGAGGAAACATCAGATGCTTACATGGCTTTAATTGAAACAGAAGAATTTCATGTAAGGTCTTACGTGCATGTGGATATCGAACACCTATCTGTTCAGAACGCCTTAATTGATGGTGGTTCTGAGGTTTGTTGTGTCCGGGAGTCCTTAATTGACCACCTGAACCTCCCCGTCGACAAGCAAATGCGTCTAGCCGGAATGAACGGGCACGCGGAGTTGGTCAATGTTATCCGACTTGATGTGAAGCCCGTCTGTAATAAGACACCTTCAGTCATAAACCCGAGGGTACGCGTCTGGTTTGCAGTGGTAAAGGACCTAAATGAGGCTGTTATATTGACACCGAGCGTCACAGCGGTAATCAGGGAAGCCTCGCATTCTAAGGTACTGCCACCTAGTGTGAACGAAGCAGACGCGGAGATAGGGGAGGGGCAGGCGATTAACGCATCTCCCACCTTAGCACCCCAGACCATCGACGAGAGAGAGGAGGGACAAGGTAACGATCTCAATAGTATACAAGCGACCCCTACTGACGAAGATATCATCATGAGTGCTAATGCCAAGGCAGACGAAACGAAGGCAGTTGAGCGACGTGAGGATGATGAGGATGGTGATGATGATCATGATCATGATGATGAGAACGGTGAGGATGATAAGCCAACGTTCATGAACACAGAGCAACCGTTGTGTAATGATCGTGTGGCAGATGTAGATACTTCAGTAGGACAGCGCGAAGGTAGTGCGCTAAAATCCTGTTTGAAATTAAATCGAGATAGTGAGGATAACTTGGACATAGGAATTAGCTTACCATGTCACGGCGACGATGCCGGCGAGCAAAACCCGCCTCTGTTGTGCTTGACTGAGACACAAGACGGTAGAGAATTGAGACGGACTCTGGACAGCACAATGACATTGAACCCTACATGTAGATTCAATTGGGCATCGTTCATCGTTGAAGACGGTTTATCTGGGGGGCCCGGGACAAACCCCCTTCAATTAGCGGATGGAAGGGGCATATGTGATGCCTTGGTGCCAGTATACACGACATCTTCTATTCCAGCCTTCATCAGCTGTTTCAATACTAAGAGCGGCGATTGGCAGCTCCCGATCAAAGAGGAATCTCCATGGGTTATGGCTTTTGTCGGTGATTCATGTACTTACGAATATCAATGCATGACTTTTTGGTTGATGTCCATTTGCAATAACTTAATGCAATGCTTGGCCCGGATTTTGCAGCCAATGTCTGGGCCCGGATTTGACGGAGGGGTTAGAAGGAGACCAGCCGCGGCGGGGAGCCTACCCTGTCTAAATGTACATATTGTTTACACATTGTTGGCATTGTGTTTCATGTTCTGCGATGCTGTCGACCGGACGAGTGGTGCTGAAGATGACGTCGTCAATGGATCGACAACCCATGACTCCGTCTTTGAGGAGGGAGTAATGTCACGGTCACAGCATCTAGATGCGAGGGGGTCGCGGAGCCCACCGTCGGCAGGCACAGCACCGGGAGGCGAGGAGGTCGCTGGGTTCGCCGACAACGGGCGAGAGCCCATCAACACCTCCGTGAGGGACACACACGACCCCCACGGGACGCCTTTTGAAGTGGCGGCGAAGAGCCGACGACCAGATGTGGTCGAATTGGACACGGACGCTTTGAGGCCGCCACCCGACGGGGCGATGAACCGTTAGCGCCGGCTGCCCAGGGCCATCAAAGGCAGCCGGCGTCATATATAAGACGATGTAGGCCATTAACGGGGAGAGGCCCGGCAGACGCATTGGACTTAATATCGAACAGCAAGAAGCAACTGAAGTTCAACGTAGATATTTTAGGGCGTCTGAACTATCTTTTAACATTGCCGGAGGAGCCTCCAAGTGTATATAATTCTGATTAACCTCTACTATTGTTTTGTTTAATAATAAATCATCTAAAAAGGACGTCCTCTGCACTGTGTAACGTCACGGCCAAAGTCTGAACCAATAGATCGGGCTAGGGTCGTGACAGGCAGAACCTAGTATTGCAACCGCTCACAGAGTATCTTTAGTCGCAACAGTAGAAGATCTGATGTAGCCTACTATGTTCATCATCGTCATTGTCATGTACTTCATGCGGTGGCAGGGCTGAACTCAAAGGTATACGCGGGTATACGGGGTATACTCACCTCCGGGGAGAAATGACAGCGTATACTCAGCTACTCACCTCAAAAAACGAGGGTACACGCGGGTATACAGCGTATGCCCTATACCCACCTCAGTGAGGCCAAGTAGGTATATTCTACGTAGGTAAAAATCGCGAATTACGAAGGCCAAAAAATTGCAAAGGCAAAAAAATCAAAAAAGTAGAGCGTTTACGCTGTTTGAAAGGTTTTCCGGGCAAAAAATCAAAAAAAATGCTTCGATGACTAAAATGGTCGTCAGAAATTTTGATGACTAAAAAATCCTCAGAATTGTTTGGCCCAAAAAAGTCGATTTTTTCGGCGGCAGCGTATAGGCCTACTCACCTCAAAAGTTCTGAGTACAGCACTATGCACTGCTCGATTAGTTAGTTCATTGCTAACTGCTTTCCGCTTAAGCATCTACAAAGATTTACACTAAATGAAATAAAAACGAAATTTTTGTCGCGATAAACGAAAACCACGGGGTCTGGCAGCCAAGTATACAACACAGGCGTTAATGTGAAAAGACGTTCGCTAGAACTATGCTATAGGCCGGTTTGGTCATCTTCGTGAACCGTAATCTCAAGCTTGAGACATCTCCAGTTACCAGAATAACTATTATGCATGAAAGCTAGGTTAGTTTCGTAGGAGCTTGGCCAGAACATAATCGATAGATAGGTAGATTGTCAACAGTATCAAACGCAGCGTCCAGTTCTCGAAGAACCATTGAGAATAGCCTATAGCTGTGGATAAAGAGAGGATAACGTTGTGACGATGCTGTCCTCAATGACGCCCTGTCATCTATGATTTGCATGTTGATTTTGTTGGTATATCATTGTATGTCACATGTGTCTCATTTGTCACATGCTCTTTTGATCTACTGCTCCTCTGTCGCTCGATCTCGTCACTTAATTCTCTGTCGCCCACCCTCTGAAGCGGTCTATAACGACTCAATGATAATGACGTGCGCCAGCAATGACACTTGCGCAATTAGGTCACAATAACAGTATTCTGTTAGGTCAGAATAACTATTCAATTACATGTAGATCATAATAGTTCCATTCCACCGTGACTGCTCTCCTTGCTCTACTGTCTGAAATCTATTCTGCCGTTGATAGGTCTGAGCTCACCCTATTGGCTCTTTATGATGTCTCTTGAGCCATTGATATGGTTGACCACGATATCCTTCTCGAGCGTCTTGAGACCGCCTATGGTGGCAAGAACCCCCCTCCTTATCTTGGTGTCAGCCTTACCTTTCTGAAAGAACCCAAATGATTATATCTGGTGACTCTCGAACCCAATGGGTTCATGTTAATCTGGGTGTTCCTCACGGTTCAGTTCTTGGGCCTCTCCTATTTATTCTTTACACGGCTGACATCTCTTCTCTTTTTCCGACCTGTATAGTGCTGCTGGCCATCTCTTTGCTGATGATGTCCAGGCATTTGTCCATGGCTCCCCTCTTCCCAGCTACACTTCTGTCTGTCAGTCTCTCCTCTGCTCTGTCTCTTCTTAAAACCTGCTCCTTCTCGTGGGGCCTTGCGCACTGGGGGTGCCTCTGAACGGTTCCCCCTACTAGAGGCGCTTTGTAAATGTTTAAATACAATACAATAATAACTTTTTAGTTGGATCACAATAACTATTCAGGTAGGTCATAACAACTATTCAGTTAGGTCATAATAACTATTCAGTTAGGTCACAATAACTATTCATTTAGATCATAATAAACTATTCATTTAGATCATAATAAACTATGCAGGTAGGTCATAACAACTATTCAGTTAGGTCACAATAACTATTCATTTGGATCATAATAAACTATTCATTTAGATCATAATAAACTATTCAGTTAGGTCATAATAACTAAGCCTATTCAGTTTGGTCATAATAACCATTCACATAGGCCAACATTTTTGTTGCTTTGAACAGTTTGGCTACGTGCGCCTTCATCATGATATAGCGCTCGAGTCCACATAATATTATTACAATGACACAAAGGAAAGCAGCAACGCGACCACAATGTCGTGCATTCAAGTTATCCTTCAGTTGCTTACATGTCACCAGAAGCAATTTTGCTGATGACGAGGGCAGTCGTGGCCTACAAAGAGGTTACCTAACATAGTTTGAGTCTGGGTTTCAGTTTATATCAACGCATGCAAGTGCTATTAATTTAGTGCCTCTTCAAGCATGCCATGGAGTTTCAAGCGTAATGTAAGAACCAGAGCCCTGAGCCGACTTCACAGCGTCGGCGGCGGCGCGCCGGTCATTTTTGGTCGGCGGCGGCGGCGCGCCGACAGACAAAAATCGGCGGCGGCGGCGCCCTCAAAATGTCGGCGTCGGCGGCGCGGCGCGGCGTCGTGGGATTAGTGCTCCAGGGTGGCGTACTCATTGAATTTTTTTACAAAAGCAACCTATGTTATAAAGATATGCGTGCTCAGCAATTATTTTTGGCAATTATTTGGTCTTATATTAATATTCATGAGGAACAATTATTCTCAGAATAGACGTTTAATTACAAAATCCTACAAAGGCTTGATTTACAGGCCACTCGACAACGTTTTCAAATCCAGGCCTCCAAGTTACGTAACCTACTAATAGAACTTAAAGGGCTGTTTGCGCAGTGGCGGCGCTACCTGCCTACTTT
Source organism: Lumbricus terrestris (assembly GCA_949752735.1). Lineage (NCBI taxonomy): Eukaryota > Metazoa > Annelida > Clitellata > Crassiclitellata > Lumbricidae > Lumbricus > Lumbricus terrestris. The sequence goes on along the minus strand of OX457037.1, from coordinate 68,366,534 downwards.
ACTGTTGACCTGCGCTTCGACCCGTCACAAATTCTTGAGGTCCATTTTCTTGACGCGGCCTGCTGAAATTGTATAGCTGCGCGCATGCAGACATGCATACATAGTTACATACATACAAACACACATGCATACATGCATACATACATTCATACATACATACATACATACATACATACATACATACATACATAGACTAAATGCATACATACATAGTTACATACACACACAAACATACATGCATACACACATACACACATACATACAAACATGCATACATACATACATACATACATACATACATACATACATACATACATACATACATACATACATACATACATACATACATACATACATGCATGCATACATACATACATACATACATACATACATACATACATACATACATACATACATACATATATACATACATACAATACATACATAACATACTGTGTTTACGTAGAAATGTTTGTCTGTCGCAAAGTGGGAGCTATTGTGAATGAATACAAAGTCATGCAATCTTGTCAACAGATTAGGGTACTTGCAGTTGTTTTAATTTTCCTTTGTCAAAGCACACTGAGTAGTAAAATTGATCAGAATTCACCAACTTTCCTGATTTATCGTCCAATTATAATCCGACCGACTTCTACGCGAAACTCTTAGCATCTTCCTTACACCTAATTGCTATGCACAGGTCTTTCGATCTAAGCAGGCCAAGTCACAATTAGTTACACTTGTTTTATGGGGAAAGTGTTTCTCGTTTCCTAATCTGATCCCATTTGTGAGATGTTTCTCAAATTGCTGACTAAATAGGATCTTTTGGCCAATTGCCCATCATTTTCCATTTTGCATATAGACAGGTCTACTAATATTCGAAGGCTTAATTAATCACCAATTTCACATAGGTCACGTAGAGCGTAGGAGTTTGATACTGGTGAGAAAAATAGGAATTAGGTAGTAACTGGCCGGCAATGGAGAATCAGAAGCCTGCAGACGCGACCAATCGCCTACATAAAATTGCAGATCGCCACCTCTTTGCAACGTAATAGCAACGTGTATCCTAATACTAGAGTGCAGACTTCCATCTTAGCATACGGTCGGACTAGCTATCAGGCAAGAACGCGCACACACGGCATAGCAATTCACTTAGGCCTACTTGGAGTTCATTTTACCTTCGTTGCTGCCATCATTTAAATCGAACCACAAAATCCACAAAGTTTAAACGTTAAGAACACTGTTACAAAAGTCAGAAAGAATAGGTTTCATGGCATTGACGCAAAAACGGTGTTGCCATGAATAATGAAGTATATAAGAAAAAGATTATATTTTGCACTGACGCAACAATTTTTTCACGAAATCATGCAAGGGATGAAAAATGCAACAAAAAGAAATACAGGAATCAAAGTGGCATCGGCGGCGCGCCGACAAATTTTCGGCGGCGGCGGCGTCGGCGCGCCGACTCAAGAAAATCGGCGGCGGCGGCGCCCACGAAATGTCGGCGGCGGCGGCGCGGCGCGGCCGGCGCATAGCTCTGGTAAGAACGATATCAAACTATAATAGGTGTGTAAATGTTACTGTATACAGTAGAGGCAGCTGATAGGAGTTCTTTCAACACTGCTTCTGACATACTATTTGAGTCTCCGTTTCATTTTCAATCCATGGCAGATAAGCCTGTAGGCTGCATGGATCGTTAGACATCAGTAGTTACAGTAGGCCTATACTTATTTCAAACATTATGATAGATTATGATTCAGATTAAATTCAAAGACTGGATATAGTTATGGTAGTCGTAATAGCTCAAATCAGAAAAATCACTTACAAATAATTGTTAGTGTCTAAGCCCGGTTTTGCTGCTAACACTATACATGACTCTAGCAGGTGTTCTGATAGGACGGATGGTCTTGCCGCCAATACTTTAGCGTGCGTATAAAATGAGCTGGGTATGTAGGTTTGTAAGACAGTTGCGGTGGTATGCTTGGGCTGTGGTCCGTTTTGATGTTGAGCGTGTTCGCGCTTCGTGGTATTCCCCCGCTGGGATGCGAGTTCGACCTTGAGTCATTTTTCTTCGCTGTCTACTTCGCCTCGTTGGTGGAATTGAAGTTACTGAATTGACGTTCGACTACAAGGAGTCTCTGTTAGACTGGTCGTCCTGTACTGCTTGCTGCGCTGCTCTACCGGCTGTTCCGGTGTCGCTTCATGATGAAGGTATCTCTGTACATTCGCTGTAAATACTGCTATTGTGAATAAATCGACGTTATTTTCATCATTAGGGCCTTAACTTCGTTAGTCATACTCCTAGACGGCCTTTGAACCACAACAACATATAGGCCTACAGAGTGGGCCAAAAAAGGACCACCTAGGTTTTTTTGCCAATATCTTGACCAACAGTAAGAATTTCGAAATGGAATTTTACAGGCTTATAGACAATATGTACACATTATGGTCAGATTTCATACAAATATTTCAAACAGAACATAAGTTATAGCCTATCACTTTTATGGAGGCCACCCACCGGTTTTTTTACGATTCAAAAACGTAACGCAGCAAAAAGTGTCAAACACGTGATTTTATTAAGTCACATCTCAAATAAATTGGAAATGAACTTGACAGTAATTCATAACTTGTGTTCAATGTGCCCACCACCAGTGCCAGCACTTCTTTTAAGTATCTTGCAACAGTTGCAAAGAAAACTGCAATTCATTGCAATCCATATTTTCTCATAGAATGAATATTATCAGCTACATGCTTCGTGTCGAAGCAACGACATTCTTCGCATTGCAAGCAATATTTCAGTTGAACAATGGTCTTGCAGCAAATCGAGGCTAACTCCTGTGTCTGTTGCAAGACTGCTTAATCGTCAGTCTCCACTCAGTCGACCAGTCCATAGAGTATGTTAGCTGCACTTGTTTACAAAATGGCGGTGATGAATGAGACGTTTTGCGTCAAACGAGTATCGCCACGCTTGGATCATCCAGCAGGCTGAGTGTTTTATTATTATGGGCCGACATAAAAATAGCCCAACTGCTTGTCTGACTCTCTTTCTACCACAGTAATGCAATCATTTCGAGGTCTGCTTAAGCTTATACCCAATGGACATAAAATTGCATGGTTGCAAGAAGAGGGAGAAGAAAATAGAAAAGGAGAAGGAGCATGATTTGAGAAAACAGCGACGGGTTTTTCAGGCACAGAGACCAATTAGATGGTCGAGATCATCAAGTACAGATTTTGCCGAACTGTGGCATGACGTTGGCCTATTCTCGGGCTCGTTGCAATTCCGATTCTTTCGCATTGTCTCCTTATAATGGGTGTTCTCACAGTGAGAAAGTCAGAGGAGAGTTCGACGGAATTAAAATACTTCCAGTAAATTCCTATCGTACCATGGAAGTACAGTTCTTTTTGCCAGGTCAATCACATTATTGCCGTTTATTGCCACGCCAGGCTCTGGCGGTGGCATTTGCAGTTTAACGTCACTGTGTGATAACAAAGACCATTAGCGACGCCCTACTCCTTTATCCAAGGCCTGGGACTGGCACTGGCAGAGTGCAACCAGTGGCGGAGTTGCGCCAGGCTCTTGACCGACGTAGGCCCCTATAATTATTTCACCCTCCTTCAGAGGGTACGACGTCTTGTAGTCACATGTCCAACGTAGGCCGACTTGAACTACTTAAGCCTACTTAGGCTACTAGGCTTGATAGGGACATATTGACGGAAATTTCAACTAAATTTAATTGCCATACATTATGATTAGAATAACATAAAGTGATAATATAGCCTGTAATATGCTACAGTCGATGCGAAATAAACAATAACCGGGTTGTTGAATAAACGAAAATTATTATTAAAATGGGCTGTAATCTTCAGTTTCGATTGCAGCGTGACGCCCACGATATCAGGGTCTTCATTTAAAACGCGTGAGTCTGCGACTTTACTCATGTCCAAGAATTATCACAGCAGTGACACAGCTGGCTTAGGGATCTTGGGCTAAATAAAGTGTCGCTGCTGTTTGCCACTTCGCTCCAGAGTCGTTTAGAGATCGCGGTTAATCGAATGGTTGAACAAAGTTGACAATTTTTAATAAGACAGTTTTATCCATAACTCTAGTGTACAACATAGGCCTACATGTTGATAGATATTTGCTACTGGGATCATACAGAGTTGCATTCAGGTATTTAGCTAGAGATTTTACTACAATTATTTTTGATTATAGTCGATGAAAACTGTTTTTTTAAACCAAGAGGACATGAATCCGTGTTCAGGTTAAAACTAACGCAGTAATGTCAATAATGAAACCGAAAGTATGCTGAATACTCTTAAATAGCCAACTTATATAATTATGGAAAAGGATTACAAAGTATACCTATTAAGTAACTATAAAGTGGGCTACAGATCCCATCCCACCCCACCCCCTCCACCCCACTCCTCCACCCCCAACCCCCTCCCACTCCCACCACTCCCACTCCACCCCACCGTACTGGTACTGGTACTGGTAGAGGTCGGAGTGTGGTGGGGTGTTGTGTGGTGGGGTTGTGGCCGGAGCGGATCGAATCCTGCATCCTCTCGGATGCTGCGTCTTGGAATCGTGCAATCTAGTATAAAAGCTGTTTGATCATGGTTAAACGTGTTGAAATGATGTTTGCAGGATCTATTAAACGAATTCTTGCCTAAAACCGAAGCTGTGTTGATGAAAGGGAATCCCGCAGAAGTATGAGTCGGACTGATGAAAAGGAATTACTAATTATGGTGTTCTTGGGAGTAATTTAGAACGCTATATCGATAGACAACCCGCATTACGTTTGGATTTCTTGATATACGGTAACGGATGATCGCAAAGCAGAGGAGTTGAATTTGGCTGTTTGGCATCCATGTAAGGTGCTAACACGTAATGCTCTTCAATTTATCAGCGCCATCTGTCGAATGACAATCTGAGAGCTCTTTTGCAGACTTTACCACAGCCATAAACCTCACTCACAATGGGCAGCAATCTTATGCAGTGTTCATGTTGACACTGTTCTTGTGCCTCATTGGCATGCATCTGAGTTAACAGAGTTATCACAGTTCTTTTAACGGACCCAAAGAAACCAGACTGTTAACGTTTCGATTGTGAACCCCGCATATTCAACCTCATTGCCAGGAATGTGGTCAGTAGTCACCACAGAATAGATAAAGCGTAGCCAGAAGTCTAACTGGCCGTATTTCAATGCTAAGCGCTGTAATGCCAGTATAGTCTATGCGAATGCAGCGCACCCAGCGGCACGCGTGAACCTTCGCTCAATGCTAACGCACGGACAGCCGGTGTTTACGCTGCGCACCATCTAATAAGTTATGCTAATTGTGGAGTTTATTCTTCCTGGGACTGAATCACTTTCATGACTGGTGTAGTTTAATTATTCGTCCTAGGTCCAAACGACTTGTGACGCAAAAGTTTGTTTTAATGGCGATCAATACCCGCTTGTTTTCGGCGGTTGTTGCAAGATCATGCCATGTCCTCCACGAGTTAGCCTACTCCCCCAGCGAAGCAAACGGATTATAATCTACACCCCAGACCGGATACTTTCTAGGACCACATGACTTGTGAAGTTTATTCTCCCCATAGATGCGTGGGTGCATAGGCGTACGAGGCGGGGGTCCAGTGGGGGGGGGGACAAATGCCCCAAATTTCGGGCCCCTTTTTTCGGGCAAGCAGACCCGGGCAAATAGTTTAAGAAAACTCAAAATAGCATTTTTCATAAGATTTCAACCCGATGAATAAAAAAGGTCAACTTTTACTACCCGCTGACTAAAAAATGTCTGGGAAAAAATAGTATTTTCCACCACGAGATTTTGACCCATGAAGTCATTTAGGCTATTCCAGATTTATTTTTGAGGCAGAAGTAAAATCATGCCCCCCCCACTGCTGAAATCTCCCGTACACCTATGCGTGTGTGTCTAACGTTTACTATCAATGCTGTTGCCTGTTGTCGCTCTACCTTATGACATGACGCCATTGCACTTGGTCCAGAGCCTGAGCATCCATCCACGTCATCTGTTGATGAAATCCGTTGGTTGTCTCCACCTGCGTGTGTGTGCCTGCCAATGGCGACTGTTCCAGCTTACTGTGCAGTGCACTGTTTACTAACTGATGTAATATAATTGTTCGTGACACTTAACATCAAGTGGACGGCGCAGAGAGCGCCCCTGAGTGGATTTCTGGAAGAAGCGCTATATAAATTTTCAGAATAAATCAATCAATGAATTAGGAGCTATTGCCAAGTTTGAAGGACATCTTGGAACTCCATTTTATTTCTTTGGGGCTGTCATGCTCTGAATAACTATTGTAATCTCGAGACTTCTACTGTGCCCATGAAAGCAAAGTCGCTGGAACCAGATGACTGACAGGCGCTTAATCAAAATAAAAACAACAGGCAGCGGGTCAAATAGCTAGTGCAGCAAGAGGTACTTGTAGATTCCCATATAGTATATGATTAAACACAACATGAGTACTTGAAGAATACTTGTCTTTTTAATACATAACTCTTGCAACCATGAAACATGCAGTGAAAGGTAAAATATTGAAAGCATGTTAATTATACTTAAACTCGTGTCAACAGTACATTATCAAACAAGCAATCATTAAGTTACAATGGAGCCCAACAAAAGCAACAGTTTACACGAGGTTGGGCCCTGATTCCAGTATGCAACTGTTTACATTGATAGGCCACAATTGTTCAGATTTAAACATACAAATGACTAAATTAATTGGAAAATGAGAGTGTATTAGCAATACAAACGTTCGATATCAGTCCTACAATTCAGAATATAGGTCAACTAACTACAATGGTCAACCATAATAGTACACAATGCTATTGCTGAATGTGAATAAGCACAAAAAACATTGATAATTTATGAATGTCAATAATGGTATTAACATAATAGTAATGTATTTGATAACATAAGCTCAAAAAAGTCATCTACACAGACGATTTCATCATATTATCAATTACTGCTAATTATGAGACAAAATAGCACACTTTTTATTCTTCTTCCCACTGACTTTAACATCTTTTATATCTCTATTGAAAAACCGAACATTGTAAAAAATCATCAAATTGACGAAACTTGTCACAAGCTTAGCAGCGTCAAGCTCCATGCATTCACTTGGTAATGGAACTGTGTTCGTTACAGCATCCACTACGTTATGTCGAATATCAGACAAGTTACACGCATTCTTTAAGTTAAACAGCTTCAAAAACACAGCGTTGCACTGACAAATAAATGAATAGAATAGGGCTGATGGCACATACAACGAATGAAAGACCCGTGCATCATTACACTTGTAAGCCTTGAATGACAAGAAAACTTTTCTGTCATCATTGCACTCATTGCTTGAATCACAAAATGCAGCTTTGCATGCATCACAATTGTGCCAGGTAAACAATTTTCTTAGCAAATATCCGCAAACATACATCAGCGCATTTTGTTCGCACAAATCACTAGGTTCTGGAAGGTCAGAAAATATGAAATCAATAGAGCAACCAACAGATTTCTGTGCTAATGTGCATGATGGCACAGTGCTCAATTTAGACAATGTCACCAATAGCTGATCACCATCAGAAAAACAATTGCCACTACGACTCGGTTGCAAGAGACTGTTGAAGCAGGCCTTGCGATATGCGTTCTGAAACTGGTACGGGGTAGGATTGGCATTAAATCCACCAGCCTGGCGAATAACACCAAAGAAGTTTTCCAGAGGATCCTGATTAAGACGCCGTGTCAATAGAAATCGAAAGCCATGATTTGATGATAAGTCATTCCACAGTAGTAATAACGCATTAATATTACTTCGCCAACCTTCAAAACATTTAACTTGTGCAGTGATATCACGTCCTGTAGATACAGTTATCACACGCAAAGTTGACAACCAGGACTGTACATCCAGCAAAATGGAACGATGTTTTGATCTTGCAGATAAGCTGCCTCTGCAAACTTTTGTACAATACACCTCAGAACTATTGAAACAATCAAAAAGAGTGTCAAATTTCTCAGCGTATTCAGCTGTACCCATGGCAAGGGGTTCTAATGAACCAATAGAGCAATTTGTTTCGATTGCTGCAGCTACAGAATGACTTAATGTTTGAGCAGCAAGTTTAACTCGCATCTTAGAAAATGATGTCAAATGAACGTGTTGGCTACTGAGACGCGGTGCTAAGCGGTAGTTTCGTTTGGCGTCAAGACTGTACAAACTTCTAACATGTTCCAATGTTGCAACACTTTTGCCACTGTGCACAGTGTTTTTTTCCAACACATTTCTGGCACTTTTCAGTAAATGACAAGGGTCATAAAACACAAAAACAGTCCTATCATTCACCTTGATAAATGGTTCAGCAACAGTAACACCCATGTTCTTGTAAGCTGCAACAAAGTTTGAACCTTGATCACTAATCACAGCCTTCACGTGAAGACCAATTGCATACAGTTGTGTTAAACACTCTAGTAGTAATTTCTGCACTTTATCTGCCTTAACAGCAGATGACGAAAACATAAATGCAAACGGTTGCTTCCAATTGTCACGCAGGCCACGCACCATAAAACAAAGACAACTGGAGGCAAGAGCGTTATTCTGAGACTTATCACCAAAGTCTTCATAGCCAATAATACAGTCAAAGCGCCTGTCATATGTAAGACCACGACGCAGTGACATCTCGTCTAATAAAACAACACAACAGCGATTATCCAGTGACAATGAAGCTACCTTTTCTTGCATAACCGTTACAATGGCATCAGAAAAACCACAAGAAACACTAAAATTCCTGACCCATTTACATAGACTTGCCTTGCATGGCAAAATAAACAACTTCGACAGTAACCGATATGCCTGTGGACTCTTATAGTAAAGTGACAACGCTAACAACTTGCATTCATCATTCCACCTTCTACCGCGAGGTAAAACACCACTGAACTTAAGTTGAGCTGCAATGAAGCTGTATGCAGGACCGGTCACATGCTTGGATATCTCTGTAAGTAAGTCGTCCTTGGACAGTGCTGTCTTTGAAATTGAAGCGGCTGATAGCTTCACATTACTTCTGTGCAGCCTGACTCGGAATCTGTTTAAAGATCTTCGGAGTTTCTGTTTACGTGGTGATGATCTGGCGCTTAGCCCAGCTCCTTGATGATGAATGGATGGAACAGGAGGAACAGACAAAGTAGAAGTACTAGCATCACTACCACAGGTCACGTTATTAAGAATATTGTCACACAGAACACTTACACCGACAGCTTGTTCAAGATGTTCATCTGTGACCACTCGTCTAATGTTTGTCTGTCTTCGTTTTGTGGCTGGCTGGCAGGTTCTTGATGTTGGTGGTTTTCTCTTAAGCGTTCGCAGCGATGGTGGATTCGGAACAGCGAATAGTGTTGGCTCAGCGTTCCACGTCAGCCGATTCTTGGACTCTCGGTTGTTGAATTGACTATCCTCGAAATGTTCAGCACAGAGGACGTAACCTTTGTTGAGGCAGTCAGATGACACATTTATAAGATCTTGTCTCCTCGTATTCTGAACCCACTTCTTGCACCTGTCAACAACATGAAAACACTTGATTATCGTAATCAAAATATCCAAACATCTACAGCGCTACTTGAAAGCCAAGCACAGGCAGCAGCTTATTCACGAGCGTTGAGTCAAAAGGGCTGTCCGCTAGAGTAATCCAAAGGAGGTCCGGGTTGGTTGCCATAGCATCAGAGGGGGCGGAACAGCTACTAAGGCACCCTTTGCTTCGATTGATTACTTGCTTACTGACCGCTTTACATTGTGAGATGTGAAAGGCCGCTGCGCTCTATTTTAGTGCAGTCGATGACAACCCTACTGTTTTGTATACGGGCATGCAGTCTTCGGGATTACCCACGTAATTTTTATCAACAGTGTATACACCTTTACTCTAGTGAACAAAATAGCTATATAACATTGATGGTAATCTATCGTTTTAACGGAATTAATTATTTGCCATTTTGTCCACTATCGTTTTAGCGGATTTAATTATTCGCCGTCGCATGGGATATAGCGATGGTGGCATACAAGTTGGATTGACGAAAAGAATTCTTGCAAAATAGAAGTCGGATTGATAAAATAATTTTTCACGCAATAGAAGTGGGATTTGCGAAAACATTATTGCTAAGATTGGAGCTGGATTGATGAAAAATAATTGTCATTTAAATAGAAATTGAATTGATAAAAAAACTGTTATTGTTGAAATTGAAGCTTGATTGGTTAAATGAAATCTTGACTAAATGGAAACTTGATTGATGAATAATGATTTATGCCAAAGTAGAAGCCGGAATGTTGAAAAATAATGATGCTTCGACTGTCCAAAAATTCGTATAATTTATTCCGCTATTCCGTTTTCCGAAATGAGAAAAATAATTAATTCCGTTAAAACGATAGATTACCAACATTGATTGTTGATTACATCACAGAACAAAAAATCTGTTCTCTTACTACACTTAATCAATTAATCAATCAATCGTAATTTATATAGCGCCCCTTCAGAGGCGCTCCCGGCCGAGATCAAGCGAAAAAACAGTCTTCAACAGTTTGTGAAATTGAGAAAAGCTTGGGAGGTGTCGCCCTCGTCCTTTATCCAGGCTTGGGACTGGCACTGGGAGAGTGCGACCAGTGGCGGAGCTACAAATGCATGGACAAGAGAAGATGCACCTTTAGAAATCAGAGAGCGAGCAATGAGCCTACCGTGTTTCATCTTTCGGGAAGCGAAAAAACGACAAGCATTTCTTTTTCATTCTGTTATTTGTACATCCAATTGCTGCACAATGCTGTCCGCCAGACGTTCTCATTATTATATTAAATTTTCAGCGACTTTTACATAAAGAATCAGTAAAAAGTTAACGCTCGTAACATATTATTATTTTACGCGCTAAAATGGCCGACGTGCATAGACCATTGAGATGCATGATATATATAATATACACGCTAGAGAGAGTATGACGCATCTGCCCTGCAATCAGATTTGAAGTCAAAAATTACGTCACTCTGATTCAAACGGCGAATTCTTATACCGCCTATGATTGGTCGGAGCCTTTAGACCTTATGATGTGATTGGTTGGAGCTAATTAGACCGACTTCAATATAGAGACTTGATGCTCTCTCTAGTGATATATTCATTATATAGTACACCTCTATGGCATAGACTACAAACTTTTTAGAATAATATCCGAATTACAGTAAAAGCTTTGAGTTAGACTTCTGGCTACGCTTTATCTATTCTGTGGTAGTCACCGAGTAGGCCTACATGTCTCTTGCCTGGCTGTGAGATTTTAGACGTTTTGCACAGTTAACCTAAGGTAATATTACTGTTTCTATTTTCGCTGTTTACATAGGTGCTGCATCTTATCATGGCTACTGGTGGTGTGAGTGATGTGAACTTCGAGGAATTTGACTTTGAAAGTGCAGCAGCAACACCTGGCAAATACATAGACAAAGGAGCCTATGGTGAAGTCTACGGACCATTCATTTGGAACAGTAGAAAGTGGGCGCTCAAGAGAATTAGGCTCTCTGCGGGCAGATCTGGTGAGGATCTCAAATCTAGAATGGTGGCTAAAAAATCTCTCTATACTTCACTGAAGCACAAACACTTGATAGACATCCACAATGTCAGTGTGCGACCAAACACATTGTACATAGTAATGGAATATGCTGCTGGTGGTTCACTAAGACATCTGTTAGGTAAATCTGACGCTGCGATTCAATGCGAGAAACATGTTTCCAATTGGGCCACACAGATAGCCAAAGGTATGCAGTTCCTACATGGAAAGAATATCGTTCACAGGGATTTGAAATCCGACAACAGTGAGTATTATGATATTTGTGTTACCAACGTAGGCCATCAGCGACATTAAGATCATTTAAGCATATACTTTCTTTTGCATTTGACGACAGTAATAGACGCGCTTATGTGTGAGCTGCCTTGTAAGGCGCCTTTGGCTGAGTTTCGACGCCATATAAATTGTCGCTATTATTATTATTACTATTATTATTATTATTATTATTATTATTATAATTATTATTATTATTATTATTATTATTATTATTATTATTATCATTATTTCTATTATTATCATCATCATCACCATCATCATCATCACCACCATCATCATCATCGTCATCATCATCACCATCATCATCATCATCACCACCACCACCACCACGACCACCACCACTACGACCACGACCATTACCACGACCACCACGACCACAATCACCACAATCACCACCACCATGACCACCACCACGACCACCATGACCACTTCCACCACCAGCATTATTATTATTATTATTATTATTATAATTATTATAATTATTATTATTATTATTATTGTTATTATTTTTATTATATACAGACACGATTTAGTTTTTACATATAAGTTTTAGTTTGTTTAGGGTGGCCGGTCCATGGCCCCGGGTAATCCAGACAAGGTGCCCTGGAAGGCAACGGCGTTGAAGCGCTGGATAGTGATAGAAATGCTTTGGAAAAGAAAACCCGTTTCTCGAATATCTCCAGAAAGCTTCGAAAGCCGGCGTCCAATCTCGGACACAAAGGCGAGGCCCTCATTGTTGATGGGCCCCATAGTTTCCACGGCTAAGGGGACGAAGATGTATGTCCTCTGAAGGTCCAAGTACTTTGAAATTTTCCTTGTGGCGGCTCTCTCTGCTGCTCTCCCAGCTTCTGTCGCGTTCTCGAGGACGTACGAGGCGGCCACCGTGTCCACCACGGTCGCGTCCCAAATCAGCGCTCGCCCGTTACTCCATGGGATTAGAGTCTGGCCGTCCGGTCTTTTCCCGTCCGATCTGACGAGTCCCGACGGCTCCTTGATTGCCGGAGCTCCGGCTCTGTTAAGACTTCGGTAGACAAGGTCGTTGATAGTGCTGTGTCTTGCCTGTCTACCGAAACCAAGGGAGCATGAGAGACCGTGGGAGCCCCTTGCTGAAACAGGGGCGCCACATACACACGTGTGCGGCTCACATATGGCGGCACCCAGCCGGAGTCCTACCGCGACTCTCACAGCCTCGTCGCTCAGTCTGAGGTCGAAAGCGGTCAGTGGAAGGGCGTGTAGCCAGTCAGAGGCGTGTGGGGCCATTGAGGCCTTTAGTCGTGCCCGATCGTAAGGGTCTTGTAGCTTTGATTCGATGGAAAGCACGGTCTTCAGCAACAGCGGCTTATTATTATTTTTATTTTTATTATTATTTTTTTATATTATTATTATTATTATTACTACTACTACTACTACTACTACTACTACTACTACTACTACTACTACTACTACTACCACTGCTACTACTACCACTGCTACTGCTGCTGCTGCTACTACCGCTACTACTACCACTTCTACTACCACTACCACTACTACTACCACTACTACTACTACTACTACTACTACTACTACTATTACTACTACTACTACTACTACTACTACTACTACTACTACTACTACATCAGAATCTTTCCTCAGAGATCGAATTAAGCGACAGCAAGCTGTAGGCTACTACTATTATTATTACCATCACAATCGTTTCTATTATTAATCTGATGCATGTTGTGTTCCTGTGCGCGGCAGTTATGTTGATGGATTCATTTGAATCTGCGAATCCTTATAAAGAGATAACACTGAAGATAACAGATTTTGATGATGTCAGAGAACACACGCATACGACCACGATGTCATTGAGAGGAACAATTGCCTACACAGCCCCAGAAGTGCTCAAAACACAACAGTTTTCGAAAGCCAGTGACGTCTGGAGGTACTTTTAGCCAAGTCTCTAACAGATTAGCTTGCAATTAAAATTTAAAGGCTGGATACGCTTACAAACTTGCGTACAAACTAAGTAATTGATTTAATGATGGAACAAAAATACGGACAGTATCAACAGGACAGTGGTTTCGAAGTGTGTGAACTTTTAAAAGTGCACTGTTTTAATGATGAATTTTTGATTCCACTGATAATTTAATAAACTAGGTCAATTTTGCAATTTTTGTCATCATATTTTTTCACTCTCATAAGTTCATTTCTTGTTGTTGCAATTCAATTGTGATTAGACTCAATGACATTGTTGCCTCTAAGGTATCGTTATCGAAATTTCCAGATGTGTATCTGAATCGTAACTTTATAAAATTATGTAGGCCCAACTACTCCAGTTCATTGGCTATTACCAAAAAATTCCAGAAGCATTAAGATGAGTGAATAATATATAATCGTTGTCTCCTCTTACTACAACAATTCTTCTGTGCCGTATTTCAGTTATGATATTCAATGTCCTATCCATAATTATCTTTCATACTCTAAATATATCAGTCGAGCTTCAAAGCACACCAACTGCTAAATAACACTGCCGATACGCATACTGCAGAACACACATTCGGTAGGCCTGGGTTGTCATTCTAGACCTCGTATTTTATAATGAACTTTGCCGGAGGTAGGACACTGTTCTGTGCTCTAAAACAGAGGTTCTCAACCTTTTTCCGCGCGCGACACACCTGAACTTGCTATCAAATTTGGCGACACACCATGCAATCGTCATTATGTCAATATCTTCAAAATTAAAATAAGCCTATGTTAAAGTTAAAATGACTCATCTATCTTAAATTGCTAAAATTCTTTGTGAATGAAAATTTTGGCACTGAATGCTTTTTAGTTTCTAATGCATCTAGGCTTCTAAATTTGAACGTTCTAAATCTACGACTCTGCGTCGTTATATGACTCAATTTTAATTGTTTGACGTAGCAGCTAATTCCATTTTGCTACTGGATTTTCTTTGGATAGTAAGACGCCCCACAATCGACAGGTATTGTGATTGCAATACCGGTGCATACAGTTGCGTATCAACTTAGCCAGAAGTCCCTGGACACTGAGCTTGGGCTTTACTCATTAACGAGACTAACAAAAGAACATGATAGGATATCCTTAGGGCCTATGAAACTATTTTAGGTAAAAAAGAGCATAAAAGTTATCAACAATTATCCACATAGTCCAAGTCACCCTTTAATAGTTCAAGGCAACGTATGAAAACATGGTTAAAGACAAGTTAAACGCTGCCAAAACTAAACGCTGCCCCTCAAAAAGTCCAATTATTGCTATGTAGGCCTAAACTGGAAAAGTAGCCTACAGCAATTTTTTGTCAAAAAGGTCGGGGGCATTGGAACCTTGGAGCTACATCTCTATTTATTATGGCTGTTTGGCTCTGAATGCGTAAACAGGCTGTGAGGGCACATTCTCGCGTCATTCGGACAAATTTCATGTCTTAAATATAATTTCGCCCATTATTTTAGAACAGTGGTTCCCAAACTTTTATGAATTTTAGGCCCACTTTTTCTAAGTTGGAGGACACGAGGGCCACTTTTTTTTAGTTGAAGGATATTAGGGGACTACAGGCCTAAATTTTATTAACTAAAAGCACGTACAATTTTTTTAATTGAATCAAAATAGAATGTTTGATGTTATTTATAGACGAAAAATAGAATAATTTGTAATGGAAAATAATTATGTGTTTTGTCCTGGTCAAATTGTCAATTTTGTCATAGGCTATATTTTTGTTAATTCTTTGAGAACAGGAGGGCCATTTCTTTAGGCCCGGTGTAAAGGTTTCAGATTACCCCCTCCTAAACATTACCCCCCTGCAAACTGTAAATTGCATCAATCATCGCATTTATTGCACTAAACAAATCGGAAAAATCATCCCGTTTCTTGTTTTGGTCTGCAGATTTTCATCCGTCATCCCACTTCGTGGTTTGTTATCAATATCTTCATCTGTAACTAAAATACTAATCGCCGCTGAATTTACAATGGAGAAAATGGCTTCGAGGCTATTATTTTTTTCGGATCAAAATATTGATAACAAAACACGAAGTGGGATGACGGATGATATTCTTCAGACCAAAAGAAGAAGCGGGATGATTTTTCTGAGTTTTTTAGTGCAATAAATGCGATGATTGATGCAAATCTAGTTTCCGGGGGGTAATCTGAAACCGGTTTCAAGTTACCGGGGGGTAATGTTTAGGAGGGGGTAATTTGAAACCTTTACACCGGGGAGCCACTTTTGGCCCACGGGCCACGGGTTGGGACCACTGTTTTAGAATGGTATAGGCCCAGTATTGGGTAACAGTTGATTCGGTGCGTTCGCTAACTTTTTTTCATTGTATAAGGCGAGAGGGCACATTTCTGCATCATCCGAAAAAATATGCCATGTAGACTTGTAGCGATTGTGGCATACAATGCAAACATTGTGGCTGCTCCAGATTGCGATGAAATGGAATAGATATAGAGTGCTACGAATTTTGACAGCCTACGCCTGTTAAACTGCTAAAGTGAGCAAGCCGTGAAGGCCTAATCCAAGAACGATGTGTAGATCTATATGCTGTGAAAATTCGCGACACACCAATTCTGCGCGACACACCAGCGACACACCATTTTTACGCGACACACCGCCGGTCTATTCGCGACACACCGGTTGAGAACCCGTGTCTAAAACACTGCATAGTCCAACAGCACTGCAAGTGGCTGCTAAACCATGGAAACGTACAGGTAGGTGCATGAATGTATATACAACTTACAAACTATTTCCCGTTAGAGAATGATACGTAGGCTTATAATCTTATGATGTGTTTTAGTTACGGCGTGGTGGTGTGGGAGATGCTGACCGGAAAACTTCCACATGAAGATGATGCAGATCAATCAATAATGATAAAAGCTATGACTGATCAGCTAACGCTGACTGTTCCTGAATCTACACCTAAAGCGTACAGGGGATTACTTTATGGTAAGGGGGACACCGAAAGGTTATGACTTCTGCAAAGGTTACTAAACCTGTCAACTCTTTTGTAGCCCGCAATTTTCTTGATGACGCATACTATACACAAAAGGCCATCGCATTAATAAATTTTACGTACTTGCGCCATTTATTTAGCTTTTTTCTAAAGAGTTCCATAAATTCTCATGAACAACGAAGAATGACCAAAGTGACCGATACATGCAGAACAATGAATGCTGCTTCGTACCACATTATACCTTTGTACATCCGAAATCTATTTTCCTTTTTAAGACATTAAAATCCTGCTGCCAATGAAGATCTCGAGGTTCAGTAGTCAACTTGGACAGTTTCCGAAGAAGAATAATGAAGAATGTATTACAGTGACCGTTGCAAGCAGAACAATGAACGCTGCTTTGTACCATGTTACACCTCTGTACACCCACAATCTATTTTCCACTTTTTTAACATATGAATCCAGCTGCCAATGAAGAGGTTGAGAAGTCAACTTGAACATGAAGATGAACAATGAAGAATGATGTTGTAACTTAAGACTCATAATGATCCGGTATCAGCAATAATTGGACAGGAGAAAAAGAAGGTGCTTTATAACCCCTTTATATTCGGTGTGCACTATAGTCTGTTATCCTTCTTGCAAGCAGTTAATTCCTTATGCAAAATATCAGTATAATACATATCGAGTACTTGGTTTCTTATTTGCCAGAATGGCTTGGCCCACACCGACCTTGACAAATGAACGTACAAAGTGTACCCACTGTACCAAAATTCTAGTTTTAGAACAGCCTGTAGCTTCCACACGGATCAGAACAATTGGCTAATTGTTAAAACCGGGTACAACATAATCACCTGATTTATGCTTTGCATTCAAATCTTGTTTTTGCATTTTCTCACAACTATGTTTTAGTGGGTTAGGCCACTCTGGCGCTCAACGCTCAATTCTCTTTCCAGGGTTAAATATGTTTCTTTTGCATAGGGAGTCCAAGGTTATGTATGTTTCTTTTGCATAGGGAGTCTATTAGATGATCTATCTTTGATATAATTTTATTTAGACTGTTTGCACAAGGATAAAGACGGGAGACCTTCGTTTGAAAACATCATTGATACGCTGACCACTGTGACCAGGACTGCCAAAGAAGGAGGTAAATCGATGATCTTAATAATACAGTTTTAGAAATGCTAAAGAGAGCTTACAAGTAATTACATGCACTGACTGTATGTTGGTAGCCCTATGTTCAATTATTTGCGTGTACATTTTTCATCAACGTTTCACTCATTTCTGACATTTATTTCGATCGGCTACTTTTTGCTGCAATGGATGAGACTTTGACTTGATTTTTGCGAACCTACTCCAATATTGTCGCTTTAAAACATTTTAATCCTGCTGCCAATGAAGAGATTGGGTAGTCAACTTGGACAGTTTCTAAAGAGTAATGATGAAGAATGTATTGCAATGACCGTTACAAGCTGTACAATGAACGCTGCTTTGTACAACATTTTACCTTTGTACACCCGAAATCTATTTTCAACTTTTTTAACATTTGAATCCAGCTGCCAATGAAGAGGTTAAGAAGTCAACTTGGACATGAAGATGAACTATGCATAATGATGTTGTAACTTAAGACTAATAATGATCCAGTATCAGCAATAATTGTACCGGAGAAAAAGAAGGTGCTTTATAACCCTTTTATATTCCCTGTACGCCATAGTGTGTTATACATTTTGCAAGCAGTTAATTCCTGATGCAAAATATATATCAGTATAATACATATCGAGTACTTGGTTTCTTGTTTGACAGAGTGGCTTGACCCACACCGACCTTGACAAATAAACGTACAAAGTGTACCCACTTAACCCGAATTCTAGTTTTAGAACAGGCTGGAGTTTCCACACGGATCAGAGCAATTGGTTAATAGTTAAAACCGGATATAACATAATCACCTGATTTATGCTTTGCATTCAAGTCTTGTTTTTGCATTTTGTTTATGTGGATTAGGCCACTCTGGCGCTCAACGCTCAATTCTCTTTCCAAGGTCAAGTAAGCTTATATATACATGTTTCTTTTGCATAGGCCCTAGGGAGTCCAAGGTTACGTATGTTTCTTATGCATATGAATTCTATTGAATGATCTATCTTTGATATAATTTTACGTAGACTGTTTGCACAAGGATAAAGACGGTAGACCTTCGTTTGAAAACATCATTGATACGCTGACCACTGTGACCAGGATTGCCAAAGAAGGAGGTAAATCGATGATCTTAATAATACAGTTTTAGAAATGCTAAAGAGAGCTTACAAGTAATTACATGCACTGACTGTATGTTGGTAGCCCTATGTTCAATTATTTGCGTGTACATTTTTCATCAACGTTTCACTCATTTCTGACATTTATTTCGATCGGCTACTTTTTGCTGCAATGGATGAGACTTTGACTTGATTTTTTGCTAACCTTCTCCAATATTGTCGCTGTAGCATTAGCCTAATTGCTGTTAACTGTTTAAAGTTAATAATTGTATTATCCACTATTAGCCTATATAGATTTGTGTTGAACTGTTTTAGACTGCAGCGGTGTTATATTCATTTTCCGTCAATGATCTTAAGGATGTGTTCGAAACACGTAGCTCGGTCTTCTTCTGTCTGTTGTGACTCACTCCGTGATTCTAACAGTGACTCTCTATTGTTGGCTCTCTATCCCTTCCGTCGGTCGATGCTCTTCCTCTTTAATTTTTAATCAGATGTCGTTAGAACCTGCTTCCATTTAATAAATTTTAATGATAGAAATGATGCAATTTGCATAGGTTATAGCGCCTTAACTCTGCCGAGGCCAATAGAATGGACGCTGTAGCCTACGCGAGTTCAACAAGTTAAGGGCCAGGTAAAATGATTGTTTAAACAGATAGATCCTGAGCCTTGATTTTAAAGGCCTCCAGAGATGACACATTCTTCACAGAGTACGAATGACTGTTCATGCAGTGCAGGTTCCTACGACAAAGAAAAAATAGTCTCCAAACCATGTAGAGGACCGCTAGACTTCAAGTAGATTTTCTTATAAGGATCTCAGCCGCTTGTCTGCTACCCGAGTGCAGAAGTTAGCCAAAATGAGCACAACTACAAACTTCTGTTCATTTGAAATGCAGTAGGCTAATTTTAATAAGTCTTAAAAGTTCAAGAAAACGACTTTGTGGAGAAATTCTTCCCCATTTCGAATTAAACATTGTTTCGTAAAAAAATACATAGAATTTTCGTGCATTCTTTCAGATAAATTTCGAATCGAGTACAAATCCGATCCAGTTTTAGTTTCGACGATTAAAACAAGAGCTTCAAAAGAAGAAAAGAAATCGATTCGTGGATTTGCAATCATCAACAAAGAATTGTTTGTTTTGATTGGAGAGAGTACAGTAGTTGAAGTCTACGATGCAGCGAAGTTTTCTCACAGTCGCCAATGGAATTTGAATGAATTAATTACTCCAAGGGACATTGCATCCTGCAACAGATTTAAATGTCTTTACATCTCCGCTTACAAAGGCTTCGATCAGTCGAGTGAAATCTTGAGAGTTAAACCAAATGGAAAATTAATAAGGAAATGGCCAGTAAGAGACACAACTGGATGGGGTTTAGGCATCTCTGTCACAAAGGAATCGAATATTATTTTAACCAATTTAAATAAACATAAATTAGATGAATATTCGCCAGATGGACAATTGATCCGTGTAATAAATCTATCAGATGCAGGTATTCTTTATCCATTTCATGCAGTTGAACTGACCAATGGTCATTTCGTGGTCAGTCATGGTGGTGATCTACGTACGGTGTGTGGAGTGTGTGAAGTCGATAGAAGTGGAAAACTTGAAAAGTCATTTGATGGGTCAACCACGGAAGAGGTGGGTCGTCCTGGTTACTTGTTAGTCGATGGAAATGGATTTGTGATGGTTACTGATCGGGAGAACGGTGGAGTTTTATTGTTGGATTCAAATTTGCAATATCAGAGAGAAATTTTCTCAAGAGGAAATAAACACGGTTTACAAGATCCAATGAGGATTCTCTTGGATGAGTCAAATAGTCGACTCTTCGTCGCTGACAACGCATCAAAAGATGGCGGAATGATTTTTATTTTTCAATGTTGATTAATAATGTTAAATAGGACTTTATAGTTAGTGTTTTTGCTTGGAGTCGAGGCAATATTTAAATGTTGTTTCGCAGAAACTGCGGACCACGTAATGGACAATAGAAACATGTAGTCGTGCATATAGGCCTACCGTATTTAAATGCATGTTGTTATCTTGTCTTGTACGGTGGGCGTCGGTGGCTTCATGTTTAAATTTTGAAATCTCTTGAGTTATGAACTTATGTGATATATTATGAGGGCCTATTTAATACATAACACTAAGCACGAGTAGGCTTGTCCTAATATAGGGCTTAACAACATTTAAGTAGGAAGCGTAGATTCTATCGTTGTTTGCTCCTGTCGTCTGATTTCAACGGGTGTTCACATAAATTGCCCAAACTCATTCGATTTTTCAAAGCTGAAGCAATATCCATCCACAGTGTTTCCACACACAATGAACCTTAAGGCTGAAGTGAATGAGTCAGACTACGCGTATACATTTATAATAATGTGCGCATACACAAAGATGAGTCTTCTGTAGGCTATCAGTTTATATGGCTCCTTTGTAACAATGCATGTAAATCATCCTTCACATAAACTGCAGTCACAGCCGTATAGCCGTATTCTTTATTGCACATTTTGTGTGCTTTTCTGTGTGTTTTGCGTGCGTTTTATTCTGTGCTCTCCGTACTACTGCCCACCTTGATATACATGTATGAAGTATCACATTATGTGTAGTATCACTGTATATCGTACCTCGGTCACGAGCTTCATTAACCCAGCATAGGGCTTTCGTTTTGTGGGTCATTAGCTGTAGAATTACCGTCCTCTCGCAAGTCGTAGTATCTTTCTAGTGGGAATAATACTTTTCTGGCTGCTTGAAGACCTCTCTTTTCCATGGGCACGCTGAGAGCTCGCGTCTGAACAGCTCTGCTCTGAGAAGCGATTTGCAAAAGCTCATAATTTTATTAGAGTAGATTAGATTGCGCGTGTGTGTGTGTCTTAGATGCTTTGCCTATACAAGGCTTCATTTTATTAGATACAACACGGAGTTGCCCATGTTCTTATTGAACAGCAAAACTATCGACCATCACGCAGAATTATAATAATAAGGATGAGCTACGCGGAAACTTGCATCTGTGTCTTGAATCAATTTGTAGTGGAAATGTATGTATGTATATGAACATTTATATAGCGCCTTACAATAACCTCACGAAGGCGCTTAACGTATATAGCTACCGAGCAGTTCTGAACAAGTGCGACTTAATTAACTTTGAGAATGTTTCATGGGAAACACGCAACGCAGCATCACGAATTGCCAATGGAAGATTGTTCCAGAATGAAGGTCCAATACACGAGAAGTCGCGGCGTGTCCGCATCACTGTACGGGAGCGTGGGACTATCAAGTCCCCACGAGTCGCAGAGCGCAGAGACCGACGACCTGGTTGGTTGGAGACGGGAATACAAAGCTCCCTAATGTATTCTGGCGCCAGGCCAACCACTGACGCTCGGCCCATAACAATGATCTTGAATATAGTTCTGTCCGCGACCGGAAGCCAGTGCAGCGTGTCACGCATATACGCTGATATATGCGAGAATTTGGGCAGTGACCTCACTTCAAATTTTTTTAAAAATTAAGAAAATTTAATAGGAATTGAACGTGAACGTTTGTCAGTGAGCAGACTGAATTGCAGCTGCACCGCCCTATAGTGAGCTCCTTCAGTGGCACGCTCCTCGTCAATCCCTGTTCATTGAATTCACACTGAACTCTAGCGCTTATCATAATGAATGTAAGATTAATCATAGTCGTAATCACGACCTCGCAATTTATAAAAAGATAAATGCAGAGCATGAACTCATTTTCGAGCCACGGTTCGCATCAGCCTACATTCTAATTAAATTGATCAACGAATCGTCATGACCTATATGTGTGTGTGCGTGTGTGTTTGTTCGCGCGTGTGTTGGTGTGTGCGCTCTCGCGTGTGTGGGCGCGTGCGTGTGTAGGCCTATGTATTGTAGCGTTTTGGGAAAAGCTACAAAATTATACTTATTTTTATCCATGCTGGCCATAACGGTTAATTAACTCTATGCTGCACCAGAGCGAGGCTGCAGACATTACGCCAGCGTGACGTGTGACCTTTTAGATGACGTGGCGAAGGTGTGGGCGCCGCTGATTGGCCAAGAGCGGCGCGTGATCTAAAACAGCGGTAAAAGGTCGCTCCCGATTGGCTGTTGGACCAATCTAGGTCAGTAGGACGAAGAGACGCGAAGAGGTGAAACCGACGAGAAAGACTAGGCCATCTTTTTGAATAGAAATTCGTTTAAAACTAAGTTTTCGGGCATCCAAATTAATAAGGAAGTCAACTAAATTAATAGATAATAAAGTAAACGACCGCTGGTCGCCTCCGGTGGAAGGAGAACGTCGAAATAAGCAAAACCGCTTAGGAATCAGGGAAGTAGAAATAAATTAAAGTGTAGCGTGCTGAATCTGTAAATGAATGAATGTTTAAAATGGCCGGAACGCGTTGATATAGATTATATAGCGCATTACAGGTAGAGCGAAGGATAAATTAGCGCTTGTATTAAGAAGCGTGAATATATTGAAAGAGTTGCTAGAAGTAGCCTTGCAATATAACTGTTGCTGTGGTCGTGGTAAATTAGTGCAAAGTGTAGATGTTAATTCATTGCTTTCGTGTAACTGATTAATAGCGTGATTTGACCTTCTGCAGTAGTTAAGGAAATAAGAACTGAACTGATAGCCTAGTTATATGCAGGAGCATAAGAGATAGGTATCAAGTAATGCAGAGTGTGTAATAACCAGCCATAAATGCTGTGTAGTGTTAGGAATACTTTGTGTTGAACTGATAAGTATTATAGGCAGAATTGTATTTGCACAGATTGCTGCCAATTGTATATTAATTAAGTAGTAGTGAAAGAACAAATAAAGTGTTGCATATTGAACTAGAATTGAAGGTGATTCACTGACTGACTTGCAATTAGTTGTAAAACCGAATAATCCCATGTCTCGTGCCAGCTCTTTGAGGGGGGACGCCCTAGAGGAATCGGATGATTCGGAGGGAGGGCGGACAGTCAGTAGTGATGAGAGATTGATAGAGCGCCAGATATATCCAGCCAAATACTCTCCGCCACCTCTTCAGGAGTTCGAGTCCCTTTCGCCCAAAGCTGCCGTGGGGATAACGAACTCAGACGAGCACCGGAAAGAGGGTGCTGTCGCGCGTCGACAAACCGCCGCGGAGACATGTCCTGTAGGCCCTGGTACCCATGAAAGAAGAGAATTTGGACGTTCCTCCCTGTCGTTCACACTTGAGGTTCCCGTAGGTGGTTCCCTGTCACCCCGGCAGTACGCCGCCACACTGGGGGAGGGGGGCGAAAGTAAGCGAGTAAGTGGGGCATCCCTTGCAAGCGCTTCCGGTCCCCTAGCGGTTAGGGCGGGCGTAACAAATGGTACCAGAAGTGGGGTAGGAGTGGAACAAGGGGAACAAGTGGAACAGGTGGAACCAAGGAAATTTGGAAGGACAGAATTTCCTGGAGAGAGAGAGAAGTGGGAAGGCGAAGAAATGGCTTATTATGGCGCTAGACCCAAGCGTCCTTCGGACTACCCTGTTACCGCAGCAATTGATGCGGGTTTTGATTTTGAATTTTACATGAGAGATAAACAAGCGAGGTTGGTTAACAGAAAGCTTGGAGGAAATAATTATGAAAGTGAAGGTTCGGAGGTAACTGATCTGCGACCCTTTCATAACGTTCTGTTGCATCCTAATATGTTGAATTTGGATAAAGGTTGTGTTGGGATCCTTGCTAACTCTGAGTGTATAGTTTCAGATATGGAGGATGGGGATTCGGCGCTGCCGAGGGAACTGGGACTCCCGACTTCGGATGCACATCCCGGGCACCCAACCCTAGTCCACCCTCGGGCTACCACCTTCCCACCACCGCCTCCCTCGTCGCACCCTTTCGCCGTCCGAGCCCCTCCTGCTCCGACCCCGAACACAATCGGTGGTGTCGTCAAGTCGAATCCTTGGGTGAGAACCGTCACCCCGGTCACAGCCTCGGTGTGCAAACTGTCCGTATCCGTCGTGTCGTCGACTCAGTCAATCATGTCGACCTTGTCCTCGTCGTTGAAACCACAGGTTACACAAAGTTCCGCCTACCTGCCCTCGAACCCTGGCCCTCCCGCTCACCTGTCAGGTTGTCAACCAACAACCGCTCTGTGTCGGCCAGCTTCCGCCTACGATGAACGATTCTGGGTAACCACACGAGCAACCCAGAACAACCTGGAAGCGAAGTTCCATGTTGTGTCTACATCCGGGAGCGAAAACAGTCAGTTCCAGTTCGAACGGTATGCTGAACCGCCTACAGCTGAACTTCAACCAACGATCCAAGGTCGTTTTCAGCCGAGTACGACTCCACCCTCGTCGGTCACTGTGCAGTCCCAATCACGCGTGAGCAGAACTGTTGATTCGAAATCCAGACAGTATATGAAATTGGACAGGTACAATGGAAAGACATCGGTCGAAGCTTTCCTAAAGAAATTCGAGATCTGTGCGAACAGTAACGGTTGGACAGATGGGGAGAAATTTGCCCAGCTGACCTGTGCCTTGACAGAGCCAGCTGACCAGCTGCTCTACGAGTTCGACTCCGAGACCATAGCATCCTGGTCTGACCTGGTTGATCGTCTACGCCTGCGGTATGGAAGCTCCGATCAAGCCGTCCTCTACCAGACCCAATTGAACACACGACGTCAAAAGATGGGTGAAGACCTCAGCTCTGTCGTACGAGACATTCGACGAATCATGATCCTGGCGTTCCCTGGTCCCACCTCGGTGCACAGTGAAGTCATAGCGATTCGTGCCTTTCTCGACGCCCTGCGAGACAGAGACTTAGCCATGAAGGTTCGTGAGAGAGAACCTACCACCTTGGACCATGCTTATAAGACTGCCATGCGTTTAGAGGGTTACCGTCAAGCAGATGATGGTAACCTTGGCCGCGACGAGCATCGACCCAGTCGGGTAAAAACTGTAACGGAAGTAGACTCTGCCCCTGCTGACAGTCAGAGACAATTCCAAGAAATCGTGTTGAATAAGCTGGAGCAGATGGAAGCAAGAATGAACGCCATATGCAGCAGCCCCTCCGGCGATGGACAATTTCGCCCCTGGCGGCCCCGAAGTCAGGTTCCACCCAGGGCGGAACCTACCTTCGGAAACCAGCGAACAGTTAACCGCTCATCAAGGTTCCCCGCGGGTGACCGTCGCTGCTTCGAGTGTCAACAACCCGGTCACTTTGCTCGAGTTTGTCCCACTCGTTACCACGACTCGACGCCGGAGGAGGAGGGAGAAGGACTGGAACACAATGAAGCACGCCAGGTTCAGCAGAAGAGCCGCCCTGCGCAGTGTCGTCGAGTCATCGTCTCAACCGCTGTCCCGGGGTCTTCGAACTGCAAAGTGAAAGAAAAGCCTTCAGTGAGGCGTTCGAATCCAAAAGTCGCTGGAAAATCCTGTGTTATCCCACGAGCATCGGTCGAAGCGGAAGCGCTACCACCGGAAGGAGTTCCTGTTCCAGCCAGTCCTGGGGGGAAGATCGACCAGCCCAAGGTGGTGGCCCGAGTCCCGCCTCGTCGGGGTGTGCATCTGCCCTCCCACTTCGCCAGCCCTACCTGCGGTGGAATGTGGCCTCTACCGACTTTCGTCGGGCTTCGTGGTGCTAACATGCATCCTTCCTCTGGTCTCGCCGCCTATCGAGACAGGGAGAGGAAACGCACCAGAGTTCCGCAGAATTGTCACTTTCTGTCGAGAGGCACCATTCCTCACCATCGCTGGCGAGATCACCAAGAAAGCTTCGTGCAGCCTGGGGGGTATAACGAGTAATGTAGTGTAAGGTGATGGTAACGTCGCGTAATGGCGACGAGTAGAGATTGTGGCGAGAAGCCTAGGTTTTAGTTCCTTTCGATGAATAAAATGTTTATTTTATAACTTTGATCTAGGTTAGATCATTGGGGGTAGATTAGAATTGTTTACTTGTGTATTTTATTGCATTGTTGTTTTTATTGCCACAGAAGAAAGGCAGAATGTTGTGCTTGCATGTTATTTTAAAGTCTGATGTGCATAACCTTGATTGCAGATTAAAGTTGAATCTAAAATGTGCTAGATTAGGAGAAGATTGCATTTGTGCATTGATTGAAAAGCAGTCTGCTAGAATTTGGTGAATTATCCTGATGTATGCATTGGCCTGAGTAGTCGGTAAGTGAGTAAGTTGTAGACTAGTAGGCAGACTGATGTTGTTGCAGGCATTAAGAATTGCATGCGAAGGTGAGACTAAGGACCTGTTATTTGGTAAGAGCGGTAATCCGTCCAATCGTCGCTATTGGTTGCTCAAAGGTACTCTTTCCTGTGTGGAAATGGAGGTGTAGAGGTCATGGTGCATAGGTACGCTTCTCTAAGCGGTAAGGCCTGGTGTAGGTAGCTCAGCCTTCATGTAATGTGTCTTGCCTGTAATAATGATTAGTGCCAATGTCTATGATTTTTATCTTACTAGGAGAGTACGGCTGTGGAAATGGTTTGACATAGGATAATAGAATTCTTAAAGAGCACTGCATATATGCAAGATTGCTGTTGATACTTAGCTATTTGTCATGTTGAATAATAGTCTAAATTCTTATATAAAAGTTTGTTGTAAGGATTGAGCTCCTGATTAAGCAGTAACTGGGAAACAGTAGTAATAATTGACTAGGAGTCTAAGGTGTGTATTGCCCTGAAGAAGTTAAGTAAGCAAATCCGTGGTAAACTTGTAGGTAGACTGAAATTGTTGCAGGCATTAAGGGTTACATAGAAGAGGAGACTGGTGGTCTGTTAGTTAACTGAGCTGTAATCCGTCCAATCGTCGTTATTGGTTGCTCGAGAGTTTTTCCTGTGTGGAATGAATGAGATGTAATAAGCGGTAATCCGTCCAATCGTCGTTATTGGTTGCTTGAGAATTTTCCTGTGTGGGAATGCATGAGATGTACTCTTTCCGCTGGTGGAAATGGATGTAAACTTTTTCCTGTGTGGAAAGGTGACGTAGAGGTAACAGCGTAGGTCATGGAGTCAATCCGTCCTAGTAGGCATAGGTACGCTTCACTAAGCGGTAATGCCTTATGCAGCTGGTTCAAGCCTTGTTGTAACGTGTTGTGCCTGTAATAATGTGTCAGCTACTGATGTGATGATTTGTGCCTGCTGAGAGTTAACTTTGGGCTGGATACATAATGACAGAAAAATGATTCATCTTAAGTTTAGTTGCTGTTTGGATGAAAACTGCTTTAAGTCAAATTGCTTATATTTCGTGTTAGTCTAAGTTGTCGTTAATGTTGTAGCTGATAACATGTTAACTGCGCTAGGATTATCTGTAGGATTGGGAGCCGGAGCATGATTGTATGTGTTAGAGGACATTCTCTTGGTTTGTGGCTTCGAGCTGTTGCTGAAATGGATTGTAGTACATTGTTTACTGTAACTGTTGATGTGCATTACCTGAAACCTGGGTGGGAGGATAACCCGATAGCACCTGATAATGTGTAAGAGTATAGATAATATTTCTATTGGGATTTCCAACCCTGCTTTAGTTCAGAGACTTTGTGTCTGGTAGTTAGTAGTCCCGGGGTTCGTGGAAGCAGAGACTGGTGATTAAACACCAATGGCCTGTATTCCGACGAGGATTGGGTAACCAATGGACGTAGTTAGTAACCCTAGTGAGGTAAAGGCTGGCCTAGTGGTATGCTTTCTCTGAATCGCCTGATACCCTGACCTTGTGCCTTTGCTGAATTGTGGTCTGCGTGGAGTAGGGAGCGAGAGTGAGTTGGAGACCTTCAATTTAAATAGACGTCCCTCCCTCTTTTTGCTGGTGATTCCGAACGTATGGTTTCAGGGAAATTGCAAAGTAAGGATGTTACACGAGCGTAAACATTGCCCTGCAGTCACCTTGAGAATTTAAGCGGCTGTGTTGTTAGGGTTAAGTTGTTATGAGTAAAGCCGTGATAAGATGCTGTACTTTGTATGCCTGAACTTTTACAACAAGCGTTGCTAGGAGGCTAATTAGTTGATTTCTCCTTTTGTGAATTAGGAACCCTGTTGGTTTTTAGAGTTAAAATGAGACTTCATACAGTTGTTGATGTAGAATTGCCTGCTTACTGTTCGGACTGTTCTCAAGCAGCAATGTCTTTTAGTATAGTAGTGATGACCCTGCCTTAGCAACTCATGTACAACGGATTCAGTACGCGACCACTGCTGAATTTTCCAGTAATATGGAAAATTCGGGTTAAGGAGGGGAGAGTGTAGCGTTTTGGGAAAAGCTACAAAATTATACTTATTTTTATCCATGCTGGCCATAACGGTTAATTAACTCTATGCTGCACCAGAGCGAGGCTGCAGACATTACGCCAGCGTGACGTGTGACCTTTTAGATGACGTGGCGAAGGTGTGGGCGCCGCTGATTGGCCAAGAGCGGCGCGTGATCTAAAACAGCGGTAAAAGGTCGCTCCCGATTGGCTGTTGGACCAATCTAGGTCAGTAGGACGAAGAGACGCGAAGAGGTGAAACCGACGAGAAAGACTAGGCCATCTTTTTGAATAGAAATTCGTTTAAAACTAAGTTTTCGGGCATCCAAATTAATAAGGAAGTCAACTAAATTAATAGATAATAAAGTAAACGACCGCTGGTCGCCTCCGGTGGAAGGAGAACGTCGAAATAAGCAAAACCGCTTAGGAATCAGGGAAGTAGAAATAAATTAAAGTGTAGCGTGCTGAATCTGTAAATGAATGAATGTTTAAAATGGCCGGAACGCGTTGATATAGATTATATAGCGCATTACAGGTAGAGCGAAGGATAAATTAGCGCTTGTATTAAGAAGCGTGAATATATTGAAAGAGTTGCTAGAAGTAGCCTTGCAATATAACTGTTGCTGTGGTCGTGGTAAATTAGTGCAAAGTGTAGATGTTAATTCATTGCTTTCGTGTAACTGATTAATAGCGTGATTTGACCTTCTGCAGTAGTTAAGGAAATAAGAACTGAACTGATAGCCTAGTTATATGCAGGAGCATAAGAGATAGGTATCAAGTAATGCAGAGTGTGTAATAACCAGCCATAAATGCTGTGTAGTGTTAGGAATACTTTGTGTTGAACTGATAAGTATTATAGGCAGAATTGTATTTGCACAGATTGCTGCCAATTGTATATTAATTAAGTAGTAGTGAAAGAACAAATAAAGTGTTGCATATTGAACTAGAATTGAAGGTGATTCACTGACTGACTTGCAATTAGTTGTAAAACCGAATAATCCCATGTCTCGTGCCAGCTCTTTGAGGGGGGACGCCCTAGAGGAATCGGATGATTCGGAGGGAGGGCGGACAGTCAGTAGTGATGAGAGATTGATAGAGCGCCAGATATATCCAGCCAAATACTCTCCGCCACCTCTTCAGGAGTTCGAGTCCCTTTCGCCCAAAGCTGCCGTGGGGATAACGAACTCAGACGAGCACCGGAAAGAGGGTGCTGTCGCGCGTCGACAAACCGCCGCGGAGACATGTCCTGTAGGCCCTGGTACCCATGAAAGAAGAGAATTTGGACGTTCCTCCCTGTCGTTCACACTTGAGGTTCCCGTAGGTGGTTCCCTGTCGCCCCGGCAGTACGCCGCCACACTGGGGGAGGGGGGCGAAAGTAAGCGAGTAAGTGGGGCATCCCTTGCAAGCGCTTCCGGTCCCCTAGCGGTTAGGGCGGGCGTAACAATCCCTCAGACGGGCGTAACAATCAGGCGGGCGTAACAATCTCGCAGACTGAATTGCAGCTGCACCGCCCTATAGTGAGCTCCTTCAGTGGCACGCTCCTCGTCAATCCCTGTTCATTGAATTCACACTGAACTCTAGCGCTTATCATAATGAATGTAAGATTAATCATAGTCGTAATCACGACCTCGCAATTTATAAAAAGATAAATGCAGAGCATGAACTCATTTTCGAGCCACGGTTCGCATCAGCCTACATTCTAAT
Source organism: Lumbricus terrestris (assembly GCA_949752735.1). Classification (NCBI taxonomy): domain Eukaryota; kingdom Metazoa; phylum Annelida; class Clitellata; order Crassiclitellata; family Lumbricidae; genus Lumbricus; species Lumbricus terrestris. The sequence continues at coordinate 68,335,598 of OX457037.1, read as the reverse complement.
TAAATTGATCAACGAATCGTCATGACCTATATGTGTGTGTGCGTGTGTGTTTGTTCGCGCGTGTGTTGGTGTGTGCGCTCTCGCGTGTGTGGGCGCGTGCGTGTGTAGGCCTATGTATGTGCGTGCGTGTGTGCATGTATGTATATTGTATATGTGTGTTAGTGCGTATGCGTGTGTGCGCGCGTGCGTGCGTGTATATGTGTGTGTGTGCATATATATATATATAAATATATACAACATTATACATATATAGCATACATACATGCAAACTAAAATGGACAAGTTCCTCTAGATACCTTTGTGGCTTGATGCACAAACCCCTCTCCGTAATCCCTTCCCGCCATATACGGTCTGCTGATCGACTTAATCTCCTATAGTTCCTCGGGAAAGGACTGTATACTCTGGCCAAACACCGAGCGTTGCCACTGTAGACCCTTCTATGTTTCTATATTTACTAGCTTTATTTAAGACTAACTAGTTGAACTTTGAAATTTAATTATTCATTATCACTCATGTTAACATTTCTGCGTTATTGTCAGATTGTCTTTTCTCAATTAAAACGAATATATATATATATAATATATGTGTAGAATGGCCTCCTCCCTCTATCCGTAGCAAGATTTCATCGCGGGTAACGCCTTCAGCACTTCGCTGCTTGAAGTCTTTCTTAATCCTTGGGGCTCACGATTCATGCTTACATGACATGTATACAAAGTATATATAGACAAATCATATTAGGCGTCTGGGCTCTCAAATGCGAGAGGAGAAATACTGATTATCAGTTCATCTCAAGGCCACATTATACAGTATATTCAACGGTACATGTAGGCCTAAGGAGGATTGCAAATAATTTAAACAGGTAAAATTCACGAATAAAATGCTGTGCGGTAAATAATTTAAACAGTCTAATTTTTCTCGATTTCCAAATCACTTCAAGCAGGACTGTGTCAATTTGTGTGCTGGTAAGTAATACAAAATAGTGCAAATGCAAACTGCCTTCTCTATTAAGGCAGCTTTTCACATAGCCAATACATAAACTATTAGCTATTACCTAAATCTGTGCATCGGAAAAGTCACACACAGCATAAGATCATTATGATCAGACATTTTTCTTCCACGAATAGAATCTGCATTAAGAGATTAAGTCGATCAGCAGACCGTGTCTTGGGTGGAGTTTATATTTGTAATCGCAATAGTTATACATGTAGGTCTATGATTATTATTATTATTATTGACTTTTTAGATAGCGCACCTTCAAGTCAAGTTACTCAGAAGCGCTCTAGTCCAACAATTAAGGCTAAATAAGGCAGTTGTTAAGCGAGAAACGAACATAATGGTGTGACCACTATATGCCCACGGCGAAGTGCAACAGGTAGCCCATTCCAAGCTCTATAGGACCAGCCACTGACTGAGGTTCACCCAACTCTTAGACATGTTTTAACTAGGGCTGCTCAACGATTAAAATTTTTAATCGCGATTAATCGTGCGATTAAAAAAATTAATCTCGATTAAACGCGATTGATCGCATGTTGATAAAATAGCAATTGAGCCTTGCAAATCCTCATTGTTTACTGCATTCAAAGGTCTACTATCAGTTGTTGTCCTCAAAGAAAGAGCATTACGGTCCATTTAGGGCTGCCAACCGTCCCGGATTCGCCGGGACAGTCCCGGAATCGGCCCTGTGCGTCCCGTGTCCCGGATTGATCTCAAATTGTCCCGGAATTTGCTCTAGAGATCCACTTAGCAAATGTTGTTCTTATTTTGCTTCTTAAACTCAACCAGTTGAACACTGATTTCTTGCATTCTGCTTTCTATCCGACCTAACGTTGGCTGAACATCGGATGTTGAACAGCACTGGACTGAAGTCTTCAAAACTGTGCAAAGCACTGACACTCAGTTTAGCATAATATTATTGTGTACTATGTAGACAAACTGTAAATCTAATTAATGCTTTTGGGAGCGTTCTGCATTATGAACGACCTGCAATCGCAATAACATCTGGACACGGACAGTCCAACAACCATAGCAGAACTCCTGCTTTATATAAATTTTAGCATGCCATATGCGCTTAGGCCTATTACTAATTTACTACGACTTTATGCCCATTGTTTTGGAACTGCTTTGAGCTCAGAAGTAGGATTTTAAAATAAGTTCTGCTCTCCGGTCACAAGCCTATGAGCCTAGGATAGGGTAGGCCATACCTATAAATTACTATCAGGTTGGATTCATAATCTTACTCTGATAGGGTTACTGGGCTAGGCCGATATGTGACTGCAGTTTAAAGTTGCAATAACGTCTACTTGAAGTTTATCCTATAGTATTTAATTTTATGCTGGGCTGATAAAAACATTTTACATTGTGCGGCTATAATTATGTGGACGTGTAAATTGTTAATGGCACATTGAGTGGCTGCATTGGCGTCCCGGAATGGCAAAATCAAAAGTTGGCAGCCCTAGGTCCATTACCAATGGAGTTGTGCTTCTCGGCGTTTCGGTTAACATGCCATGACTAAGGCCTATAGCCTACACAGAATATTTTTTCACAAACAAATGGATGTAAGCCCAGATGATTATGACGATTTAGAACAAAGAAACGGGCGCGGTTGACAAAAAAGCAAAGCATGCTTCGTGCGTGTATAATACGAGAGAGCTAGGTGTGCTATTTAAATCCCTACTTAAATTGTTTGCACGCTGACGCAGGCCTATCTGCCGTTTTAAAGGTAAGCTGATATAGGCCTAGTCTGATACTTTATTAGGCCTATACATCGCTTGACTCTGCTGTTATCTCCGATATTTTCATTCTCAGATTCCAATAGCCCGCAAGAAAATAATATTATGATATGAATGGAAATCAAAGTAGGTCTACAGGAAGAGAAACTTTCACAGAAGGAAAAGGCTAAACATTTTTCTAAACCCATTCTAGCCGCCATTAGGATAACAGGAAATGCTTCTTGTTGCCGTCAAATACGCCCAACCCACCTCCGTAAATAAAGCCCAATCTCGACCAAAGATTTTAGGCTTTGACATTAACCGACGCGTTGTAGTGTTCGAAAAATTTCTACCTAGAGTGGTCTTTGCGATTAAAATATTTAATCGCGATTAAATATTTTAATCGCGTTAAACGTTAAAAAAATTTACGCGTTAATCGCGTGCGTTAACTGCGATTAATCAGCAGCCTTAGTTTTAACCCCTTGTCGACGCATTTTACAAGAATGTAACCGACATGTCTAAGCTGATGGTCAAACATTTTGACACTGAAGAATACAGAAGCGGGTAACATCTCAATTTGCAGCAAGCCCTGCAAATGAGTTGCTAAAGTGTATGTCTAGGCCTACTAACCCATTCAGACGCTGGACGAAATAATTAAGCGATTGAAATAGGCCCACTACTTTCAGCTGTTTTGGCAACACTAACCTAGGGTGTCACTGAACTCAATGGTGGGTTCCTTGAGGGAGGCATACTACGCCCAATTCCAAAGGGGACATTTTCCCTCTCCACATCTAGAAACAGATTTACGGCCCTGAGCCTATAGGTCTACTGAACATTTTAGTTAGAACCTTTGTCGTGGACTCATGGGGCTAGGACTTGTGCCCACACTTATCTTGTGATCCTTTAAATAAATTGCACTCGCAAAATTGCATTTCGGGTAAGCTTTAATTGTTAGAAACTTGGTTCGTTGTTGTACACATTCCTTTCCATGTGGCACAATTAATTCTCAGTGGTTGTGATTTTCCAAAACACGAAATCGGATGAATACTTTAAGCTCTCATTCATTCATTCATTCACTCATTCATTCATTCATTCATTCATTCATTCATTCGTTCGTTCATTCATTCGTTCGTTCATTCATTCATTCATTCATTCATTTATTCATTTATTCATTTATTCATTCGTTCGTTCGTTCATTCATTCATTCATTCATTCATTTATTCATTCGTTTGTTCGTTCGTCCATTCATTCCGAGAATTTATGTATAGTGCCTCTTCAAAAAAACTATACTTAGAGGCGCTCCCAGCACAGCTAGTCTACAGCTAAAAAAGTAAAATTTCAGCGACTGATAAAAGGCAGGCGAGTTTAGCCGAGGCATCAATCGCAAGGCTAATGGGAGGCCATTCCAGAAAGGTATGGAAAGTTAGCCTATATACCTGTAAAGGAAGTGTAACTGACGCGTATTGTAATACACTACGTTTACTAAATACACAAGCTATATAAACTACGGCACAAGATAAGCATAGGATAGTAAGTTCATCATGACTGCACGTATCAATGTCCAGGTAACGAATGCTAGTGTTCGTGTCCACTGTCCAGTTCGCATTCGGACGGGTGGCGATGGGCGTGGCCTATTGATGTACGATGACCAATAGCCTAGACCCGTTACATCTCCCTTTCTTTAAGAAGAGTTTATTTTATCTATGTTACTAATCCCCAATCTGTAATACCCCGCAGTCGATCGAGTTGATCGATCGAGTCGATCATAACTCGGCCAAGTCGAGTCGATCGAAAAATCGTCGACTCGATCGACTTGCAAGTCGAGTCGATCGTGAGTCTTGCCAAGTCGAGTCGATCTAAAAATCGTCGACTCGATCGACTTGCAAGTCGAGTCGATCGTGAGTCTTGCCAAGTCGAGTCGATCGAAAAATCGTCGACTTGCAAGTCGAGTCGATCGTGAGTCTTGCTAAGTCGAGTCGATCGTTGTTTCATCTATACTCGACCCGACTTAGAAATATTTTACTTAGCCTACTATTTCTTGAAGTCTCAAAGTGACCTATAGGCCTACAGTTTTTGCACACAAGTTCAGCTAACGAACCTTTTGGCAGCTGTCGATTTCGTGTTAGGGAACTGTGAAAGTTGACTATTAGGCTATAATAGACGTGCGTTTTCGATTTGAGTTGAACGAATACAGGGTAACAGAAGCGAATACAAAAATTTTGGAAGGGTGGACAAAATTTGTGGCCTTGAACCGACAGAAATTTTCCTTGATCTTCCGCCGAAAGAATCCTTTTTTTAGTCTTTCGCCCAAAAAGCTTCTAAAAACCCGTGGCGACTTTGGTTTTTAAAAAATCTGATGACTTTTTTAGTCATGTGCTAGGCCTACTTTCTCTCTCACCTTACTGTTCCCGTTGCGTTGATTTACAGTTTCTTGAAACCTGATGGAGGGAGGGACCACGTCATATTGGCCCCTTCCTTGGATCCGCTCCTGAATGAGCATGATACAGATCTACTATTATATGCCTGTATATGCAAGTCATGTAGATGTTAATTTTGAGAATATAAAAGGAGACCTTCTATGACGTCACTTCGATTATGATGCAATTCTACAATTAAATAAGTTCACTGAGAAAGCGAAATTAGGCCTATTGTGACGTCACTTCGATCAGGACACAGATCTGCCGTCATGTTATTTCATTAATGTTGAGAATACAGAACTATATATATGCCTATGCCTATTGTAACGTCACTCTGATTATGATGCAATTTTGCTATTATATTATAATTAAGTTCACATCAAGAATTTAAAAAAACAGCGCCAATTGTGACGTCACATTGATTATGATACAAATGTACCAGACCTATTATGGAAGTGCATTTTGAGAATATAAACAAGGTCTAGTGTGACGATTATGAGACAAATGTACTGTTATAGAAGTGCATATTGAGCATATAAACAAGGTCTATTGTGACGTCACTTCGATTATTATTCAGATCTACCAGTATGTTATGTTCGTTTTGCGAATATAAAACGGGGCCTTTTATGACGTCAGTCACGTCACTTCTATTATAATACAATTCTACTATTAAATAAGTTCACTGGAAAAAACGAAATTAGGTCTCTAATTGTGGCGTCATTTCGATTATGATACAGATCTGCTGTCATATTATTTTATTTTCATAATACAAAACTGGGGCTGTTTAAATGCAACATCGCTCTGATTATTATACAAATCTACTATTATACGTTCAGTTTGAGAATATAAAACTAGGTCCATTGTGACGTCACCTAGATCATGTTAAAGAAGTTCATTTTGAGAATGAAATAGTCCTATTGTGGCTAACCTCGATTAGGATAATGATCTGTTATTATAGACGTACATTTTTAGAGTATAAACTAGGCCTATTGTGACTAACTTCAATTATTGCACAGATCTACCGTGATAATTATTGAGTTTCATTTGCATAATCTAAAACGAGGCCTATTGTGACGTCACTACGATTACAGTGCAAATCTATAAATTCACTGAGAATACGAAATTAGGCATATTGTTACGTCACACAGATTTATGACACAGATCTACTATTGTATAATTTCATTGTAAGATCATGTAACTGCAGAGGTGAGCAAGAGACAAAACTAGGTCAAGTCGACGCGAAGTCGATCGAGTCGATCGTCGGTCGAGCCAAGTCGATCGAGTCGTAGAAAGGTCGGCGAGTCGACGAAGTCGATCGAGTCGATCGTCGGCCGAGCCAAGTCGATCGAGTCGTAGAAAGGTCGGCGAGTCGACGAAGTCGATCGAGTCGATCGTCGCACGAGCCAAGTCGATCGTAGCCCACGACTCGATCGACTGCGGGGTATAATCTGTATGCCTATATAATGTATATGTTATAATCATAAATATCTATAGTGTCACTACTCCCAGTCAGTTATATAATGTCACCCCACCCACTAGCCTAATACTATCCTCATATCTCCCCTTTTTTTAAACGTCAATGAAGCCTAGACCTACTCCATGTATTTATTTAATCTACAAAGTCCGTTAAAAGTCTCTAGTGAAACGTCTCTTGCAAGGACGTCTTTTGGTTTCGATATAGCAGTGTGATGAAAGTTGAAACAGATATAGGACTAATGACTGTCTGGCATCGGTTCTTCGGACGCCAGTGTAATTATTTACGAGCGGGGTGGTGTAGTAGGGTGTTTTTGTTGTAGATGGAGGAGGGTGCCTTTGTAGAGACGACGATCGGAGCGAAGAAGGAAATTGATGCCAGGTGGGACCCAACGGTCGGTGATGTGTAGATGACTGCGTTTACAGCCGTACAGCTGTTGGAGTGAAACGCGACGGGCGGTGTTGACGGAGGGTGACGAAGATGGTGTACCCCAACGGGCGGTCGGTGATATGGCTGGCCGGGCTCAACGAGCGACACGCAGCTGCTGGGGGTGGTAACTGGGGAGGGTGTTGTCGGGGAGATTTCTGTTGCAGCGCAGACGATGACGGTGGGGGCCCATCGGAGGGGGAGGTCGTTGATGCGGATGTCGGAGCTCAACGGCCGTGTCGCAGGTTCGCCGATCCAGAGGTGTCGACTTCAATGGCTCAATGGTCGTCGGATATCAGGGTGTGCTGGTCAGTGTCCTGTGAAGACCGACGACTTTATCTCTTGGGGCATCGGCTAGCCAGGCGTAGCCATGCGTAGGTGTCGGACTGTCGGCGCGACGGTGGTGGGGTATGTGGCACGACGGTGGTGGGGTAAGTTGAGGGTCATCTTCCATGGAATTAATGGCTTTCGCAGAATCTCCAGCCTAATGGGTGCAGCGCCCCTGATTCACGTGAAGATTGAGTACAAACAGTGTCTCTGTCTTTATGTCGAGGTGGACTCGAGAGGGAGGGGGAGTCTAATTGATACCAGCTCTGAGACCCTGCCTGCATTGATGTCCGGCTGCTGGTCAGCGGGCGGAACCGTTCAGGATAACGCTTGGGTGGCAAGTGGACGCGAAGACACATTTCTTCGTTTGCAAGATAGAAAGTCGTTTTCTTAGACGTAAACCGTCATGACGTTTCGCCACTTCACCATACTGTAACTGCCGTTCATTATTCCATGTGTCTAGAGCAACTTTGCTGCCTTACGAATTCCACTGGTTGACAGTAATTCTACTGGCTTATACTGCTTTCATTAGGTGTATATACCCTACATAATGTCTTACAATAGTCTTAACTGACATTCAGTCTTCAGTAGGTTTACACCCTACATGTACAATAATCTTGGTGGCGTTCTGCCTTCCATATAGGTTTACACCCTATACATTCTCACAGTAATCTTGTGGCGTCAGTAGATAGATTAAGACTATTCTGGGACATTCAACCCAAATCATGGTTCAACTTTTCCAAATCACCCATAACCATGGTTCAAAAATATATTCACCCATAACCATGGTTCAAAAATATATTCACCCATAACCATGGTTCAAAAATATATTCACCCATAACCATGGTTCAAAAAATATATCACCCATAACCATGGTTCAAAAAAAATATGCTGACTCTTCAAAAAATATATCACCCATAACCATGCTTCAAAAAATATACCACCCATAACCATGCTTCAAAAAATATACCACCCATAACCATGCTTCAAAAAATATACCACCCATAACCATGCTTCAAAAAATATACCACCCATAACCATGGTTCAAAAAATATACCACCCATAACCATGGTTCAAAAAATATACCGCCCATAAACATGGTTCAACTTTTTTTCCAACACACAAATTTATTTTTTTTTCCTACTATTTAAAATAACAAAAAAAATTTTCTTGCCAACTTTTGCCAACCAACCCAAACATGGTTAAACTTCTACCAACCAACCCAGCCCACGGTTAAACTTCTACCAACCACCCCAGCACACGCCTATGACTCATCACGCGGAGAATTTCCAGTAGTTTCGAATTTAGGGTGAGTGGGAAAAACTAATCATCACATGGTCACTAAGTTTTCATTATCTACCCACGAATTAAAAGACTCTGGGTATCCTAACCACTTCACGAGCGATTTCTTCCCACGTTTCCTGATAATCTTTTCTATTCTAAATATTTCTTGAGTCGTTTTCTGTAGCTCCTGTTCATAAAAACTACCTTGTATTTCCTCACCATTTGAATCAGTAATCTTATAAGTTGGAGGAACCGTGTATTGAACTCCAGACACGGTAAAAACTTCTTCCGTCCACCTAGGTGTATAACCCTTGTCAAAAATATTCTTCTTCTTAGTTATTCTGACTTTATCACCAATCGTGAATATAGGCATAATTGGTTCAGAAATCTCTTTGTCATATAAATTCATAAATACAGTCTTTTCATTCACTTTCAAACTAGCCTTCGTGGGGGTCATTTTAATGGAAGAATGTCTTGTTTCATTATAATTATCCACCATTTTGTCTAATATATCGATATATCTTCTCGTTGAATTAGCTGTAAAGTACTTGAACATTTTATCTTTCATAGTCCTATTCCATCTCTCAACGACGCAAGATTTTTCTTCATTCTCAGTAGAGTACAACTCAACCAAATTCTTGACGTCCTTGTTATAAAATTCTTTCCCTTTATCCACCCAAACTTTCCCCGGTTTTCGTCCACCCTCGAGTATCTTCACGAAACCGCTCGCTGTAGATTTCCCACTCTTATCATTCAATGGAACAATCCAGCCGAACTTTGAAAACACATCTATAACGGTTAATAGGTATTTCACCCCATTATTATCTTTAGCAAATGCCTGCATATCTACAAGATCAGCGGCCCATATCTCATCTATCCCATTAACAATCACCTTTCTCTTTCTAAAATGTTTAACCACTGGTCTATGCAGTTCATTCGCCAACGTATCCTCCACTTTAGCGTTTTTTCTTCCTCCCCGCGACTTTGCCGTTTTTTGAAGGTAAACCCAAACCAAGGCTCGTTTTAGCTGATAAGATTGGTTTAACGATTGCCCTCTCTACGCGCTCCCGGATAGTAGGATTAGGAATGTTGTTCAAATCATTAATCATAGCTCTATCTGCGATATTCCTAGAAGCCGTATCGGTGTGTTGATCGTAAGCTAAATCGTGGTGATACGCGGCGTTATCTACCCTATCCACAGGTTTACTCCACTCTTTGTAAGTCCCGTCAGGATTCAGTCTCTTGTCTAGCCTTGTACCTGGGCCTGTAAAATGGTGGCCTGGCAAATGCATCTCGCCGGGAAACTCAGCCCACGGTAATTTTATGCTACTAGTAGCCGCATTCAATGAACTAACTAGATCTCCACCCTTAGTAGTGGCGCCTTTTACGAATTGAGTTTTTGTTTTACCACATACAACGCAAACGCCCCTAAGCATGGATCTTCCGTTATTAGCGACGGCGTTCTGCACATCTCTCGTTTCAGTATGTTTTTTACACTTTACGCAATACATCTCGCTTTTTTAATACATAAATAAAATGGAAATCAAAGATTTGAGTTGGGGATCTGCGCTATCGAAAAGATTTAATAATCCTCTTTTACCCAAAAGTATACGGGGGCTGATAATTGGAAAGTCAGGCTGTGGCAAAACGACGCTTCTTCTGAATCTATTACTCAGGCCAGGCTGGTTAGACTATAATAACCTCCAGGTATTCGGTACTTCTCTGTTTCAACCTGAATATCGTATTATTAAAAAGGCATTCGAAGAAAAATTACCGAAAGAAGCGATCGTTAGATTATTCGAGCATCAGGAGGAAATCGCTAGACAAAATCTGTCACCAGCCCTCGTTATGGAATTTATGGCAAAAGAATTAAAATCGGAAGCTAAATCAGATATCAATGCCAAGTTTTTTGAAAAAGCTGAAGATGTACCGGACCCGAGAGACCTGAGTAATGAAAAGAATAATCTGATGATTTTTGACGATTTACAATTGGAAAAACAAAACAAGTGTGAAACATATTATATTAGGGGAAGGCATAGTAATGTGGACTGTTTTTACCTCGCTCAGAATTATTTCAAACTACATCGGCAAACGATCAGAGAGAATGCAAACTTTATTTGTCTGTTCAAACAGGACCATAGAAATATAGACTATATTTACAACGATCATGCTAGTACGGACATGCGCAAAGAGGAATTTAGAAAACTATGCGAAACGGTATGGGAACAACCGCACGGATTCCTTGTTATCGATCACAGTAGTGAAAAGGACAATGGCAAATACCGATGCGGATTCGATCAATTTTATATAATCGAAGATCCGCTGTAGTAAAATTTAATCTAATCAAAATGGAATCATCGCTTCTCAAACAGATAGCTGATAATACGGAAAAGACGGCTCGTAACACGGAACCAAAAACGTCATTTTACATTCTGCTAAGCGAAAAGAGCACAAAAATCAGAACAAAGTTTAATCCACCTATTGAACTAGACAAAAATAAAAAATACGAAATGGCCCTCGTAAATCTCGCAACATACTATTCTTTTCCAAATATCGACGCGACAAACAACAACTTTAGGTATTCACCGACTGGCGTGAGCCCTTGGTTTAACATAGAAGTACCGGAGGGAAGCTATGAAATAACAGATATCAACGACCACATACAGAGAATCATGAAGGAGAATGGGCATTACGACAGGGTAAATTCAGAGTACTGTATCTCAATAGAACCAAACACCAATACGTTGAAGACTGTGTTAAATATAGCAGAGCACTATGCGGTTGACTTTACGTCTAAGAATTCGATTGGAAAGGTTCTAGGTTTTATAAAATATATCTATCTTGGAGGATATAACGAATCGAAGAACATAGTAGATATAATGAGTATCAGCAATTTACTACTGGCCAACGACATTATCGGGTCTTCGTACATTAACGGAACGACGGTAAACGTAATACATTCTTTTTTCCCGAACGTAGCCCCGGGATACAAAATTATCGAAGTGCCGCATAATTTAATTTATCTCCCCATTACGCTATCTACCATTTCAACGATGACAACGATGCTCACAGACCAAAATGGGAAAGAGGTAAATCTTAGAGGAGAAGAATTGACGATTCGTTTTCATATCAGAGAAGTTTGAAAGTTTTTTTGTAAACTAAAATGAGTCGGTATATAGTCCACAAAGTTAATATTTCGGAAGCGCAAAAAGACAAAATTCAAAAATCTCTTCAGGCAGGAACTGGTGTGAGTATCAAACTGGCACACGATGATTTTAACGGCAACGATATGTTTGCTTTCACACAGGCTCAAATCAATAAAATGACAAAGGCGTACCAAAAAGGAACGGGCGTAGTCATCAAAATGAGTAAAACGCAATTGGAGCATAATAAGAAAGTCGAAGGAGGATTTATAGGCGCCATTCTTCCGTTTCTAGCAACAGCGGCTAAATTCCTTATACCTAGTTTAGTTACGGGGGCAATGAGTGGCTTAGGTTCCGCGGCTACGTCGAAGATTGTAGATAAAATCAGCGGATCTGGCGTAGCGTATGTTAAGGATGATGATAAGTGGTTTAAGATAAGAGCAGCTGGGGCTGGTTTGTACATGTCCCCATGGCGGAAAGGCGGCTCAATAACAGCAAACGGGCTATACATGAAAACGGGGTCGGGGTATGTGTCTGTTGGTAAAGGACTTTTACTAGGCCCTAATTCTCCGTTCACCAACACGATTCTTGGTTGGTTATTATAAAAATAAAACGATTATAAAATGTCGAGACCATTACACAAATTTGGAACTAAACCAACTAGGCCGGTCGAGGTTAGAATGCAACCCATGCAAGTCCATTGGAAGATTACGAGGGGCGTTACCCACAATCCAATTAGGTTACTAGAAGGCGTAAGATGGGAGATTTTTGCGCAAAATGTTATAACGATACAACCAAAGACGACAACTACGCTAACTCTTGGACTCGGGGTAGAAATGAGTGCAGGACTTTGTCTCATTTCCCTCAAACAGAGTATCAAAGAACAAAGATGCAGTCTACAAAACGAAGTGGTTTCGGATGATGTGGTTGATGATATCATAGTCACTATTCAAAACAACTCCGATTCAGTAGTAACCATTAACGCGGGAGATTCGCTATCTCGTGTAAATTATCTAATCTAAAAAATATATCGCGTAAATAAAACGAATGGAATACGACGGCATCAAAACAACACAATCACTCTATCCGAAGCTACCATCAGCACCGGAAGGAGAAATACATATCGTCACAGGGTCGGCGCAAACGTATCGGCTCCAAAAGATTGGTGAAATTAAGAAAGAAATCGAGCAAGAACGCGACAAAAGAGCGGCGTTGAGTAAAAAGTACCATAGAAGTGTAAGCGTAATCAGCTCAGTAGGTAGCGCCCTCGTAGTGGTTGGGACGGGGCTCGGCGCTGCAGGAATCGGAGTATTATCCACTATAATCGCTGCACCCATCGTTATTGCTATGGAAGGAGTGGGAATAGGTATGGGGTTGCTAGGTTTAATCGGTGTCTATATCAGTAAGAAGCTTGCGTTGAAGGGTGAGAAGCATGAAAAGATCAAAACGCTAGCCGATGCGAAACTCAACACGATCAGCGACCATATTTCAAAAGCTCTCATGGATGATAACATTTCAAACGAGGAATATTCCCTGATTCTGAGCGAGATTGAAAAATTCAACGGCATGAAAGAAGAAATTAGGAGTAATATTAAAGTTGCGATCGACGCTATGGACGAGGTGACGAAACAATCACTCATCGATCGTGGAAAAGATGAAGCCCGGCAGTACTTTCAATCTATGTTTGAGAAAAATAACGAATCTATCAAAAAAACGACTAACGCGAACATACGTGAAAACATGTAGACGTATGTCGTTATGTCTGGAAATACGTCTAACATACACGAACATACGTGAAAACATGTAGACGTATGTTGTTACGTTGGGAAATACGTCCAACTTATGTTTTTTCACACGTCTGAAAATATTTTTTTTTCTTACTTAATTAAAATGCCGGGTATAATAATCAAAGACTTAGCGAAAGGAGACGATTACAGAGCAAAATATCAGAAAAACAGGGAGAATATTCAACAAAGCAATTTATCGGAGTTAATAGATGATTCGTGGGTGCAAAGAACAATCCTCGACTATATCGATAAAAAGCATATGATGAAAGCTAAGACGGATGAAAAGATCAAAACGCTAACTTTAGAGACAATCAACACGATCAGCGAGTATGTTTTTAAAGCTCTCCAAGACGATAACATTTCAGATGAGGAGGGTCCGGAAGATATTAAAATAGAGGTGGATATTAAATACGAAATGGAAGAAAGAGACTATCAATGTACGAAATGGTTTTCAGTTGGTAACGAATCTATCAAAAAAAAGACTAACATACGTGAAAACATGTAGACGTATGTCGTTACGTCAGGAAATATGTTCAACTTATGTTTTGAAACATGTCGAAAAACACGTCTGAAAACATTATATTCCTAATTTTAAAATGCCGTTTGTAAAAATAACCGACCCCGCGAAAAGAGACGCTTTCGTTGCAGAATATCTGAAAACAAAGAAGAATATCCAACAAAACTTTTTATCGGAGAAATTAGGAGATTCAGGGCTGCAACAAGATTTAACCAAGTTCTTCAAACCTATCGTTGATTCCCAATCCGCAATTTCCAAAGAGCAAAATGTCTTATTATCCGCCATCAATCAAAATTCGGTAGCTACTTCAAACGCGTTACAAGCACTTCCTTCGTTACAGGGTCTTCAGCGTCCGGCGATAGAAGCGTATAACCCCAATCCGACTGAGGATATCAGAACCCTGTATTTTGGAGATATGGCGACAAAGTACCTTCGTCAATACGCCTCCGATAAAAAAATCACCGACACAACGTTTGGAATAAAAGAAAAAAATAACCAATTCTATATCGGCAACACTCCGATTTCGATTCAAGGAGATGACGTGACGGTGGGGGATAAGACTTACACAGGAACACCCGGGCTTTGGGAGTTGTTGACGATGAAACAGCCGGACCCCGCGATATACGATGATAATAACATGGCTGATTACGCTGAGATTCTCACCACAACGAATGCTATGAGACAGGAAAAAAATCCTAACAGACCTATATCATCTAGGGGCGCCAAATATAATCAAATTGTCAAACCGATATGGGAAAAGATGACCCTAGGTACGGTAGGTAAAGGCGTTGGTGTAATCGTCATCTCCGAAGACCCAAATGTATTAGCGAAACAGCTAGAGCTTAGAATTCAGAGCTACAGGGCGGGTGGCACCGGAGTAAGAAACGAGATCGTGGCGATATGCGACGAGTTACTACGGCAAGAAGCGCTGAGTAAAGATGGTTATAAAAATATAATGTCAACATTATAAAAATGCTGATCATTAAAAGAAGGAGTTACAGGAAGCAATACGTTATCGGCGGATCCGGCATATTCGACACTATTTCCGGATTTTTCAAAAGACTAGTCACATCGAACGCCGCCAAACAGTTAGCGACTAGAGCTCTTAGTGCGGGAAAAGACGTGGCAATAGAAATTGGGGAAAAGGCTATCGATGTTGGGAAAACAGCCGCAACCGACGCTGGTAAAAGATTAGTAGAGAAAGCTGCGGTTAAAATGTTGACTGCACCTAAGAAACAGGTCACGCAAGAAAGTAGAGATATTCTTGATCGACTTAGTAGCGTCGGGGCTAATCCGGAGAATATCAATAATCTGATGATGGGGAATGGTCTGAAAAATGTCCCGTCGATTCAAGATTTAGCGCGTAAACTAAACGGCGCGGGAATGAAGGTTGTGTAAAAATTAAATATTATCGTATAATAAAATGAAGTCTGATATTCTAAACTTTACCGAACAACCTCTGATTGACGAGGGTATCGAGCGCTACCAATACCACCAGTATGAACCGATTCAGGGAACGAATATAAACACCGCAGGGGGAGAGATAGTAATCAACATTTATTCTCACGATGTTTTCAACCATCCGGCGGAATCTTACCTATTATTCGAGGGTAGATTGACGAAGGCGGACGGTACCTTCTACGCTAATGCTGATGCCGTAGCCCTTACGAATAATGGACTCATGCATCTTTTCAACAATATTAAATACACATTAGGAGAACAAGACGTTGAATCATTACGTAACCCAGGTCAAGCGACTACGATGCTCGGTTTACTCAAATACCCAAATGATTTTCAACTAGCTCAAGGTTTGAATCAGTTGTGGTACAAGGACAGTGGCGCTACAGCTGTTATCGCGGATAATCAAGGTTTCAAGGTTAGACAGTCGTATCTAATTCAAAAACCAGGAGACAAAGGCACGTTTAGTTTTATCGTTCCATTGAGCCATATTTTTGGATTTTGCGATGATTATGATAAGGTTATTTATGGAATAAATCAGAAGCTAACTCTTGTTCGTAAAGCCGATGATGACGCAATTTTTAGACTAGGAGGAGTCGGAGCCGGAGCCGCAGCCGCTGGGAAAGTTAGGCTAGACAAAATCTCGTGGTTCATGCCGCACGTTAAGCCATCTCTCATGGAGGATTTGCAACTGGTCAAAACGATCGAATCGAAAGTATCGCTACCACTTGCATTCAGGGCTCGCCAATGCGATGATATAGGCGTCCCACAGACGACGACTTTTGATTGGTCACTTGGCGTCAAGTCATCGGTTGAGAAACCAAGGTACATCATCATTGGATTTCAAACCGATCGTGGCGGTGATCAAGAAAAAAACCCATCGATTTTCGATCATTGCAATCTAAAGGACATCTACGTCATGTTAAACACGGAACAATACCCAGCCGTCGGTTACAACCTATCATTCCCGAATCAGCAATTCTCACGAGCTTACAGAGAAGCAGCCTTGTTTGGCGAAAAATTCTACGGAACAGACGAACTGGTATCGCAAAGCAATATCACACCGTCAGACTTTAAAGACCTCTTCCCGATTATGGTGATTGATGTAAGCAATCAACCTGAGCGTCTAAAGTCATCGTTTGTCGATCTCAAGATCAAAGCTATTTTTAATGCTGCTCCACCGGCTGGTACAAATGCGTACGCGGTGATGATTTACGACAAGTTACTCAATTTTAAATCGGATGGTGCGAAATTGACCATGGTGTATTAAAAAAATATCTTGTACTATAAAAATGAAACTGACAGAATTGAAAACGCTGGTGAAAGAGCGCGGTATCAAAAGATGGACTCATCTCAACAAGCCTGAACTTATAGATCTATTGTTCGAGAAGGGTGTACTTTCGCGTGATATCGCTGAAAAAGAGAAACAGCGGCGAGAACCGAAGGTGCCAAGCACGGACCCTAAATATGATAGATTGAAAAAAATCAGAAACCAACCGAGACGAGTAGATATATTTGACCTTGAAACGGGTGACGTAAGCTCGTATACATCGATTTACAAAGCAGGTAAAGCACACGGGGAAAGCGCGCGAACAATCTTATTTTTCAATGACCGAGTATGGAGAAATAGATACGAAATTAAAGTTCATGAGAGAAAGGAGGGTGGTGACGATTTTGTAACGAGTTAAATTCAAAACTAAATGTGGTTTCGAATTTTAAGGTCGTATGAAGGCTGCTGAAAACTCGTGGGCCTCAATGTTTAAGTCAGCGTCTGACGTAGCCATTATCTCGAGGTAGTCGGTATTAGTTAATCGAACTAGGCAAGTACCCGATACATTATTATTAGCTGCGGGCATACCTCCACCACCAAAGTCACCTCCACCACCGGGCATCTTCATGTACACACTCCCCGTTTTCATCAAGGAAACATTACCGCTAGTTCTAGCACTATTGGCGTGAAATTCCACAAACACCGTAACCATATAACATCCGGCTTTCTGAGGAAAGAAACGTTTCGAATTGATGAAACAATTATCCTGATCGAATCTTTTTCTCGGAAAATTTACTTGCGTCGTAACGCTAGCGAGGATAGTCTGAACAGCGTGGGAGTAGGCACTAAACGTCGGGCCAAAGAATCGGTTGGTCGAAGCAATTTGTTCGTCAACATATTTTTTATTAGTCAAATGATTATCGTTAGACGGAGTGTAAGGGTGATTCGTTACCAAATCTACGCCTTGTCCATAACTTAGAGCCTCATCCATTCCTGCATCCGGATTATTCGTTATAGGTAGACCTTTAATGCATTTACCATTCATATTTAGATCTCCAGTAGCCTCATTCGCTCCATCTCGTCTTAGAAAATTATTGTTGACTTGGGATAATGTGACACCACCTGCTATTACTCGTGGTGTTGATCCACCATCCATTTGACCAAATATGTTTACAGGCATTTTATTACCCTAATATTTTTAGTAGAAAAACTCCGTCTACACCAAAAAAATTAGTTATGGTCTTAAGAATGCGATGGAAAAGTCCTTAGCTACTAAACCTACATCGGCGGTTGAATAAACACCTATCTCGAGGTAATCGTTTTCAGTTAGATAAATTATAGTACAACCTGTTGCATTGATAGCATCGGTATTTGGCGCACCCTCTCCACCCGCAATTTGCATATGCACCCCTCCATTTTTATACAGGTAAACGTAACCTGAAGTATCAGTACTGAATAAAGTAACAGCACCTAATAAACGAAATTCTATGTGCGTTGAAACGATATAGCAGCCGGCTTTATCAGGAGAGATCTTATTCCATCCTACGCGATGGCGGATATCTCTTTCGAATCTTGCTATATCGAAAGAAACTTTTGTGTATGTATTGGCGCTTATGGATTGTGTAGCTGCCGTGTACATGCTAATAGCGGGTCCGATTGCTTTCGTGTTGACATAATTTTCAGCCGTTGCATCGACGTATTTCTTATTAGTCAAATGATTGTCGTTCGATGGTACATTATCGTGATTCATTATCAAATCTATAGCTTGCCCCCGACTTAGAGCCTCATCCATTCCCGCTTCCAGAGTATTCGTTGTAGGGAGACCTTTTATCACGCGACCATTCATATCTAGATCTCCAGTAACAGGGTTTGCTCCATCTACCCTTAGAAAAGTATTGTTTGCTTGAGTTAATGTGACGCCACCTGCTACTACTCGTGGCGCTGATCCGTTATCCATTTGTCCAAATATGTTTACAGGCATTTTATTAGTATAAATTATTTATAACTTCCTGAAATTTACAACCGTCCGACACAGTCTTTTTTAGAACGTAAAGGCATAGATGACCGCAAAAGACTTCGCCATCGGGCTGGATTCGTTCGCTGTTGTAGAACACGGGGCTGTGTAAATACTTTATCAGTTCGGTAGGAGGAGGAAGGCCGTAGCTATCAAAATATATTTTATCCTTGCCATTCTTTAAAAAACAGCACCAGTGGGTCCCAGTACCGTTCGAGTCATCTAGGTTCAATATCCCGCATTCGTTTCGCCTAGATTTCTTTGGCAATTCGTCTCGTAAAAAGACCCCCCTGAAGTTTTTGATATTTAGTTTCTTTGCGGCATCGATCAGTTGTATGTTTGAAAGTGGAGTATTGGGTAGTACAACGCCTTCAACGCTTATATCTTTGTATGTCTCAAAACTCATTTTACATTTCACCTAAATATTTTATAAAGTCATACGCTTTTTCCCTCTGCTCTATTTTGTTCGCTTTTTGTATATTTTTTTCCAATAGTACCGGGCAAATATTCATCCAATTCATAGCTTTATCAAGTTCTTTTTCATCGAGTAAATTAAACGATGATATTGGCAAAACAAAATCGAGATGCCAAACCGAACCGTAATTGTCCATGCTCATACCCTCTTCAAATTGGAACTCGATCCATTTCGTAAATGTTTTAAAGCCGATGCCGATTTTACATTTGAGACATGCTGGTATTTCCATTTTATTAGTGAAAATTATTATTTTTTAAGTAGTTTAGTTTTTCAGTGTGTAGTGCCCATAAGCTAAGGTATGAATCCCATCGTTCATTATTACCCGCTTGTCATCGTTGGCGGATAGCGCCACTTTGTTTACCTCTTCTGTATAGATTTCGTGAAGATGTGATCTGATGACGTTCATTTTTCTCGACTGTTCTTTCCTCAAAAACAAGCAGTTCTTATAATCTTCATGGCTTATGGATTTCTTAACGACATTTTTCTTAACGCCCTTGCATTTTTTATGATCTACGCCGACCATCTTATACGAATACAACTTGGATCTAAGTCCCACAAATTCTTCTATTTGTTTACCCGCGGCTTCATCCTTAAACATACCAATGACCTTTTTGTTCACTCCGGTTTCAATTCCGGATGGGTGGTCTTTTGGATAGTCCGACGTATCAAACATGCGTTGAACATCATGGGTGATATCAGCGTAAAAATCATCGGTTCTAATTTCGTACGCCAAAGAATCCGTATCGGTGAATAACAGTTTAGCTCTATCACCATACTTGGTCTTGATGTAATTATAATGAAAAGAATACATCAAAGTTTTACTCAAGTCTAGGATACACATACCTAGATATATCGGCTTGTTATAGATCAACGAAGTCTTCTTCATATGAATGGCAATTAAATTTTGATCAAAAATAGTCCGACTGCCGTAACTCGTTTTAGCCGCTAGTTTTATGGCTTGCTTCTCGCTTGAAACCAGTTTAATATCTACGCGAGACTCTATATTTTCACAAGTCTTACCAAACACACTGTTGTTCATAAGTTTGAAAAAGTCTTTCTCAAAATCGTTTTTGGCTTTGGTTCTCAGGTTAGTATTTAGGTCGATATATTTTTTCAACCAGGTGCTTTCTTCAAATTTAATTCCTCGATGAATTTTGGTAATCTTCAAACCTAGGCTTTCATACTGCTTCAAATTTTCATAATGGGTTATGTACTTTACTTTGTCATTCAGGTTTGGAATGAGTTTAGGAACCGTTGAAGATTCAGGCGTGATATTCTCAGGGGCAAGAGGGTAGTCGTTGTGAAGATCGTGTAAATCTTTAGGGTATTCCAAGTCCACCTCCAATATACACGGTATCGATCTCCATGCGTTTTGCTCATCATTTCCCATCCATTCGAAACCGTGAGTTGGTAGTTTCTTACACATTGCCCACCCATACAAGTTGTTAGCGTCTAAATAGGTTATAAATGTTGAAGGTTTGCTATCGTCAAACGTTTGCAAGTACTTATTGTTTGCTTGTCCATAACGATGTGAAATTGTGCTAACACCACCTCTTATCCCATGCTTGACCATTAGTATCATATCGTAATCGCTCAATAATTCCAACTTTACTCCAGTCAACTTTAATGAGGCATCCCATGCTAGTCCAGGAGAAGTGTAATACCAGGCGGGATCTAGGTTGTAGTTCTTCATACAAACGTCTCTAAAATTCTCAAAGACATCGGCTAGTAGGAGAACATCACTCACGTTATATAAATCGTGATATTCTCTGAATGTTTTGAAACCGAATTCGTTCCATACCGTTTTCGCGTGCTCGTAATCTTCATCACTAATGCCCGAATCGTTTAGTTTTGAATAGAATGCTGACTTTGGTGGTAGTTTTGTTTCATTCAGTTGGTTGATGGAACTAACGTGGTCGTAAGGATATACCCCTTTTCTTAGCAAGAGATCGAGCTGTTTACCGGAGTAGTACTTGCTTATATTTTTACACTGGTCTTTGCTTAGGTTCTTCGACAAAGCGTCGAGGCTCGCTGGCATGAATCTAAAACTATCGATGAATCGTAATTCTCGTTTGACCACTTTCTCTTTCCCTTCTTTGTTAATAAACTTATCAACTACGATCTCTCTGCTAAATGAGATATACTTTTCTTCGTTGCAGGGAATGCATTTAATCTGTTCATTATTATCACCCCGTAATTTCTTCACGAAAAGATGGCTATCGTAGCCGGTTAGATTATGAAATACTACTGGGAAAAACTTGGGGACTCTATACTTTAGATTACAAATCTTATGAGCAGCGCCTCTAAATTTTCCAGTAAGATGACAGTGGTCTCTTACTCGCATGTTATTGTCATTATCATCATCAACAGAGAACTTACCCCCGCATATATGGCAAACAGTAGCCGAGTCGTATAGCTCCTTGTCGTCCTTTCCAAATATCATTTTCTCTGGAAATTTAAATCGATTATAAATATCTTTTACTTTCTCAACAAGACTGTCAATAAATATCTGCGCTACATCATCGTCTTCGCTCTTCGCTGTAAACGTTACAGGAGCTTGTGAATATAGGT
The DNA here is from genome assembly GCA_949752735.1 of Lumbricus terrestris. Taxonomy (NCBI): domain Eukaryota; kingdom Metazoa; phylum Annelida; class Clitellata; order Crassiclitellata; family Lumbricidae; genus Lumbricus; species Lumbricus terrestris. The sequence continues at coordinate 68,313,727 of OX457037.1, read as the reverse complement.
CATCATCGAAACATTTTATGTGGTAACAAAACGAGCTAGGAGTATGTTTCTGGTATTTATTGGTGTAAGACGTGCTGGGATCGGGTTGGCATGTATCAATCGGTTTAATGAAGGATTCGAAATCCGCATAGATAATAAAAGGTACTCGCATTTTTCGATAATAATTTTTAAAACTCAACATAGTTCCTAGGCTTGGGAGTTCTATTCGTTGAGCGTCATGTTGCGAACAGTACTCGATGTGTTTGTTAAGCGAGTCTTTCGTTCTGTAACCGATTAAACATCTTCTACAATAGTGCATCGAATTTACAGATTTTTCTGTTCGTGCCGCCATCAATCTATTAAAGTTCTTGATCCAACAGTAATGCTTCTTTTCATCGTCGGAAATAAGCAGTAGATCTACACAGGTATCGCTTTCATGCTTCGATATGTATAATGGGTATACGCTCTTTTCAAAGCCGAATACGCTAACGCTAATGTTATTACAACGCTCAAACTTATTTATAATATTAGCATCAGCAGCAACTGGGAACACGATACCGCTCCAATCGAGTTTCTTAGATTGTTCTACCAGGTCTTTAGTGATTCTTTCAGGGTGCTCATCAACTGGGTTCAACGCCCTAGTAATACACCATTTGAAACATTCGTCGTCATCGTTTTTCGGATTAATAATGGCCTTTTTATTGGCTAAATACTCGGGAAGCTGAATATATGAACTACCTTTCAATGGCTTGTATACCACTGTATCGATATCCAACTTCAAAACGGCCTTGAATCGCCAATTGCTACCCCGCATCTGATAACTAGCCATGCTCTCCTTAATTTTATCCACTGCGTTGGTATATATTTCCTTCACATCGGTTGCTTCTAAAATAATATCAGTCTTTGATTTGAAATTAGGCTCAGCCGTTGTTATTTCACCGGATTTTATGTCTACTTTCTCCATTACGCACATGAGATTGAGTTGAACTTTTACTCCTCGATTTTTCGCTAACAGTCTAACTACCTGCGATTTTACAGCCTTGAGAAAAGATTCAACATCGACCCTGTTGTTACCCTCGATCGTGTATCTTTTTGTAAACCCTTTGATAGCCGTCGCTGTCTCTCGAAGTTTGAACCTATGAACGGGTGGTTTTATTTGAGGGGGTAACTGACTAATCTCACTAGTCAACCAATCCGAAAAAGTAGCTTTATTTTTCCCCACATATTTCCAAATAGTAGACACGTGTGCTGTAAGTTCCTCTTTTCTTAATCTTGAGTATCCTCGTGTGCCTCTCCGTTTCGCAATTTCTCGTAATTCTCGCACAGTGCCGGGAGTACGCGTTGGGGCCTTGATGACTGGTGCCCGAGCGCCTTGTCGATCTCCACGCTTTATGAGTGCGATGAGATCCGCTTTTCGTAGTTTCGTGTATCCTTTTTGTCCTCTTTGTTTTGGAATTTGTCGCAATTCTTTCAGATTATACGTATCGTAGTTCATTTTATATACAAGATATTATCTTTATATTAATACAAGATAATTTTTTCAAATTGAACGAGATGGATTTTTCAATGAATATTGCCAGTGAAAAATAAACGCCTCTTTCGCTATTCAGTTCTTTCCACCAATATAGCGTCCTCCACTCTTAGTTGAACTGATGGTTTTCCACTTCCAATGAATACATCGCATGTTAAATCTAGCACGGCCCGACATCTAGTAGGTTTTAATATTAGCGTTAGGGGATCGATCTGGTTATCGTCTGTATCATAAAATCCGGTTGTTATTTCTGTTGATTGATAAGCAGTTTTCAATTTCGGGTACATGTTAGGTGGCATGTCTTCCTTTTGATGAAAGATGGCCATTTCTTTGATTAAGTGTTTCTTACTCAAACCCTCTGCAAGAATATAATCTTGAATGCGTACTAAAATACTTTCAAGCATACTGATAGTCTTCGATTCTTCCTCAGTCGGTCCTAATTCCCTTTCATACATCGTTACGATCATACTAAACCCAAATGAGTTGAATCGTAAAAACCTATTATAAATTAAGCTACAACTTTTCAATGCCGGAGTTTGGATATGAAAATCATCAATACCGTCTGGATAATTATATTTAATTTGAATTCTTTGACCAAATTTCGTCTTCACGACTTTGAAGATCATATTTTCAGGATTGAAAGTTTCATGTGTGATAATCATGTTCATTTTATAGTAAGAAAATATTTTTCTTTTTTTGTTATTTTATATACACAAGAGAAAAAAAATATTATGATTAAGTGACTCATCGATACCATGGTTAATTTCCACTCACCCTAAATTCGAAACTACTGGAAATTCCCCGCGTGATGAGTCATAGGCGTGTGCTGGGGTGGTTGGTAGAAGTTTAACCGTGGGCTGGGTTGGTTGGTAGAAGTTTAACCATGTTTGGGTTGGTTGGCAAAAGTTGGCAAGAAAATTTTTTTTGTTATTTTAAATAGTAGGAAAAAAAAATAAATTTGTGTGTTGGAAAAAAAGTTGAACCATGTTTATGGGCGGTATATTTTTTGAACCATGGTTATGGGTGGTATATTTTTTGAACCATGGTTATGGGTGGTATATTTTTTGAAGCATGGTTATGGGTGGTATATTTTTTGAAGCATGGTTATGGGTGGTATATTTTTTGAAGCATGGTTATGGGTGGTATATTTTTTGAAGCATGGTTATGGGTGATATATTTTTTGAAGAGTCAGCATATTTTTTTTGAACCATGGTTATGGGTGATATATTTTTTGAACCATGGTTATGGGTGAATATATTTTTGAACCATGGTTATGGGTGAATATATTTTTGAACCATGGTTATGGGTGAATATATTTTTGAACCATGGTTATGGGTGATTTGGAAAAGTTGAACCATGATTTGGGTTGAATGTCCCAGAATAGTCTTAATCTATCTAGGGGAAGGCGGGGTTAAAAGTCTCAAATGATGAAATCTCATGATTCTCAAAGTGGTGTTAGTGACTATCAAACAAGATGGCCGGTACTGACATGGCAAAATATCTATTATACATTTATACGTATTCAAAATTTATGTATTTCTACAGATTTATTCCAAAAAACACTTCTTACTGGGTAGTCCGAGACTGTGACTTTTAGCCCCAACACGGGGCAAGTTGTCACAGACAAGGGGGTTAAAAGTCACATGCTTCATAAGACCCACTGTATAGTGTAAGATTAGCTGTTTGAGAAGAAATATGCAAATAGGTTGCAAACAACGTTGAAATCACATGTTTTTTGTTTGAAATAAGAAGTTGTCAACATCCTGACAAGGAATCGTAGTTCACAATCCACCAAGTTCAGTCATTGAAACAGGCAGGCTTCCATATCTTTCTTGGAGCATCTTTATTAGCACGTTTTTGCTAAGGACTTTGTTTGGGAGAGAGTGCAGCACCACAAAAATATGTTCATCATGGCAATGAACACGTTTCCAGTTAGCCTACCAGTTTATGCTTCGGATATAGTGGAATCTGGCTAGGCCATTTTGGCTGTGACTTTCAACCCCGTACCCATGGTTGTTCATTTACAGCAGTGCAGGCTAGTTCGTAATGATATATTGCTACAAGTGACTAGTCGTACAGAATTAAGAACGATATTTGAATTGATTTCACTCAAAATAATTTACCGACACTAAAATTATTTTATCGTTTTCAATGTTTTAATGACGGAGGATTTCAAATTTTAAAACGGCATTTAAAACAAATTATTTTCTGTAAAATCGATTCGATCGACGCCGTTGTTGTGCAGTGTCTACCTATATTAGATACGGTTGGAGGTATACGCTAGATGCAAAGGTTTTTTTTATAGCGCTTTTACAACCTTTAAAAACAACATCGTGACTTCTAACCCCTGTGACTTTTAGCCCCATCCTCCCCTACTGGCGTCCAGCCTTCTATATAGGTTTACACCCTATACATTCTTACAATAATCTCATCATCCTTCCGCTGGTTAAAATATTAAGCTCTCTTCATATGGCATCTACATGCACATAAGGCCTACCTCAACGTTGATTTTCTGGGATTCCCAGAATTCAGGTCTCGATCTGCTCCAGAAATCACGATCGTGAAAGGATAGCCGCTGCTGGGCGTATCGTTAGATCGATGATGCTGATGTAACCCTCTTCCGGGCGTATCGATAGATCGACGATGCTGAGTAGCCCCCTGCCGGGCGTATCGTTAGATCGATGATGCTGATGTAACCCTCTTCCGGGCGTATCGATAGATCGACGATGCTGAGTAGCCCCCTGCCGGGCGTATCGATTGATCGACGATGCTGTTGCTCCTGGACAACATTACAGCAACTCTGCTGGTTACTGGCTTGGCTGTGGGCAACAGTCTCCTTCAGTCGGTAGTTGGGATATGCATCCTCTGAAACTGCGCCGAACTGTGCTATGGTTATCCGGTAGATCGATGACTGTCCACAACATTTACAGCAACTCTGCTGGTTACTGGCTTGGCTGCGGGCAAGTCTCCTTCCGTCGGGAGTTGGGATATGCATCCTCTGCAACTGCGCCGAACTGTGATGGTTATCCGTTAGATCGTTCACTGCATGGCCACAGCATTTACAGCAACTCTGATGGTTACTGGCTTGGCTGTTGGCTGCAGTTTCCTCAGTCGGCAGTTGGGATCTGCATCCTCTGAAACTGCGCCAGACTGAGTTGGCCATTCGCTATCTTGCCGTTTTCGAATTCTGATGTAGTCCTAGGCTATTCTCGCCTTCTCGTCGACGGTCGAATCAGAATTTTCAGCGTTGCTTATCGTTCTACTTTATCCGAGCTTGTCTGATCATTCTAGAGCGTGGATTCAGTCTCTGACGCCATGTAAAGGAGGTGTAACTGACGCGTATTGTAATACACTACGTTTACTAAATACACAAGCTATATAAACTACGGCACAAGATAAGCATAGGATAGTAAGTTCATCATGACTGCACGTATCAATGTCCAGGTAACGAATGCTAGTGTTCGTGTCCACTGTCCAGTTCGCATTCGGACGGGTGGCGATGGGCGTGGCCTATTGATGTACGATGACCAATATCCTAGACCCGTTACAATACCCGACAGTTGCGCGCAGGTAGCCACAGTAGTTAGGGGACTACAGGTACTGGCGCAACACACTGGTTCCCTGCTCTCTACAGAACATATACGCTGTCTCCCTGATTTCGGGAGTGCCCAGCTTGCCTCCCTGGGTCGCCGGGGGCCGCCGGCGGGTCGTCGGGAGTGCCCCAGCCCCTCTGGAACTCAGGAAGGACACATAGACAGCATCCCTACTTCAGCAGAGAACACCTACGCTGGTTCCCTGCACTGGCTCCCTGAACCAACACCAGAAGGACCGCAGACCTGAGGCTTAGTATCTATGCTCTAACCCTAGATTGCGCATAGGAAGTGCAACTCAACCCTAATCTGCGCTACAACCAGACACAATAACCCTACTTTGGCTGGCACCTCTGATCTCTAACCCTAGCTTGTAGATAGGAACTCTGACACAGACCTACTCTATGCACCAGGCTTGTTCTGGGGCCCAACATGACTTGGTATTTGAATTCTGGAATCAAAGGTTTTCTTTGTGGGGCTAAACTATATTATATCAATCATATGGAGAATGTGTAAGACAAACTATTGTATTAGAAACAATACAAACACAGAATCAGCATTATCATATTTTAATTTCTACACAACAACACTTAAGAGCATGCAACCTTAAGCATCAAATCAATATAATGTCACTTTTTGTGTCCAGCAAACAATATTCCGAAGCAAATACTAATCGCGGAGTTATGTTCATATGTACAAGCGAATAATAATTAGTTGTATGTCCAGCTCGACGACTTGATATCCAGATCGCTGGCTTAATATATCGGTCAGACATCATGGTAATATTGAAGCGTGACTTAGAGGCCAGAGATTAAAATCAAACGAGCTATATACATGATAGGGCGTTAGAAGCACAAGTATTATGGAAGGACCTAGCATTTAAGCGACACGTGGCCGTAGGCAAGCGAATCTCGATTATTTATCAGATATCTCTTGTCGTCGTACGGCGAAAGAGCAGATTTTGAGATTTCGGCGGTATGTAATTGATGTTTGACACTTCGAATTGTATAAAATTTTGCCGTCGTCGGTTTTTCGTCGAACAGACAGCTTGCGTAATCACGGTGCCGTATGTATTTGGCCACGCACGACTTTTTACACCTTTGGCAGTCTTCTTTTCATAATCTTTGGGGAGCAAAAGACTATACATTTTTGACCGCAATCCCACAAACTCCAAAGGTGTTTCCCCATTCGACTCGTCTTTGAATTTGCCGATCACCTTCGCATTAGATTTGCTGTGCAGAAAGTGATCGGCGGGGTAGTCGGATGTGTCGTATTCGGACAAATTTTGCCGCATGTCCAAATACACATCAGCGGTCCGAATGTGATAGCACAAACTGTCTGTATCCGTGAATAATAGTTTCGCTCTTTCACCGTACATCTTCTGTATATGTTCGTAGTGAAAACGATACATATGCAGCTTGGAGATATCCAAAATACACATTCCTGCGTATATAGGCTTGTCCAACATCACATCAGACTTTATCATTTTGATGGCGGTAAGGTCTTCATTTATGATGTTGAACTCCTGGAATGTCGGTCGAGCTATGTAGCGCTTCGCTTGCCTTTCATTCGTCACAAGCCTCACATTCAATTGATTTCGATTGTTCTGCATGGTCTTACCATACACAGAGTTATTCATGAGCTTGAATAAGTCCTTCTCAAAAGAATTAGCGGCCACCTGTCGCTTAGCCGTGTTAAATTCGATATATGGCTTCAACCACCGAGATTGGTCAAATTCAAAGATTTTATGAATTTTGGTGATCTTAAGGCCCATTGCCACGTAGAATTGTAAATTTCTGTAGTGGAGAACGTAATTTGATTTGGAATTTAAATTTGGAACCAATTTCTGAATTTTATTAGAAAATTTTATTCCAAGCTTTCCGGCCAATTCATTCGCATACGGAGAAAGCATGTCTTTCGTTATCACCATCTTTTCAGGAGCCAGCGGGTAATCGTTGTGTGGATTGTGCAGATGAGGCGGATATTCCATATCCACCTCAAGAATGTACCTCTTCGAATCATCATCGCCTTTGGAACTCAGATTGAAATTCTCGAGTTCGTCCGAATCCAAGAATCGGAATTTTTCAGTTGGTAGCGGCTCACTCATCGCATAACCATATAGGTTGTTGCAGTCCAAGTACATTATGTAGCTTGATTCTGCTGTGGCATCATATCCTTGAGCGAGATATGGGTTGTTGGATTTGGCATATCGGCTCGTTATAATACTTACCCCGCCTCGCATGCCCTTCTCGATGAAGAGAAACTGGTCAGGATCGACGATCAACTCCAGCGAGACATCGGTCATCTTGAGACATGCATCGAAGCTCAGCCCTGGACTTGAAAAATAATGCAGAGGATCAAGCCGATAGAAATTCGAAGACATCTTACGAAATTCTTCGAACACGTCGGCTAGAAGCACTACATCGGTTTCCAAATACAGGTCATGATATTCTCTCATCGAATGCATGTCAAATATTGACCAGATGTCTCGAGCATGCGAATAATCGGCGGCGCTGATATGTTCGTCGGTGAGTCGGCTGAAGAACTGCTCCTGCGGGGGCAAGCATGTGTCGTACATTCTTTCCGCACAATCCATGTATTCATATGGATAGACTCCTTTCCGAAGCAACAATTTGAATTGATCATCGTTCGGATGGAGCCTACGCATATGAGCGAATTTAGAATTTCCGCCTTTTGATAAATTGCTCACCAAAGTGTCGAGACTGCAATTAAGAAATTGTAGGGAATCCACGAAACGAAGGCCATCGATTTCAAACGCCATATACTTCTCCATGTTGGTGGCGATAACGAAGACATCTTTCGGCGCGAAAAATCGAGAGAGGTGTTTGAGGATGATATGCGAGTCATATCCCCTAAGGTTGTGAAACACGACCGGAATGAGATAGTTATACTCATTCTGGCCGACTTTCGTCCTCTTGTACTTGTATTGGAGGTTGCAATTGTTGCATAACGCGGAAATGAATTGACCGGTTACGTGGCAATGGTGCCTTACTTTGTTTTCATCGGTAAAATCGACCGCGCAAGATGGACACTTGGCACAATTTGCGTATGTTGCCATCTGCAATTGAGAAAGAGGTGTCATCGATTCATTTTTTGACAGAATTTTATTTATTCGAACCTGTTCCGATTTTAAATGTGTGAAGAAGGCGTCGACGACGTTGCTGCCGCTGTATACATATGGCCGGTTGTTATTGTACTGAGCGAAGGAAGAGACCGTTAAGCAACAGAACCCACTCGGTGTGTGCGTGTCGCAAAATTTTGTGGACTTGCCGGCATCAATATCAGCTTTCCCCAAGAATGCCTCGAAATCCGCATAAATGACAAATCCCATAGGCATTTGATTTTGAATGTTGGAAAATTTCAAAATGCTACGGTCAGGAGAAGGATATCGAACCTTTTGAACTCCATGAGTGCTACATTCCGGAATATGACTATTCAAACCTGATTCGGTCGTGAAACAGTGCAGACAGAATGGACATGGAAAGTTTTGGTGCTTAGATGTGTTTCGACTGTGCAATAGCCGGGAAAGACTACGAATGAGGATGTAGTGTCTCCGCTCGCCTTCGCTCAGTAATAACATATTGACCACATGTTTGCGATCGCGATGTTGTGAGGCATACAGCGGTACGAACGTGTGGTCCTCGTCGGAATTTATGCATATGACGTTAATCGCAAAATCGGGATTGTTCGTTTCGAATATCGGAATCTGCCCAATCTCGATGGGAAATGCTAGGTCTTCATAGTTTAATTCTTGCAAGTATTGCGTGTATTTGTTGACTCGTTGAGCGTCTTTCTTTGCTGGGTGTGCCTGTGCGAGAACGCAGTATAAGAAACAATGATTGTCAGTATTTTGAATATTAATAGTGGCCTTTTTAGATTCGAGCCACTTTGGACTCTGTATATAGGATGAGCCGCCGATAGGGTCGTATTCGGCTGTGTGCAATACAATATTGCCGACTTGGTCAATTGTCCACCCGCTTCCCTCGTTTGTAAATCTGTCTGACAACGTGTCGATTCGCGCGATCGCATCTTCCAATTGGGCATGCAGGGTCGTGGAATTTAGCAGAACGGCTGGGTCGGACTTGAAGTAGGTAGTAGTCGTTCTTGTGCCACCGTCAGGATTTTCACGCTGGAACTTGAACTCCGACGTGAGGTACCATTTGACGGGCCTAAAATAACAAGACATCAAATCTCCAAACACATGTCACCAATGCATAATGTTGTGAAAACTGCATTTAGATTTCTAATATTTAAAATAAGAAAAATAAAAGAAGCTCACCCTTTTCCAATTAAATGTTCCTCCAAGCTGTTTGATATGTTACCCTCAAGTGCGTCAATGAGCAATCTAACGTCTGTGACGCTTGGATCCGACGGCAGCTGTTCCTCGTCGAAGACGCTGTTCACCGATGCCCGAACTTGCTTGGTTGTTGGATTTGCGCACGTGTTGCAGCTTGATGAATCGTCAGCGAAAAAATGCGCCTGTCGCCGGAGACCGCAAGCGGCGCAGATTCTTCGTTTTGCACAAATCTGGCACAACCCCGCATCGTCCAACTTCGCCTTCTTGTACGCGGAGCAGTAGCGGCAATAGCTGTCCGTTTCTTAAACGACACAAAAAGATTTAAACTTGGTTTTACAATTAAATAAAATATAAACATGAATAAAAATTAAAAGATTTAAACCTTGCCTTAGTTTTCAAATTATAAATATAACTTGAATTAAGAAAAAAAAATTAAATCGGGTTTGAGAATAAATTAAAAATTGTAATCGTGAATTAAAATACAAAGATTTAAAATTAAAACTTGACTTAGTTTTCAGACTATAAATTGCATCAAAGAAAAATTAAACTTGTGTTTAAGAATAAATTAAAAGTTGTAAACTTGAATTAAAATACAAAAATTTAAATTAAAGCTTGAATTAGTTTTCAGATTATAAATTGAATCAAAGAAAAATTAAACTTGTGTTTAAGAAGAAATTAAAAATTGTAAACTTGAATTAAAATTCAAAGATTTAAAACTAAAACGAATTAGTTTTCAGATTGTAAATATAAAATTGAATAATAAAATTAAAATTGTTTGTGATTAAATTAAACTTGAGTTAAACTTAAATCGCTGCTCGAATTTAAAAGATGAAATTAAAATTGTATTTGAGTTTACGTTAAAAATAAAATGGAATTTAAAAATCTTAAACTTGAATTAAAAAATTTGAATCAAGATTTAAAATATTTTGTGTGCGGCCATACATTTTATAAGTGCGGCCTTGTTGGTATTTCACTTAGTTGATGATAATTCGACTGATGGTCTTAGGGGCCGCCTAGGTTCTAGGTTCTGATGACGTCATTGGAGCCCGCCCCTTGTTCTAGAAGACACATGCGTACACTACTGACGGATACATATATATTATGCTGCATGATTATTGCTTCACACATGGTCGTTGCGCGTAACACAGCAATTTTATCATAGTAAGTGAACTCAAACACTCGCCGCTTCCTGCCAGAGCCAGACCAAATCTTGGATATATGGTGAGGGCGCCGCCAAATATTTTGGCAGGCGCGTGTTGTTAAATATAGGCCTATATTAATCGTATGCCGCGCAACAGGATCTTGTGGAAAGCTACCCTAGTAGCCTTACGAATAATATATGCTTGAGATATAGATTTACACACATAATTTAAATAAAAATATATCAATATTAAATCAAGGCAGAGCTTACTATAGCGTTTTGTGGGTGAATTTGCCTCTTCTTTGTTCTCCGCAGATCTCTTGATCGGATCTACAAGATCAGATATCTGCAATTATATATCTGCTCAGGATATATTTAAATATAATTATTATAATATTATCGGCAGACCTGCCGTTTTATGCCCGGCGATAAATTCTCAAAGCCTTGTGTCACGTTGAGAACCTGATTCTCAAGCCCAACTCGGATAGTGATATAATAATTTACATTTGATCTGATGTTGGGTTTACGATTAGACTATTAAAGCTCTTAAAATTGCTATTAATCGGCTTGCCTTGCAGATGATATGAGCCATCAACTCCTTTGTGTGGCTTTTATTTTTGCGCCGTGCCGCTACCTACTCAGAGGCGCTCTCAACCCGCTCACGGCTAAGAATAAGTTAATAGCAATTCAACAATTTAATGCTAGCCCGTTTGCTTGGTTATGTCAGTTGAGAAGGTTTTATCTAGTCAGCTGAGAAGGATTTAGCTGGTCGATTCGAAACTCGAATCTGATGATATCAATTTGAGATAAATTTTGGCATAGGCCTAGGCATATGCATCAGCTTATAAACTATCTACACCAAACTATTGGTGCTGCTATGTGAAGAGTCTAGCCGAGTCGTTTTTTATCCGTGAAGAAGAGCCAAAAAATCTAAATCGTGCCGCTCTGAAAATTTCCGACAGCCCCGAAAGTGATTTCTAGCAGTCCGTATTTGGACTCGCCCAAGCGTCTTACACAAACTACCGCCAAGCCATATTCGATAGAATTATTCTAATGTCCTTTATTTATCTAGTCTAGAATACTTGCGCCCCTTTTACCGCTGCCAGATTGCTTGAATTCATATAATAACTCACTCTGTGCTTCATCCTGTGCGCGGATGTCTGTGTCTCCTTCGTAGACCGAGATGTTGGCTGCCATGTCTTCTGATGATGCGGCTTCGTCGGATGCTTCGGAGATTCTGAATTTACCCGCTGGGTTTCGCGTGTTTATAACCCCTTTCCAGCTGGGCATGTCTGGACATGTTTGGCTGTTTCATACTTGTGATGCAATCGCCTTTAAGCGATTTCACAACCAACTGTAATCTTTTGCTATGATAAATCAAAAGATGCTGACATTTTCGATGACGTTGGGAATTCCCACGATGCGGCCGATACATGTCTGTATCTGGGGATTTCGGAATTGCCGCTGGGGTTTTTTCGGGCTATCTTAGAGACATAACAACAATAATAAACAGGTCTAGTAGGAATGTAGTCGGCTGTCTAAGTTATCTGCTTTGTGCAAACACCGTGCCATGTTTTCTCTTCCGCAGACCTACATGTCCCATCTTGTGCGTTTTAAATAATCCCCCAATGTGACTCTGATACCAAACTCCGCCCGAATGATCCCAGCGAATTTTTTCTCATCGATTGATTCGCCTGCATGCGTTTAATAATTTCGGCCAGATTATCCACTATCTCACGGCATAGGCTTATAATTTATTTAAATATCAATCTATAATTTACCACCTACCTAATAATTTTCCTCAAGTTCTTGAAATCATTAAGCATACAATCGCAATATATTGCGTTTGTGCGTGTGTGTGTGTGAAAACGTATGTACTTTATTGTCGCGCCTGTATGCCGGTGTTGCAGGGCCGGATTTACCTGTAAGCCAACTAAGCACGTGCTTAGGGCCTCCGGAGTCTGGGGGGCCTCCAAACGTGAACTAAAGAAAAAAACTCGGTGGCTTATAAATTATAACTTATAAATTATAAGCCACTGATTTTTTCTTTAGTTCACGATTGATTATAATCAATCATTTTATCTTACTTTTTTAGTAGGAATTGATGCGGCTAATGCGTAAGATCGAACACACTTGCTTTTCATCGAATGCAAAGAACTACGCAAAATTTCTTTTGATGACATTATCGCAGATCATGCGATGCAGAAATGCAGGAAAAGTTGATGTAAAACTTCATCGTGATTTTTAGTATGCATATACCATAAAAAAACTGGAACAGAACGAGTGTATCAATTACAATACGACTCGTTATAAAGACTAACAGTAGTTGATCAAACATGGATCACTGGCGCAATATGCATCCGGAATAGGCTCTACTTAGATCTAGCAATTTGCATTTTGTCTGTTTTTATCCTTAAGTGGGGACTGTGGGGCCTCATAATTGAAATTGCTTAGGGCCTCACTCTGTTCAAATCCGGCCCTGCGGTGTTGTGATTCAATCCGATTAAAATATTGTTCGCTGTATTCAGCTAAAAATGACCTTACTTCTGCAGATCGGTTCTATGTCTGCTGCGATCGATATAAATGTTCGCTTGTGCGTGGATTCTTAGTCATTGTCAATGCGTACGAAATGTGCATATTGACAGGGTTCCCTATCTATTCGCCTGGCGCCGCCACGTCGCGGTCGTCATATTAGAGTGGGCCGATCTAAATGCTAAGAGATAGTTTTTATTAATAGGCCTAACTTGTGTGTTTCTATACACATAGCATATTAATCTTACATAGCCTATATTATAATCATTCTCTACATATCTGTCCGAGTGTTTTTGGGTGATGCGATCATCATTGTCATGTTGTCTCATAATAAATCGCATATCAACCAGTGGGGCTCTTAGTGGGAGCCTGTAGAATCTCTGCGTTGTGTGATGTGTGTAAATCTTGCGCGATAAGCGGCTTGGATGCTGTTGGTAGCGTCCATCGGCTTCTATTTGCTGTGCCAGACTCCATATCATCATATTACTCTATGTGGCGCTCGGAATCCAAATCAGTTTGATGCCTATGTATGATGTTGGGCTGAGCCCAAATAGGATCTGTATGCCTGGTTCTGAGGTATTCGCCAGAGGTCGGCATAATGCTACGTTTGATCGCTTGGGGGCCTATGATTCTGTTGCGTTTGTGGTACATACCCAGTTTCTGGAGCCATCTAGCGAGCCGCGGTTTGGAGGGTTCTATGTTCACAACCATTAGATCCCCGAATTCGACAAATGTAACAAAAATGTGTGTAAAGTTATGTTATTGGATGCGCTTTCGGGTGTAAATTGCACGTTTTAAATATCCTCTCAAATTTTTCAAGGTATCAAATTCAGAAGATTAAATAAACCTTTGAAATAAAGAATAATTCCTCTGAGGGTCTTGAACCCCCATTTTTATGTGGTCGTGCGCGCCTTATATTCAGGCTATCCAGATTGCTTGTGCCGTTGTTCATCACTTTTCAATCTGGTAAAACAGATGTTGGAAGATTTGTGTGAATACGCATCACATATCTCATGTGATAAATCCTTAAAATGCTTGCTCTTAATCAAAATATTAGGTTTGGTATGATTCATATCTGTGATCTAGATCAAATCTATTGAATAAATCCGGGTTGTTATGTTTGGTTGTTGCGCAGATTAGGGTTGAGTTGCACTTCCTATCCACAATCTAGGGTTAGAGCATAGATACTAAGCCTCAGGTCTGCGGTCCTTCTGGTGTTGGTTCAGGGAGCCAGTGCAGGGAACCAGCGTAGGTGTTCTCTGCTGAAGTAGGGATGCTGTCTAGGTGTCCTTGCTGAGTTCCAGAGCGGCTGGGGCACTCCCGACGACCCGCCGGCGACCCCCGGCGACCCAGGGAGGCAAGCTGGGCACTCCCGAAATCAGGGAGACAGCGTATATGTTCTGTAGAGAGCAGGGAACCAGTGTGTTGCGCCAGTACCTGTAGTCCCCTAACTACTAGCCACGTTCGGTGTTTACAAGCAGAGCGCCACAGCCCACACCTGGTTTTTCAACTTGTGACATGTAGGCCTACACACGACTATAGGCCTATAGGCCTACAATTAACCCTGCTCTGGATAATCCACGATTTCATAGGCTACCTATGCAATTATGTTCGTTGACCCCACAGGGCCCACATTGTGCCACAAATGGTCCGTCATGAGAATTATGTGGCCCAATGACGGTGGCTGTCAGCAGGGCCGGCCTTAGCCCAAGTGGCGCCCTAGGCAATTGCATACACTTAGCGCCCAGGCATAGGCCTGCATTTGGCGCCCTTAGTTTCCCACTCATTGTTCAGCCCACGTTAGAATCTAAAGATGAATTACGCGGAGCCGGTCGGTATACGCTTACAAGGCCGTAGCCAGGATTTTATTTCGGGGGATGTTTTCTTGACCGCGAATTTTGTGGTGCGTACACGCTGCGGGCGACTTTTTTGGGCGAAATTTTCTGACGATTTTTGTTAGTCGTCGAATTTTCTGACGTCCAAAACACTATTTTCCACGATTTTCCACTATTTTCTGCCCAAAATTACATTGCACACTGTCATGTGCTAGCAAATGCATAATTATTACATTTTTACATTATTTCATTTGGGAGGGGGTTTTCAAACACCAGAAACATGCCCCTAGCTGTGGCTTTGCAGGCCTACGCTCAACTGAGTAATTCATTATAATTTCTTTATTAGTACACTGAAGGCTGGATAATATTAAATTTTGTGGATAATGGTATAAGTTAAAAATATTAAAATACACTTTTGTGGATATGGCGCCCTCTTTGATGGAAATGGCGCCCTCTAGAACTTGGCGCCCCATGCAACTGCCTGCTTTTCCTATGCCCTACGTCGGCCCTGCCTCAGCTACTGCCCTTTCTTCATCGTCGTCCCTACTAGACTATTTTATTTCAATTTGAATAAAGGGCAGGCTGTAATGTTGTAATCTCATCTTCATATTCAGCAAAGCCCACTCCCATTTCATACATTTCATTTCTTGCAACACCTTCACTATCGAAATTGAGCGTCGCGTAGTTTAACCTGTCTCCTGAAGCAGAGTACGGAATGTCGCTAAAAATCGAATTTTATTTGTCGATTTAAAATTTATGCAGTCCTTGAAATTGAATTAGGCCAGCCTGAACAGGTGCAAAGAATCCACAATTATTTAAAATTCTTTCCATTAGAGAAAGTTTGGAGTTTAAAAGAATATAGCCTAGTGTAAAAAAATTCGCCGGTGCCGCGGCGCCCACCTCCCCAAGACTGCGGCGCCCTTGGCAACTGCCTACTTTGCCTATAGCTAAGACCGGCCCTGGCTGTCAGGAATTCCGATTAAACTCCCTTTTCTTCTCGGGAATCCAACATTTTAATTTTTAAAAACTGATTCTTGTCTTGAAGTTTGATGTTCACCATAATTAGCGCGAGAGTAAATTTTTTCATGTGTCCCAACTAAAAATGATATGGAAGACCATATAGTTACTGAGTACCGGTATCATAAAAACTTCAGATATAGTCAGACATGTCGGGAAGCCGGATGAATAGGCCTACATGTATTATAGGGAACGGGTTGTGGCATACGGACCTCATGCTTGCAAGTCTGCTTAAGTAGATTAAAGAGTCGGGAAATTAATCGAATAATCTTAAATGAAACAACATAACAACAGACAATAAACTAGACACTGAATTCATCATTTAAAAGGTCTGAATTTACCACATGGAAAAATCCATGGATGTTTCTTTTAAAATGTTTGTTGAATGTTTCAATATTTTAGTTAGAAAGCGTAGCCTATACAATGCTTAGACTCTAATGCTTGCTGGGATGCACGGGTTAAAACTGGCATTGCGAACCCGCATTTTCTGACCCAGTTATTCAGCTGCTAAAGCCACTGAGATTTCGGATTTGTGCCTAAGCATTAATTAATGGTGCTCACCCTCAGCTGAAAAACACCCATGAATAATAACGCGAACCATGTAACACGGACATGCACGTACTCAGAAACACACACACCTCTTAGGCTACGTTGCGAAATTTGTAAGAAAGTTAGCATTGTGCATGGGAGCATGAAGACTAAACCTACACAGAGCAATTCTTGTGTGGTTTGTATCTTATTCGCTTACCGTCCTGTCGAACCGCCATTGAAGTCGCCGTGAAATATTTTAGTGGTAGTAGGCCTAATAGCGTACGCCCAGTTTCTCAAATTCATCGCATATATATAGGCCTGTTAAAGCGTATAGCTGTAAAAACCTAAAAGTTGAATTGGGTGGCTCTAACTTCTGTATGGAACACGAACACGGATGTACCTACATAATAACTTCTATAATGGTCTGCAAGTTGACGTTCTATCGCTAGTTAGCACACGCAGCGGATCGACAGGTAAGCGAATAAGATACAAAATAGCAAATACCGCATCCTGATTTCGCTTTCGCTCTTTCTTAACTTCTTAGATAGGCCTATTCTTCTCAAATTCCCGGAAGTTCTGATGCAACTCCTCCATCTGTCCATTGTCCAATCAGAGATTCACATTGTTCAGGGCAATATTGGTTTTCAGTAAGTGTATTATGCAGTACTTGCAATTGTGCCAGTACTGGGTATGCTGCTTTTCCCTTATGATTCCAGATTATATCCCATTGCAGCTTTCGGATGAGATAATTGACTAGCTATAAGCAAGTAAGTATGTACATGTAAGTATATTCTTTAATATAACCAGTTGCAAAATAGCACTGTCGAGCTTTAGGTGAGGTTCCCACGCTTATTAATTTATTTATTTCAAGTATTTATATAGCGCCTCTTCAAGAAATCTACTCAGAGGCGCTCTCTGCGCTAACTAGCCGAAATGATGTTAGGTGTCATAACAGCAAGAAAATTTCATCAATTAGCATAATAAGTCACAGTGAGCCGGAAACAGTCATCAGTGGCGATACCTCGCAGACACGTAGAATCATCCAATGGAATCCCGTCAACAGCTTTCAGATGGTGTGAATGTTCAGAGTCTCTGGTACAGGTTGCATCAATAGAGTAGAGCGGCGACAGGTGACAGGGCTCGCAAACACGAAACGCTGACGAAACTGAAGCTCCTCACTGGTTGAAGATGATGCGCGCGTCCGGCCAATCGTCGGGCACAAGGTATGCACAGTAGAAGGCAGATGTCACTTGTCGGTCGGTAGTTTTGAACGCCACCAGAGACAACATCCGATCGAGTTAACTCCACTGACCTGCGTGAACCGTCCTTCGGCGAGATGTAAACACCAGACAACAGTCGTGAAGCCGCACGGTCTTGATGGTTGAGCTCGACCGCGTGCATCAAGAGGCGTCTAACGTCAACACGTGCATGGCGACACAAGACGACTTGCGAACAAAATCCCTTCCAACGCAAAATACCTGGCCAAACCCGACGAATAAGTTCGGTACACGAACCTAGAACCAGTAAACTCCAACGTGTGTGAAATTACTGCGAGAATTCTGCATAAAGTTGAAATAATCCACCGAAATGACGGAGTGGTCTAATAAACAACCAATATGGCCGCTGACCTGCGCAGAACTTAAGTTAAGAAAAGCTTAGGCGACATATGTGGGGCGCCTGCCCTTTCCCAGGTTCCGGAGGTGGTTTTACGCAGTCCCCTTCCGCTGGTTCCAAACAGGCGCCCACCAGGCGTCTCCGTACAGTTCCTGCATCCAGTTCCCCTTTCGATTGCTCTAGTGCCGTCGTCCTTCACCCCGGAGGCTGGGGGATCCAGATTTTCACCTCGCACGCAACGAAGCGGCAAACTCCGATCCAACTGCTGACCTTACAGGCGGCCGCCGTGACAATATTTCGGTCCGAAGTGACCCAGCCAACCGGCCTCTGGCAGCAATCTTCTCCTCGGTTATAGCAATCGTGGCACCACAACGGTATGGATGTGAGTGAGTCCTCCGCCCCGGAGTACAACGGAGTCCCAGCGAACGGTCGTGTCATGGCTTCCACTACTGCATGGAGGGTTGACACCTGGCCCCGACGACTCCGATTTGCAGATTTGGACCCTGCGCAGCCCGAGGCATACCAGTGGGAGCCCAAACATTATGGCTACCACTCAGCACCGGCTCCATCACGCCAAACACTGCACATTCGATCAATGCGTCGTCTGGACCAGACCCTCGGAGCAGTTTTCCTTGGCATCGGAACGGAACACAGGTCCACATACAAGTTTACAATGCGCGTGTTACATTCTGTCAAGTTATAATCGATATCATTTATGCAAGAAAATGACCTTGACCATGACCTTATGACCTCAAGATGACCCCTGATGAAAAAAATACTATCAGAAGTGAATTCTACATACCCGAATTGGTAACATTAGAGGTTTTACACGCGCTTATGCTGTAATAAATGTAAAAAATGAAACTCGATGACCTTGAACATGACCCTATAACCTTCAAATGACCTTGGATTACAAAAACAATATCAGAAATGAATTATAAATACCTTGCGGCGGCCATATTGGATTTGTCAATTACGTCATTCGTGGCGTCATGGCGGACAAGCACCTCGGTGATTTTTCATGTCCAGGGACCCACTGACTGATTGGAAGTGAGAAACTCCCCAACACCAAAGTGCATACGGGACCTCATGGCACATAAAGGAGTAATTCGGACCGGACAATTCGAACAGGACAGTCTGGACCGGACAATTCTTAGCAGCAAAAATTCGTGATGGGACTTCCACTTTTAGGTCAACTTTTCCTAGCCTACAGAGGCGTAGCGACCGCCTTCACGCAAGGGGGCCCCTAAAAGTGGCACAAAAGTTAAAGTATTATTGACGCTATTGCACATGCCATGTTAGCTTTACTGATAAAACCGTGACGTAAATACGGAATAGGGCCTACATGTACACTGCAGGTCTATAGCCTACAACACAAACCCTGTAGACCTATATTGCATGAAATAAATACCGCATTCCAGTTTCTGCATTGTAAGGGGCCCCGCCACCCCGAACATATGTTCGGAGGTGGCCACTGGCCATGCTTTTAGTTGCTACGGCCCTGCTAGACTACCCATCTTCATCCCCCAAAATGTATTAGGCTAACTGTCCAAAGTAATAATAATCTGATACCTGACGAGTAGGCATAAAAACTATGGGCTGTTTAGTGTTTAGGTGTGAAAATTACATTGATCTAAATGAGAAGCCTAAGTTGATAATTTACTGCATTCAAATTTCTGGCGTTCTGTTATTCTGTTACGATAGATTCCCCTATCCGGCATTTCCTGCCACAACAGTGACCAGAATACACTGGTCAATTAATGAAATCCTCCGATTTATTCAGTGCTGAAAGTGGTTGGAAAAATAGCTGGATTTGTGTGGGGTCACAGGGCTCTAGATACAGGTGTTTACTCTAGTGCCCGAAATGAATTACGCGTCTCAGAACC
Organism: Lumbricus terrestris; assembly: GCA_949752735.1. Classification (NCBI taxonomy): domain Eukaryota; kingdom Metazoa; phylum Annelida; class Clitellata; order Crassiclitellata; family Lumbricidae; genus Lumbricus; species Lumbricus terrestris. Next base: position 68,293,753 of record OX457037.1, on the reverse strand, counting down.
GCACAGACCTGGCTCACTTTCAGTCCTGGATTAATGATACAAAGTGTTGACCGGTGTAAAGTCTCAGAATAATTGAACAATAGGCCTATAGTCCTACTAATGGCCAACATTGTACCAATGTGCCCGTATATGAAGAACATGATATGGCCACAAGATAGTGCGTATAGGGCTCGTCCAAATAGACTTTTCATCATTCATGGCAACCTATAAGAAAGTTAGTAGGCTACTTTGTTTTTATTGTTTTGCTTAGGTGCTGCAACTGGTCATGGCTTTTGGTACCACAAATGATGTGAACTTTGCGAAATTTGACTTTGATAGCGCGGCAATTTCCAGCAACTACATAGACAGAGGAGCCTTTGGTGAAGTCTATGGACCTTTCGAATGGAACAGTAAAAAGTGTGCTTTTAAGAGAATCTGGATACCTACGGGTAAACCTGGAAATGAAATCAAAATGCAAATGGAGTATAAAAGACCCATCTGGACTTCACTGAAGCATAAGCACTTGATAGAAATTCACCATGTCATTGTGCAGCCAAAGGCGCTGTACATAGTCATGGAATATGCCAGTGGCGGTTCATTAAGAAATCTGTTAGGTCAATCTGATGGCGCGGTTCATCCCCAAATAGATGTGTCAAATTGGGCGACACAGATAGCCAAAGGTATGCTGTACCTACACGAAAAGAATATCGTTCACAGGGATTTAAAATCCAACAACAGTGAGTTTTACTTTTATTTTTCAAATTTTTAGTGAAATATTGCCCTTTTGTCACGGAAACTGAAAATTTCACAGACACACTATAATTATGATTTGGTGTTTGATCAGTTTTTATGTAAGACGTTTGAATATTTTAAATTTATAAGAAAATAACATTCGTAAGCTTACTGCAAGGCATTGTTAAATTCACTGCACCTCTTTGATGGAATTTTAAGGTCATTTGTCATGCGATTTTTTCGGATCTTCTCTCTAATCTCAAGATTGTCATGACTTGTCCGACGGTAATCTTTAATCTCTCGCTTAAGCCATTGCTTGGGTTTTAGCGTTGGTGGCACACAAGTTGAATGCTTGGCATTGCTTGCTTAATAGAAGTTGGATCGATGAAAATAATTTTCACCTAAACAAACGTGGTATCGACGAAGGATTCTTGCTAGAATTCCAGCTGGCTTGATGAAAAATTATTGTTTTTCCAATAGAGATTGGATTGATAAAACTAGCTGTTGTTGCTCAAATAGAATCTGTACTGATTAAATGAGTTCTTTCCGAAACAAAAAACTAGATTGATGAAAAGGATTCATGCCAAAGTAGCAGTCGGATTGTTGAAAAATAACTAGGGGAGACTGGGGATGAATGTAACAAATTTCGATTTTTACATGTTTATTGGAATTTGTAATAAATATAATTGCAATTTTCTTGCATCAAACGATAGCCTACATAATGGCAAAGCATCAAGTGGCTTGCGCATCAAATACAGCCGACACCATAAAAAGAGTGAGCCCTCTGAGTGTCACTTTCGACCCCGGTATCGGGGTAAGATGTAACACTAACCGGGGTAAGATGTAACACTGTTTGGGATAATAAGAAATTGAATACTTTTAGATATTGTTTCAATGTTCGAGAGAGGTCAGAGCTAGGCCTACTGTCGCGATTAGTGTATGGTTTTGGCCCATATAGGTGCGTCTTGGTTAGCTACGTTATAACTTGCAGCGGTCGCAAACATGTAACCCCGGACGATCTGCATCAGTGCATGCTTTATGTGCCCAATAACCACATGCAGTGCACCTAAACCACCTTTCTCCGCCTTTACCAAATCCTGAACACACAGTAGAGCTTGGGAAGCAAGGTCTTCCGCAGATCTCCTGGCAATCTGAACTTCTTCGACGTTATTGGTGGCAGTGAAGGTCGACAGGAAATGCTAGTTTTCTCCCTTCTCTTTGGGTGAAAGACCAATGTAATGGAAGAAGCACGCTCTGTAGACTATGCTCCATCAGAATAACTTCTTCGTCAGCTGAAGAACCTTTCTATTTCTGCCGTGTGCTACATTCGGTGCAACATCATCTGTAGCTACCGGCATTTTGTGATTGCTTCTTTATAAGCCGGCAGGGGTCAATAATAGTTTGACATGACAGATTTTCAATTCCCCTGCAACAGAGCGACAGGACTCATTCCAGCAATAACTGCTTGCTCCCTCTTACATTGTTTCTATACCCTTCGTTCGCTTACGTTTGTAATTGAGGAACAACTCTACACTGCAATAATTAAAAAGGCCTACAATTCTTTAATATTCATAAATCTACAATCGTAGCCTATGCTTACCAATAAGGTCTAGGCTGTCTTATCTAATATTATAAGTTGAAATCCGGCTTTAAAATCCATTGGGGGCTTCTATAGTAGCATACATTGGGGCAGGTTGTAACATGTTACATCCAGCCCCACCTGATGTGTTACATCCATCCCCGTTATCACGTGCGACTAGTTTTTATTTAATATCTTTGGAAAACACCAACTTTCGCTTATATCGCTCACACAAACGCTGCCTGAATGAATACTCTTCTACATATGACAACAAGTGAAAATGTCAAACGTTAATATCGCGGGCCATGAGAAAAATAATTAAAAAGTATGAAACTCACTTTTGGGCAAAAAAGTTTTCTTTGATTTATAAAAAAATTATTCTGAATAATTCAGCGCCGAAATTTTGTACATGTTAGTTTTTCGACTGTTTCTACGTTTTGATCGGTATACGCTGGTCCCCCGCTCATCAGTTTTGCCGCAGTGATGCTTGTTACATTCAACCCGTGTTACTTTCGACCCCGGTCTCCCCTATGCTGCGCCTGGCGAATGATTTAGTATGACAGGTCTACGCTATGGCGATAGATTACCTTGACCGAAGGCAGGAGTGACAAAAAAATCGGTGATAGCAAGTTGGTTAGGTCTACTTTCATCGTTCTTTCTGGTCGCCGCCTCTTCGCTCTTTCTCCTCTGCAACTGAGGCGGATGTCGCTTATACGTATGATGGAACCACAGTGTCAATCACCATGGTGCCCCAGACGAAGCTGCTACCCCTAATCCCCTATACCAAGACCATTAAGTTTCTTGAAGGACCGGGGTAAACATGATCCCCAGGGACTTGAGCACGCAAATTTGTCTAGAATGGACCCTATTCGTCAAGGTCTCATCCGGTCTCTTGCCATCAGCCCTCAAAAGGCCGACGGGTTCCTTAGTGGAAGGGAAGCCAACCCGGGTCAAATCGCGGAAGCCTATATTGTTCAAGGTTACGTGTCTGGAAGAACGACTTGGACCCAGACTGCTATCTTCTGTATACTTTCTTCTTCGTCGTCTTGTAATTATTATTTTTTAATATTTTTTTTTATTACTGCTACTGCTACTACAACGGTACAACCACTACTACAACTGCTACCGCTACTGCTACTTTTTCTGCTACTGCTACTACTACTACTTTTGCTACTACTGCTACTACTACTACTGCTAGAACTACTACCATACTACTAGGCTACTAGTACTACTGTCACTGTTATTAGAATTGTTATTATGTTTTTTTATTAGAAATTTTATTATAATTATTATTATTAATATTATTATTATTATTATTATTATTATAATTATTATTATTATTAACATTACATTCATTACTACTATTACTCTCATGCATATCGTGTTCATGTGAGCAGATATGTTGATGGATTCATTTGATTATGAGAATACTCGTAAAGAAATGACACTGAAGATAACAGATTTTGATGACGTCAGAGAACACACGCATACGACCACGATGTCATTGAGAGGAACAATTGCCTACACAGCTCCGGAAGTTCTTCTAACAGAAAGGTTCTCCAAAGCCAGTGATGTTTGGAGGTTGGCCTAATTGTGAAGTAATTTTTCTTCCACATATTGGCTTAAAATCACAGAAAATAATTTTTGAAAACTCTATTCATGTTTAATTAATAAATCTACAACCTAATTAATTGATTTAATTATAGAACAAGAATGCGGACAGTATCAACAGGAGTAAGCTATGTGAACTTTTAAAAGTGCAATGTTTTAATGATGAATGTTTGAATCCACTGATTATTTATGAAAGTAGGCTTATTTGGAAATTTTTTCATCATATTTTTCTCTCATAAGTTCATTTCCTGTTGTTGTAATTCAATTGTGATTAGACTCAATGACATTGCTGCCTCCGAGGTATCGTTATCAAAATTTCCAGAGGTGTATTTGAATCATACCTTTACAAAATTGTGTAGGCCTAACTACGCCAGTTCACTGGCTATTACAAAAAAAATTCAAGAAGCAGTAAGGTGAATGAATAATAATCGCTATCTCCTCTTATGACAACAATTCCTTTGTGCTGCATCTCAGTTAAGATATGCAATGTCCTATCCATAATTATCTTTCATACTATAAAATATCAACTGCGCTTCAAAGCACACCCACTGCTGAATAACACTGCCGAAACGCACAGAACACACATTCGGTAGATTAATAGATTATCATTCTAGACCTCGTATTTTATAATGAATTTTGCAGGAGGTAGGCCACTGTTCTTTGCTCTAAAACACTGCATAAGTCCAGCAGCACTACAAGTGGCTGCTACACCATGGAAGTGTACAGGTACATGTAGGACTTGTAGGTGCATGAATGTATGTACGACTTACAAACTGTCTCCCGATGGAGAATAATAGGTAAGTTTATATGTTATGATGTGTTTTAGTTATGGCGTGGTGATGTGGGAGATGTTGACCGGAAAACTTCCACATGAAGATGATGTAGAGCGATCAATATTTCTAAAAGCTATGACTGGTCAGCTAACGCTGTCTGTTCCTGAATCTTTGCATAAAGCGTACAGGGGATTACTTCGTGGTAAGGTTACGCTGAAATACTATGATTATCTTACGTGTATCATGGGTGACTAAACCTGTGAACTTTTTTGTAGCCAGCAATTTTCGTGTAGACGCATACTCGTCATATGCGCTACCGGTATAAAGGTTTCAAATTACCACCTCCTAAACATTACCCCTGCAAACTGTAATTTGCATTGAATTTTCATCTGTAACTAAAATACTAATCGCCGCTGAAGTTACATGTAGAAATGGCTTCGAGGCTTTTTCTGCAAATCAAAATATTGATAACAAACCACGAAGTGGGATGACGGGTCAAAATCTTTAGACCAAAACAAGAAGCGGGATCATTTTTATGATTTTTTGTGTGCAATAATTGCGATGATTGATGCAAATCTAGTGTCCGGGAGTAATTTGAAACCTTTATCCCGGGGGCCCGCCATTGGATAACACACTGGCATGGAGAGCGAGAGGTACCGAGATCGAGCCCCGGAGGGCGGCGCGCTTTAAGCTATACGATGCTATTAGCGCCGTGTATTGTACACTGTGTGTTCTGTTAAGATTGATGTTAATTAAGATTGCTGCATAACTTGTAGCCTACATGTACTAACAGCGCAGTGCGTTTGCAAGCGTTTCATCACAGAATAAATCATTATTATTAACCCTAACCCTACCAATAATAACAACGGCAACAACAATAATGATGATGATGAGGATGATGATGAGGATGATGCGGATGATGATGAGGATGATGAGGATGATGATGATCATAATAATAATAATAATAATAATAATAATAATAATAATAATAATAATAATAATAATAATAATAATAATAATAATTTTTATTATTAAATTACAAGGCAGTAAAGGATTTGCTTAGTTTGCCTGTACAAGGGGCGTTGATGTTGCTACGGTCATGCTTCGGGTCAGTGAAGGTGTCTTATTTATTGAGGACTGCACCATGCTGGGGTCACCCCCTCTTGGAGTCATTGGATGACCTGATGAGGATCGGGCTGGAAGCAATCATCAACATCAAGCTTAATGACGTCCAGTGGAAACAGGCTACGCTCCCAATCAGAGACGGTGGTCTTGGGATTAGAAGGGTTACGATGCTGGCATCTTCTGCTTACTTAGCGTCAGCTGCATCAACCAGAGATCTCGGGACTGCAATTCTCGGCAGCGATGATTGGACGTATGACTTGAGAGTTGAAATCTTACAGTCCCGCATCACTTCACATCCGAGTGGAGATGAGGCTGCGTTGTCTAAGCAGAAGGTCTGGGACAGACCATTGATTGACATAGACAAATCTGATGTTTGGACATCACTCAACGACCCCTTCAACAGGGCCCGACTTGGAGCGGTGGCATCTTCACACGCCGGGGACTGGATGGCTACTATGCCCTTAATATCATGTGGGCTAAGTCTTAGCAATGAGGCCGTCAGGGTGGCTATTGGTTTGCGCTTGGGTCTAAACCTCAACGCGCCACACCAGTGCCAGTGTGGAGAATTGGTGGATCAAGGAGGTCACCACGGTCTGGTCTGTAAACAATCTGGGGGGCGAGCCAGCAGACACTTCGCGCTTAATGACATTGTTTGGAGGGCCCTTCAGAGAGCGGATACTCCAAGCACAAAAGAACCACCTGGGCTTTTCCGAACCGACGGCAAACGACCAGATGGGGCAACTCTTATCCCGTGGTCGCGAGGCAAATACGTTGCCTGGGATGCCACTAGCATCCACACTTGCGCCACCTCATACATCCACGTGACATCGACTACACCGGGTGGTGCGGCCGAAGTAGCAGCAACACGAAAAAATGTAAAGTATGCTAACCTCCCCGCAACACATGACTTCGTCCCCATTGCCTTTGAAACACTTGGCCCCATAAACAGATCAGGCATTGAATTTTTAACTGAACTTGGACGGCGTTTGTCAGTGGCAACTGGTAACCCTCTCGAAACCACGTACCTTTTCCAACGCCTCTCAATTTGTACGCAACGATATAATGCAGTGGCATTTCGAGGCACGTTCCCACAGTTGTCCTGTGATGAAGGTCGCTAACTCATGAACAAAGAACTTTTTATGCTTTTTCCTGTAAAACATGTTTCGTTTAATAAATTATAATAATAATAATAATAATAATAATAATAATAATAATAATAATAATAATAATAATAATAATAATAATAATAATAATAATAGTAATAATAATAATAATAATAATAATAATAATAATAATAATAATAATAATAATAATAATAATAATAATAATAATAATAATAATAATAATAATAATAATAATAATAATAATAATAATAATAATAATAATGATAAGTGGGGGAGCCACAAGAAACAACATTTTTGTTCCAGCGAATCTCGCTGATGATCGATTATACAAGGCTAAAACGCAGTTGCCTTTAGTGGCACTTTCGCCGATCAGGACACAGAATATGAATAGGGCCTTTCCAGACTGTGATTTTATACTAGGCAGTACTAGTGAAGTCCTTGAGGGATCCTGCATACCTCGGGGGAAAAATAAGGACTAGAGTTGGTCTTCGACCTGGGAGTTCACCGAGGGGACACAGGACAGACTCGAGACAAATTACCTTCTTCAAAGAATCTCGGTAGCAGTCCAGCGGGGGAACGCCATCTGCTTCTCTTCCACATTGCCTTTGTAACAATGCTAATTCAACTGTATAATACTACTACTAATAATGATGATAATGATGATAATAATAATAATAACACTAATCTATATCTATAAGAAAGGACTTGGGTATGTACCGGTATGTATGCGACTTTGTCCAGAATGCACCCTCACAGTTTTTGAGCTTTTCACTCCAAATCTTCACTACTGTGTAGGTCTCGGCACGAGACGCAAAGTCGAGGGGTTGGCGATTCTCTACCACCACGGGGGCCAGGGTGGGGAGCGAAACCCCTCAATTTTTTTCAAAAAAATGCAGCTATTGATATGAAATTTTTTCCTATATAGAGGGCCATCAGATCAGTGGTTGGCAAATCTCTTCCACCAAGGGGGCCAGGGTGCGGGGGGTCGAAAACACCAATTTTCGCTATAAATTTTCATTCGCTTGCAACGTATAAATGCAGTGATTTTAACCGTTTTAAAGGTGTTTAAGGTGAACTCTGTTGCCAGTACGTATCTCATGGGTCGCGTACCGGTGGAGGCGGGGTGGGGTGGGATTGTGGGGTGGGAGAGGTGGGGTGGGGAGAGGGGTGGGGTGGAGGTGGAGGGATGAAGTGAGGGGTGGAGGTGGTGGGGTGGGGTGGCGTGGGGGTCGATGGGTAGGGGTTGGGGTGGGGGTGCGAGAGGGGTGGGGGTTGGGGTGGGAGTGGGGTGGAGGGGGATGGAGTGGGAGGTTGGGGTGGAGTGGGGGTGGTGGGGTGGGTTTAGGGGTGGAGGGGTGGGGTGGAGGGGTGGAAATTTTCGTCAAACCCAAATTTCTCCGGTGGCGTACTGGTAGAGGTCGGAGTGTGGTGGGGTGTTGTGTGTTGGGGTTGTGGCCGGAGCGGATCGAATCCTAAATTTCCCGGGCAACGCCGGGTACCCCAGCTAGTAATAATAATAAAAAAATAACCCTGTGCCGTTCAACAACGACAGACCGACCTTCCTGTCAGACCGGGGCCAACAGCTGTTGCACCATTACAGGGACCCACGGGAAACCACGTTTTTTTTATTCCAACGTCTCTCGTTGACAATACAGAAGTTTAACGCAGTTGCTTTCAGAAGCACTTTCCCAAGCCTGGAAGCAGACGAATAGGACCATTCCGGACTGGCTTTATAGCAGTAGTTAAGAGCGAAGTTCCCGAGGGATACTAAATACCTCGGGGCAAAAATAATAATACTTTCGGAGCAAGTTCAGAGCAATGTTCGGAGCAATGTTCGGAGCAATCTAGATAGCGCCACAGTCCGGACCAATGCACCACTCTTCGCAGGGATTCTCAATGCAGAATGTCGATTCGTCGTCGCAGATCGCCGCTGTATCGCCAGCGCCCGCAGAAAGTCAACGTAGCGGTCAGGCGTCGAATCCCGGTCGTCGTTGTGCGTTGAAGGAAACCGAGCCTCCGTGCTTACTCGGTCGATAACGTCTCCAGTCGGACCGTCACTGCAGATCGTCGCTGTAGTCGTCAGGCGTCGAATTCCGGACGTCGTTGCGCGAAGAAGGTCACCGAACCTCCCGCCGTCGTCAGGCGTCGAATCCCGGTCGCAGCGTCGATCCACTGTTACGCTCTCCAAAGCGCTTCCACTGCAACTCTGCCGCACTCTCTCTTTCTGCTGACTCTCTCTTGCTTTCTGCTCTCCCTCTCTTCTGCTGGCTGACTGTGCTCCTGTGTAGGAACGTTCTTATATACGCTGGGCTATGTATACGGGGGCGGAGCGATGTATACCTAGGCCATGTATACGCTAGGCTATGTATACGGGGGCGGGGCTATGCATACCCAGGCCATGGGCCATGTATAGCTAGGCCATAGGCTATGTATACCTAGGCCATGTATACGGGGGCGGAGCTATGTATACCCAGGCCATAGGCTATGTATACCTAGGCTATGTATACAGGGGGCGGAGCTATGTATACGCTAGCGAGCAATACTCAAGCAAACAGCGGCAAGCACACGAAATTAAATTTTAAAAAGAAGCCCTACATGCCCAATTCTCAACATTATTATTATTATTATTATTATTATTATTATTATTATTATTATTATTATTATTATTATTATTATTATTATTATTATTATAAGTCCATCGCATTTATAAATTCTACGTAATTGGGTCATTTAGTTAGCTTTACTCTAAGGAGTTCCTATAAATTCACATAATTATCTGTCATTGCTTATTGCTGAATGAAGCCGGTATAGGCCCTATAGTCCATTAAGGTTAATTACTCTCTCGAGTATCCACCCTACATACAGGAACTATCATTTAGCATATTGTCAACAGTTGGGATCCAATGTTTCTCCTGAAATGCAGCCAGTCTTTTAAATCCATAGCCAACTTTGACTCTCCATTTATTACGATTATCATTATTATTTTCATCTCTATTATTTTACCTAAGATAGGAATAAAATCCGTGAGTTAAGGATTTTGTAAGCATAAAACATTCTTGGAGAAATCAAGCCTAATCTCAGGTTTCACAACCATTCGAGAATGTACCTATCAACGTTATGACGTTAGAACAGAAAATTAGGTTCACATTGATCCCAATAAACAGTTAAAAATTCGACGTCTCAGCTGCGAGCGATTCTGCACCATCAGCATTCCAAATGCAGCGGAAAGAAGCGCTTTCTGGGCTGCCTGGGGACATTGTTCAAACGCCAGCGGACGCGGTGATGGTGACGTGATGGTGATGGTGATGGTGGTGCGGCAACGGTGGTGGCTGTGGTGGTGACCGTGGTGGTGGTGGCAGTGGTGGGGAGGAGTAGTAGTATATAGCTTTTCTTTTCACAGGAATATTTTAAGTCAAATACTTCTGTGTAGCTATTAGCTATAATTATGTTCCTGCTGGTGACGATTTTCAATGTTCAATGGAAAATGAGAATGCTTCCGAATCGTCTAAATCCGAATTTTTTCTATTAGACATTAAACAGATTTTGCTTGCATACTATTGTGTTCAATTGCGTAGCTTAGTTGTTCTCTGTTCTGAATGTCATTCTCGATTTGGGTTTGTTTTACTACACTCTGTCATTTGTCTAAGTTCTAAACATGTTCGAGTTATATTCAGACCAGCCTGATTTAAAACAATAATGAGAAACAAAAATTATTTATAGAACTTCACCTCCTTTGCTAATACTTTGTAAATTCTATCATATGATTTGACACATATTTAGCTACTGGTGGGCCTACTTTAACACAGGTATAGAAGAAATCTTCACAAAATATTTATGGTACAGAACTCTCTTTCCAAGGGCAGGTAATAGGTAGCCTATGTTTCTTTTGCATGGGGAGTCTAGGTGATAATCAATTTTTGAAATGTCTAGACTGTTTGCACAACGATAAAGACGACAGACTTTCGTTTGAAAATATCATTGAGAAGCTGATCTGGATAGCGAAAGAAGGAGGTAGTTCAGTGATCTTAATAATAAAGTTAGGTTTTAGACATTCTTGGGAGAGCTTAAAATTAATTACATGCACTGAATGTATATTGGTAGTCCAATAGACTATTTTAATAATTACATTTTGTGTTTAAAGTTTGCATCAACGTTTCACTCGTTTCTGGCATTCATTTAGAAACGTTTCGCTGCAATGGATGAGACTGAATGCTCGATTTTTTATTTACCTCTATTTAGCCATAATTGGTAGCAAATGTTTACACTAATTGTGAAACGCATCTCTCACTGTTCTTCACTCTGCATTGTTGTTGTGCCTAACTCCATAAGTATACCAGTGCCTCCATATTGCTGGTTCTCTATCCTTTCCATCTATCGCTGTCCCGTCCTCTTTTGTTTAATTTTTCTTGGCATGCTGTCTGAGCCTGCTTGCCTTTGATGATTATAATGAGACAATTTGCACAGCTCTTTGGCTCAGCCGATACCTAAATTAATGAGTAGACGCTAGGCTAATTTTAAGGAGTCTCAATAGTTCAAGACGTAAGGCGTAGAAATTCTTCTCATTTTGAACTAAGCGCTGTTTCGTAAAGATACAAAGACTTGATGTGCATTGTTTCAGATAAATTTCGAATCGAATACAAATCTGATCCAGTTTTAGTTGCGACGATCAAAATAAGAGATTCAAAAGAAGAGAAGAAATCGATCCGTGGAATGACAATTTTATACAAAGAATTGTTTGTTGTGACGAGTGGAGATCTCGAGAGTTCGGAAGTTGAAGTTTACGATTTAATTAAATTGAGTTTAAGTCTTCGATGGAATTTGAAGGAGCTTTTTTCTCCAATGTACATTGTATCATGCAACAGATTTAATTGTCTGTATATCTCCGTTTACAAAGGCTTCTTTCAGTCTGAAATCTTGAGAGTTGATCCCAGTGGAAAATTAATAAACAAATGGTCAAAAAAAGACGAATATGGATGGGGTTTGTCTGTTACAGACGAATCGAATGTAATTTTGACTGTTTTTAATAAGCATAAGTTAAATGAATATTCGCCAGATGGACGATTGATCTGTCAAATTGATCTCTCAGATGCAGGTATTCGTCATCCATGGCATGCTATAAAACTGACCAATGGTCATTTCGTGGTCAGCCATGGCGGTGATCTACAAACGGTGTGTAGAGTGTGTGAAGTCGATGGAGATGGAAAACTTGAAAAGTCATTCGATGGATCAACCACGGAAGAGAAGGGTCGTCCTGGCTATTTGTTAATCGATGGAAATGGATTTGTGATGGTTACCGATCGGGGGAACGGTCGCGTTTTGTTATTGAATTTTCATTTGAAACTTAAGAGAGAAATTTTCTCAAGAAAAAATAAACACGGCTTACAAGATCCATCGAGAATTCTTCTGAATGAGTCAAATGGTCGACTGTTTGTGGCTGACAACAAGTCGAAAGATGGCGAAATGATTTTTATTTTCAAAGTTGAATAATCATGTTAAATAGGTCTTTATAGTTAGTGTTTTTGCTTCGAGTCGAGCCAATATTTAAATGTTGTTTCGCAGAAACTGAGGAACACGTTAGATCATAGAAACATGTAGTCGTGCATTTATACCGAATTTATACCGTACTTAAATACCGGTACATATTGTTATGTTGTCTTGTACAGTGGTTTCATGTTTAACTTTTGAAATCTCATGAGTTATGAACTTATGTGTTATATTATGTATTTAATGTACAACACTAAGCACGAGTAGACTTGGCATAAATAATAGACCCAAACAACGTTTAAGTAGGAAGCGTAGATTCTATCGTTGTTTATTCCTGTCGTCCGAATTCAACGGGTGCCCCACTGCCCAGACTGCATTCAATTTATCAAAGCTGAAACAATATCCATCCACACACAAAGAACCTTAAGGCTGAAGTGAATGAGTCAGACTACGCCTACATTTATAATAATGTGCGCGTAGGCTATACAAAGACAAGTCTTCTGTAGGCTATCATTTTAAATGGCTCCTTTGAAACAATGCATGTAAATCATGCTTCACATAAACTGCAGTCACAGCCGTATAGGTCTATTCTTTATTGCACTTATTGTGTGCTTTTCTGTGTGTTTTGCGTGCGTTTTTTTCGGTGCTCTCCGTACTACTGCCCGCCTTGATTTACATGCATGGTGTATCACATAATGTGTACCGTACCTCGGTGACGAGCTTCATTAACCCAGCATCGGGCTTTCGTTTTTTGGGTCTTTCCCTGTAGAATTACCGTCCTCTTGCAATTCGTAGTATCTTTCTAGTGGGAATATTACTTTTCTGGCTGCTTGAAGACCTATCTTTTCCATGGGCCTGTCTCGCTGAGAGCGCGCTTCCGGATAGCTCTGCTGTGAGAAGCGATTTGCAAAAGCTCAGAATTATTCATTAGCTTAATTTGCGCGGGTGTGTATGTCTTAGATGCTATGCGTATACATTATACAAGGCTTCATAAATTTTTTTATTAGATACAACAGGATATTACATATCAATCATAATTTATATAGCGCCCTTCAAGGTACCTACTCGGAGGCGCAAAATGTATAAATGTAGCCTACATAATTCTGATTGAATAGCTATAAACTTTATACCATCATGCAGAATTATGATAAAAAGAATGAGTTACGCGGAAACTTGTATCTGTGTCTCAATTAAGAGTGAAAATGACCTCAATTCAAATAAAAAGAATACTAAGAAAATTTAATAGGAATTAACAGTCGACACGTGAACGTTTGACATTGAGCAGATTGAATTGCAGCGCCATAGTGAGATCCTTCAGTTGCACGCTCCCCGTCAATCCCATCATCATCATCCTCATCATTGTCGTCGTTGTCGTCATCGTCACCATCGTCAGTATCATCATCATCATCATCATCATCATCGTCATCGTCATCGTCATAATCATTCATTCATTCCAAAAATTTATATAGCGCCCCTTCAAGAAGCCTACTCAGAGGCGCTCCCAGTCCAGCCACAGCTAAAAAGATAGGTCTTGAGCAACCTGTAGAAAGCAGGCAAATTATTCCGAGGTAGTAAGCGTAGAGCAAGTGGGAGCCCATTCCACGTGGACGGGCCAACAACCGAGAAGGCTCGACGCTGTCATCATCGTCATCATCATCATCATCATCATCATCATCATCATCATTAGGGTGGTCGCATCTGTAATGGCAAATTTTCAACTTCAGTTTTATTCTTTCTCCAACCCACCATTTGGTGCCATTTGGTAAAAGACTGTTGTAGCCCAAAAATTATGCCGATTGAAAAATATTTAGGACTAGCACAACGTGTTTGAAGTTTTGGATTTTACGAAATATCATCGTCTTTTTGAGTATAAGGATAATTTAGTCACATTTTTTTTACCTGTGACTAGTTTTAGCAGAAAGACTACATTATTTTACTCAAGCACAACTGGCAAGTATGCCTGACTTCTACAATGATGATAATGGTTTATTATGTATTTTTATGAACAATTGAACATCACAATAGTATTTGACTCGTGAGTCCCTGAGATCGATGACCATAAACCTATACTAGTAAGCCAACACATAGCTATGTTCTTTTCGTAGGTCTGATTTCTATTTAGAGGAATCCTTTGTTACACTAAAGGCTCTTTATTACATGCTTAACTTTTACACAAATTCTGATATAACACAGACCGTCGGACAAGAACCTCAATAATAGTTGAAATAGAGAAAAAAATACCGGTACTGATGATATTTTCGTTTATTGTGGCAATCAGAGCAGAATGACAGCGCATCACAGATAAAAAATTATCAAGAGCTGCTGTAAAGAAATGCATTAAAATGGATGTTGAAATTATTGAGATCATAATTTTTATAGATCTATGAAGTTACTTATTACCACACATGAGTCAAAGAGCAGCTTTTAAACGACTTCTGAAGAGAGCGTCATAATTGAGTGCCTTGTGAAGCCTGCTCACATTGTGACATTTCATAATTTAGAATTTATCCCATTAAAAGTATACTTTTAGAGTTGAAAGAATGAAAACACGGAGTCAAACAATTGACACAGAAAGTGCTGTCAAGAGTGGACACAAATAACACTGCCTTTATTAGCTATTATAAATTAACTACCTATTATAAATTGCATGAAAGGCGATGGTGTCAAACACATAAGCTATGTACTACTCAAAATCTCTACATCATCCTCAGCAATGGATCTAGCTGAAATTACAGTGGCCACCAACCAGGACATCTCAGACGACCAACCAATCCAAGGGAATAAGTATAGTAGGCCTACCCTCAAGACAACACCCATTGCTGCACTCTTTGTGGCAGATGAACACCTTCTCTGGGCAACATGCCAGAGATTTCACTTTGAGGGAAGTGTATCGTGAAAACTACACCATAGCCCAAACCCATGCAAAGACCAAATGCAATTTGAATTGTGAGACAGGGTAATAATGCCTCGGGTTGAAAACATAGTGGCCTAAATCTGAGATAAAAATTCGCATCTAAAATGGGTTGCTACTTTTAATACCGTATTACATCAGTTCCTTGTACCAAGTACCCCCATGAACAATGACGGTACAC
>OX457037.1:67934510-68277010 GCA_949752735.1 Lumbricus terrestris | reverse complement strand
TTCCGCCGCCAAAAATTTCTGACGACCTTTTTTTTTAGTCATCGACCGAAATCCCATAAAAATTTTCCATTTCCGCCGCCAAAATTTCTGACGACCTTTTTTTTTTTTTAGTCGTCGACTTCACTGTAAAAAATTTCGGATATCCCTTTTTCAGGGGGGCTGAGCCTCTTGTAGGGAGGGCTTAGCCTCCCCAGCCCCCCCCCTAGCGCCGCCACTGCCTGCGTCACATACTCTGCTGTCAAATGCTCATTTAACTTGCTCCTCTCTTGCTCATCCTCTAAAACTGATGCTGGTAATGACGCACATGCACACAAACAACTGCAATTGCGCGGTTAGGACAAAATAACTGATTCAGATAAAATTGTATGCTTTGTTGTTTCTTCACATAAAAAGATATCATAGAAAGAGAAAAACACAGAGAAACAGACACAGAGAGAAAAATAGGCATAGCAACAAAGCGACCACGATGTCATTCGGTGGAAAAGTTTCTGTTAACATGGCACCAGAAGTAATTGACAGAATGTGTAACTGAAGACAAGAAATTCTTTAAAGCTTCAATTGTAACGAAAGAACGATAAGAAAACTAGAGACCTACAGATAGTCAAGGTGACGTCGCCATCGTCAATATCATTATCATTATTATTATGATCATTATTAATATCATCATCCATTTATTAGGCCTTCGCCATACCTTGACTAGAAATTGGATGTATCTGGTCATTGTTCATGCTAACAAGTTCTACACATAATAATCTCACATATTCACTAACCGCCGCTCAATCCACCAGCCTAACCACCCCCTTACTCACTCAGCACACATACAACTACACATAGATTCACAGCTAAACACCACAAGAGGCAAATATATAAAATCACCCCCCATCAAATACAAAAAATCACCCATCAAATACAAAATCACTCATCAAGTACAAAATCACCCATCAACTACAAAATCACCCATCAAATACAAAATCACCCATCAAATACAAAATCACCCATCAAACACAAAATCACCCATCAAATACAAAATCACCCATCAAATACAAAATCACCCATCAAACACAAAATCACCCATCAAATACAAAATCACAAATCAAAACGATCAAATGAACCTACTTCGTAATCGCAATGGTATAAATTCATATAGAGCCACTTCGGGAGAAACTCCCCAGAGGCGATCCCAACCTGAGAGTAGGCTACCAAACCACAATGAATGGTTTTCAAACGCTTGCGAGAAAGAGGCTAAAAAAGACGAAGTTCATTACGGAGACTACTACTATAGGTGACTTATTCCAAA
Organism: Lumbricus terrestris; assembly: GCA_949752735.1. NCBI lineage: Eukaryota > Metazoa > Annelida > Clitellata > Crassiclitellata > Lumbricidae > Lumbricus > Lumbricus terrestris. The sequence goes on along the minus strand of OX457037.1, from coordinate 68,275,713 downwards.
ATGATGGACCGACCTCAGCGAAGCTTTTATGCAGCACTGTGGAAGTTTGAGCCATATAGGGACAGGAAGGACGCCTTGCTTGGCAGAGCTATATGCACAAGCAACCCACAGGAACCGCCGAGACCAACTCACCCATCCCCCAATTCACCAATTCACTCATTCACCCATTCACCCATCCACCCATTCACCAATTCACCAATTCACTCATTCATTCGTACACGTACTCACTAGCTCACTTGGTGACTCACCTGGCTTTACGCAGCAACTAGTGTTCGTATACAATCCTCACTTGATTGGTTGCTTGTGTATAAAGTATGAGCTGATCAACTGACTGCTTCTAAGATATCTGTTTCTTGTTTTATGCTTCGGAAGCAGACCCAATTATTCATACATGGTCTCTGAACTTAAATTTGTCACTTGCTTTCGAAAATGTTATCTGTTTTGGTAGTTGTTCATGAAATACATAATTTATATAACTGATATAACATAACGTAGGCCTATAGCATAATATAACATATATAACTAATATCCTAATGTCTTGTTTTTCGTTTGTGTTTCGTCCTGCAAAACTTTACGGCGTAGACCTTTAGGCCTTTTGCTTTGAAATTCGCTCAAATGAATCATAGGCCTATACGTCAAAGCGAAATTCCTAGGAAAATTTATCATACATTTTGAACACAATCCATTAATGAAATACACGTTTCGCAGACGATTTAAAGCGCCGTCGTCAATCGATTATTACACTGTTCGCTTGGCTTCAGCATTCAGCATTCAGCATTCAGAATTACAACGAGTTACTTGGACGAAGACTTCGAAGAGAATGGCTCGCTGCTTCTTCCTGATTTCGTTGGTTGTGTTCTCGCTTATCACAACCTCAGCAGGTATTTTCTTTTTGCACAGGCTTTCAACCGATCACTTGCTTATAAAAGTGATACAATCAAAGACGACTGTAACGGGTCGGATCATTGTATAAACGCAAAGGAACACAATCGGCTGAACAAACTGAGCTCTTAGCCGCTCGCTCACGGACTACTATAATACAGCGACGCTCTTTTTCAGGGACTGGTCCTAGAACCTGGAATGGGCTCCCTGTTGCACACCGCCTTTTACCTAGACTAGAGGTCGCACCACTATGTTTCTTTTTCGCTTGAAGCCTGCCTTATTTAGCCGTTATTGAACTGGGAGCGCTTCTGAGCTATAGGCGGTAAGCGAGAGCGGCATACGTGTGCTGGTTGCATCGGACTACGGTTCAAGAACCTGGGCTGGGAGTTGACATTCGGAGATTTAGATATCTCGGGCTAGCACGTGTGGGACGCAGAGGTGCAAATTGCTGCGGAGCGACCTTGGGCAAATTGCTTACCCATCATTGTCTGTGGCCAAGGCAACGGGGAACCACCTCACTCATCTCATCTCCAGGGGCGTAAAAACCAATGAACCTGCCTACGGGCAGAGAACCATCATCATCATCAATAAAAAAACCAATAATATGTAGTTCTTGGGTCGTCCAGGTCTGCTTGGGTCCCTGCCCCTCTTGGGGTGCCCCAGGGTTCCGTCTTGGGTCCACTGCTGTATCTTCTCTATACTGCTGATATCTGCTCCTTGCTATCATCTCAAGGGCTTCTTCACCAGCTATTTGCCGATGATGTGCAAGCCTACATCCATACCTATTCGGCTGATGCGGTGGCCGCTGTCAGCCAAATGTGTAGGAAAATGGGTGTCGTCTCTCTTTGGATGGCCTCCAATCGGCTACTCCTAAATCCGTCCAAAACACAGTTTATTTGGTTGGGTGGCAGTAGGCAACTCCAGGGTATTGACCTTTCCCAACTTGCTCTGCTCTTTCCTCATATCTCCTTTTCCCTCACAGTTCGTGATCTGGGACTCACCCTCGATTCTGAGCTTGGAGTCCTGGGGCGACTTGATCGCGTATTGCGCTCGGCTGCTCGTCTTGTTGGGCGGCTTCCTAAATTTGCTCCTGTCTCTGCCTATATGCGCGATGTGCTGCACTGGCTTCCTGTGTCCCAGTGGATGAGCCGCTGTAGTCTCTCGCTGTGTCCTTGGCTGTGCTCCGTCATGCTTGTGTGTTCTTTGTTGTCCAGTCTCTGACGTTGCAGCGCGTCGTGTACTTCGCTCTTCGGCTCAGGGTGAGCTTCTGGTCCACTGGCTCGCTTGGTTATTAAGCAGCGCCGTGCTTTCTCAGTAGTGGGGCCTACTGTCTGGAACGACCTCCAGGTTACGCTTCGCTCTCTACTTGTGGTCCATCCGGCTAGGTTCTACAAGTCTCTCAAGTCTTTTTTCTTTGTTCGTGGTTGGGCTGGGAGCGCCTCTGAGTAGTTTCTTGAAGGGGCGCTATATAAATGCTCTGAATGAATGAATGAATGAATAATAATAATGTATAGATGTATGTATGTATGTATGCATATATGTATGTATGTATGTCGTGGACGGACAAAATGTCCCCGAACAAAATGTCCCCGGACAAAAAGTCCCCGGACAAAATGTCCCCAGACAAAATGTCCCCGGATAAAATGTCCCCGGATAAAATGTCCCCGGACAAAAAGTCCCCGGACAAAATGTCCCCGGACAAAATGTCCCCGGACAAAATGTCCCCGGACAAAAAGTCCCCGGACAAAATGTCCCCGGACAAAATGTCCCCGGACAAAATGTCCCGGACAAAATGTCCCGGACAAAATGTCCCGGACAAAATGTCCCGGACAAAATATCCCGGACAAAAGCAGCGGAACTGAGTTACTGAACTTGATACATAAAGAAATTATTATAGTAATTATATTTATTGAAATGTTAAACCACTGTTGCGAGGTTCAAGGTTATTATTTTTTAATAGATCTATTAGTATCCTAAGTGTGAAAATAAACATTTTATAAGTGAAACTTATTAGATTTATTCAACAGGTGCTCGCTTTTTGTTGTTTTGTTGTTGTAGTAGTAGTACTTTATAGTACAGTCTAATAGGTGGGTTTGAGAGAGTAATTCAAAGGTCCACAGGAAGGCTTGAGTGCAATTAGGCTACATTCACTACTGCACCACAGGTCCAGTGACATAAGTCACATGATAAGTGGCATAAGTTAAGCAGGAGTGAAAGGTATTTCCAGATTGAGCAGCTATAAATATTGTTTTGCCTTGCAATTATTAATTCAGTCAGTTGCACAGGACACACTATGCTACTAATTATAATTTAATAATTTTCGTCTAATCAATCCGGTTGACAGACCGCAACCGATTATATTCAGTGTACAATTATGCAGTTGAAACAATTTACAGGAGCTCAGATTACAGAATACATAAATCTTAACTATACCAACTGAACTGACAGCCTGCAATAAATGGCGCTAATTGCAGCCTACAACGCATATCAGCCCATCGGGGGCTCGAACTCACTAGGCCTATACCTCTCGCACTCTTGGCCAGCGTGTTATTCATTACTCTACCTGGCCCCCATTTTTGTGCTTTTTTGACTTTGTGTATATACTCTATATGTGGACAGTGTAAATCGATATAAATGTTAACGGTCTAGGCTATCTAGACTGCAGGCATCCAGCAATGACACTGAGTTGAGTGTCAGTGGTTTGTAGTTTTCAAGACTGGAACCGAGCGCTGTCAAACATTCGTTGTTCAACGGGAGGTTTAATAGAGCGCAGAACGCAAAATCATCACACAATTTGCCGAGTTTAGTGTGTAAAATAACAACATTTTGTCAAGTTCCTCCCTACCACAAATTCCGGGCCAAATTAAGATCAATCCGGGACACGGGATGCACAGGGCCGATTCCGGGATTGTCCCGGCGAATTCGGGACGGTTGCTTGCGGCTTCAGAACACGGCCCTGGTCCGCTAAGATAGAAGTCAAGAGGTTTCCATCTGCCATTCTACACAGCTGTTTTAAATGTTGGGCTGTCTTCAGGTGAGGGCATTGTCGGACAAGACGGTCCATCTTGAACGTAGGCTTAGTCTCCCACACGGACGCAGTCTATAGCGTGATACTGTAACCGCACAAAATCCCAACAGTCCGGCGATGCGTAGTTTCGGTGGGGAACGGACATTTCCCTTGGACATATTCCCCCGGACTTATTCCCCGACAATTACCCTGGGACGTACCCCCATTTTGAGCAGGAGATTTCCCCCTACGAACAACTGTACATATGGCATGTTAAGTTTATAAACGGATACCTTGGAGTTAACGATCACTCAGTATTCGTTAACAACTGAAATTCATATTAAACGAAACATGTACATACAATAAACAAAGACCTTATGCGACGTAGTGTAGCGACATCACTTTTGCCCTGCGATTTTCTGTCGGGGACTTTTTGTCCGGGACATTTTGTCTGGAACAGTTTGTCCGGGACATTTTGTCCGGAACATTTTGTCCAGGGACATTTTGTCCGGGACATTTTGTCCGGAACATTTTGTCCGGGGACTTTTTGTCCGGGGACTTTTTGTCCGGGGACTTTTTGTCCAGGGACATTTTGTCCGGGGACGTTTTGTCCGGGGACATTTTATCCGGGGACATTTTATCCGGGGACTTTTTGTCCGGGGACTTTTTGTCCGGGGACTTTTTGTCCAGGGACATTTTGTCCAGGACATTTTGTCCGGGGACATTTTGTCCTAGCACCATGTATATATGTATGTATGTATGTATGTATGTATGTATGTTTGTATGTACGTAGCGTGTATGTAATTATAGGTCTATGCATATTATGGGCCTACCCTATATGCGTTACTGTATGCGATTGTCGGAACAGTGCTAGGTGTTGCTTGCTTGATCACAGTGACGGCGCCAGGATTTCCGTTTTGAGGGAGGCTGAATTTGCAGGAGAAAATTTTTCCGTTTTCAGGCGCAAACATTTCTGCCGTCAAAATTTCTGATAACCTTTTTTTTAGTAATTTCCTCGAAATCTTGGAAATCAGTCTTTTCCCTGTCATTGGGGGGGGGGGGGGGGGTGGGGGGTAGAGAGGGTTAATCGTCCAAATATTTAATTTTTACATGGGAAAAATGGATGCTCTTTTTTAGGGTGGGGCTTAGCCCCTTAGCCTCCCCTAGCGCCGCCACTGCTTGATTAGCTGCCAGAGCACTTGTGTGCACGAAACAGAGCCCTGCGCCGACATGCTAGTGTCGGCGGCGGCGCGCCGGTCATTTTTGGTCGGCGGCGGCGGCGCGCCGACAAACAGAAATCGGCGGCGGCGGCGCCATCAAAATTTCGACGTTTGCGGCGCAGCGCGGCGACGTGGAGCTACTGCTCCAGCGTCGCCTAATTATTTTGAATGTTGTTACACAAGAACCCTAATAATAATATTCCTTTTAATTATTCAATCTGACACACCGCAGAACGATTACAAGTACAGGTTATGCAGTAATCTTAATTAAACTTAACTACCAACTGAACAGACAGCTTTGTAATTACACGCGCTAATAGCAGCCTACAAAGCAAATCCGCCCAACGGGGGCTCGAACTCACTACCTCTCGCACTCTTGGCCAGCGTGTTAACCATTACTCTACCGGGCCCCCCCGCTTTATATTATCAAGATAAGCGTGTTCAGCCATTATTTTGGCAATTATCTTGTCTTTAGTCAGAATTGATTAGAAACAATTATTCCCTGAATTAACGCTCAATTACAAAATTCTGCAAAGGTTTGATTAAGAAAAACACATGACAACGTTTTCAAATTCAGGCCTCCAGCTTACGTAACCTACTAATAACACTTAAAGGACTGTTTGCACAGTGGCGGCGCTACCTGTCTAGTTTACTCTCGACCTGCCTTATGACCCGTCAGAAATTCTAGAGGCCGATTTTTCTTTACGCGACCTGCTGAAATTGTATATCTGCATGCATGCAAACATGCATACATACATACACACATACATGCATACTTATTACTTACTTACATAGATTATATGCATACATGCATAGATCTACATACATACATACATACGTACGTACGTATATACGTACATACACGCATATATACATACGTAGGCCTACTGTTTGCGTAAAAATATTTGCCTGCAACAAAGTGGGAGTTATCATGCAATCTTATCAACAGATGAGGGTGCATGCAGTTTTTTAAATTTTTTCATGTCAAAGCACACTGAGAAGTAATCTTGATCAGAATTCACCACCTTTTTTGATTTATCGGCCAATAATCCGAACGACTTCCACGCGAAACTCTTAGCATCTTCTTTATATCCAACTGCTATGTACAAGTCTTTCGATCTAAGTAGGCCAAATCACCCTAAGTTACACTTGTTTTATGCGGAAAATGTCTCAATTTTCCTAATCTGATCCCGTTTATGAGACTTTGCTCAAATTGTTGACAAAATAGGATTTATTGTCCAATCGCCTAACATTACTCCACTGTGCATATAGGCAAGTCTATTAATGTTCGAAAGCCTAATTAAACACCAATTTCACATCGGTCACGTACAGCGTATATAGGAGTTTGATACTGGTGAGAAAAATTGGAGTTAGGTAGCAACTGGCCGGCAATGGCCTGTAGACACGACCAATCGCCTGCATAAAATTGCAGCGCGCCACCTCTTTGCAATGTAATAGTAACGTGTATCCTAAAATAATACTAGAGGGCAAACGGTTCTGTTCCATCCTAGCGGACTATCAGGCCGGAACGCACACACGGCATAGCATTCACTTAGGCATACATAGAGGTTTTTTACCTTTGTTGATGCCATAATTCAAATCAAATCACAAAATCCTCAAAGGTTTAAACGTTAGGCGCACTGTTCGAAAAGTTCAAACGAATAGGTAGCATCATATGTTTCATAGCATTGATGCAAAAACGGTGTTGCGAGGAAAAATCGAAGTATATAAGATAAAGATTCTATTTTCATTGACGCAGCAATTTTTCATGAAAGAGATGAAAAATGCAAGGGAAAGAAATAATCGAATCCACGGGGCATCGGCGGCGCGCCGACAAATTTTCGGCGGCGGCGGTGGCGTCGGCGCGCCGACTCAAAAAAATCGGCTGCGGCGGCGCCCACAAAGTGTCGGCGGCGGCAGCGCGACGCGGCCGGCGCGGCCGACGCAGGGCTCTGGCTCGAAATGCCGATTGCGAGCAGTGTATGTCCTTGGGTGTAGGCTAGGTAAACATGTGTCAATTGTGAGAGTTAATTTTCGCACAATGAAAGTTACTTGTGTTTAATCGAAAAACAGAAAGTTTTGGAGAGTTTCCAAAACAGGTGATAATTAAATTGATGCACTACGAGAGATGAGCTATCGAAAAATAGCCTAAGTTTAAAAAAGATGACACAATAAAGTACGTTTAAATTAAGTGTATTAGGAGTCAGCAGGACATGGGCTAAACGAGCTCAATCATCAATGCATTTGTTCTGTAGGTCTAAGGTGCTATGTATGTAGATACCCCCCCGATACCGAATGTGATCAACAAACAGACCTGAGGCGTTGGGGAACTGAATGTCCGTCGGGTTACGACTATTGCACAACGATGTCGTTGACCTCATCTACTACAACACGTTAGCAACTTCATTACTCTTATTATTATTATTATTATTATTATTATTATTATTATTATTATTATTATTATTATTATTATTATTATTATTATTAATTATTATTATTGTAGCGAAACTAGGGCAGGGCAAAAACCACCAGGAGCCGAATTCCAAACCCTAGCTGTCAAGGTACCGTTCGTCCGCGAAGTTCGGCTTCAACTGTAGATTGAAGACTAGCCACCTAGGCTTAAACTCATTTATTTGCAACGTTAAAGAGGAAATTCGCAATGCAGTTCACAGTCAACTTCTGTAGCGCCAAAGTTCGGAGCAAGTTCGGAGCAATGTTCGGAACAATATTCGGAGCAATGTTCATGTAGCGTCACAGGCCAACTAATACACCAATGTTCGCAGCAACTGTCAGTGAAGCACGCCGAATCGTCGCTGTTGATCGCCGCTGTAGATCGGCGTCCGCAGAAAGTCGGTGAAGCGGTCAGGCTTCGAATCCGGGTCGAATCGTCGCTTAGAAGGAAACCGAGCCTCGGTGCTTACCCGGTCGAGAGCGGCTGTAGTTCAGGCGTCGAACTCCGGTCGCCGTTGCACAGCGAAGGTCTCCAAACCTTCCGTCGTCGACAGGCGTCGAATCCCGGTCGAAGGCGTCGGCAGGTCAGGCTTCGAACCCGAATCGTCGTAGTTGCACAGCGAAGGTCTCCAAACCTTCCGTCGACAAGCGTCGAGTTGCGGCCGTCGTCGATGGGCGTCGAATTCCGGACGTCGTAGCACAACGAAGGTCTCCAAACCTTCCGTCGTCGACAGGCGCTGAATCCCGGTTGAAGGTGTCGGCAGGTCAGGCTTCGAACCCGGGTCGTCGTAGTTGCACAGCGAAGGTCTCCAAACCTTCCGTCGACAAGCGTCGAGTTGCGGCCGTCGTCGATAGGCGTCGAATTCCGGACGTCGTAGCACAACGAAGGTCTCCAAACCTTCCGTCGTCGACAGGCGCTGAATCCCTGTTGAAGGCGTCGGCAGGTCAGGCTTCGAACCCGGGTCGTCGTAGTTGCACAGCGAAGGTCTCCAAACCTTCCGTCGACATGCGTCGAGTTGCGGCCGTCGTCGATTTACCGTTGCGCTCTCCGAAGCGTTCCATCGCAACTCCACAGCTCCCAGGCCGACACGTCGTACTGCAACTCGAACCCGCAACTCGGCCTCGCAACGTGCCGATCACTCTTCCAGTTCGCTTCTGTTACACGGTGCTGACTTCCTGCTCTCGAAACGAAGCTGCTCTCTCTCGTCGACCGACTCGATGACCGTGTCTCATCTACTCTGCGTCTCTCTCTGGTCTACTGCACTGCACACTACTGCCCGTACATACATCACGATGCCACACCCTCTAGGCTTTGTTCCCTGTAGGCTTCGTTCCCTGTAGGCTTCGTTACCTGTTAGCCACGCCCCCTAGGCTTCGTTCCTTGTAGGCTTCGTTCCCTGTAGGCTTCGTTCCCTGTTAGCCACGCCCCTAGGCTTCGTTCCTTGTAGGCTTCGTTCCCTGTAGGCTTCGTTCCCTGTTAGCCACGCCCCCTAGGCTTCGTTCCTTGTAGGCTTCGTTCCCTGTAGGCTTCGTTCCCTGTTAGCCACGCCCCTAGGCTTCGTTCCTTGTAGGTTTCGTTCCCTGTAGGCTTCGTTCCCGGTTAGCCACGCTCCCTAGGCTTCGTTCCTTGTAGGCTTCGTTCCCTGTAGGCTTCGTTCCCTGTTAGTCACGCCCCCTAGGCTTCGTTCATTGTAGGCCAAGTCAAACCGACGTGACACGCGGTCCAGCCATATCTAGACGGACAGCGGCACATACATTCAAAAATAATCAAAAAATAAGATCCCACGGGCCCAATTATCCAACATTATTATTATTATTATTATTATTATTATTATTATTATTATTATTATTATTATTATTATTATTATTATTATTATTATTATTATTATTATTATTATTATTATTATTATTATTATTATTATTATTATTATTATTATTATTATTATTATTATTGTCAACTGTCAATCCTTCAACGTGTTTTCCAGTCTCTTCTATAGTTCAGCAGCGCAGCCTAGGCCTATCCTAATAACTGTACTGCGGTAGCTATGGCTAGTTTATAAGTGTCTAACTGTCTATTGTCTTGTAACTTGTTTACTCAAAACAACAATCGTTTTCTTGTATTATGTTCTTCGATTTCCAACAGTCAACGAACAGATAACATAGCATCGACGACAATATGACATAATTATATCAATTGCAGTTTTCAATATCACTACCGAAACGCCATTTTATTATCTCTCTCTACACTATACAACTTCTTCTACACTCACTTCTTCTTCAGACTCTCTCACTCCTTCCAAAAACTATCTCACTCTGAGCGTACAACCTTCCCTCCGTCGCTCTGTCCTTCTCTCTGCCTCTCTCTGTATCTCTCTGTGTCTCTGCCTCTCTCTCTCCGGCGACGGGCGAGCCGCTGCAACTTTCCCGCCAGTCAGCCAGCTGGCAGTGCTTGCACGCTCGTGCACAACAATCAGCCGACTGCTATACATTGTACACAATGGGCTTACATTACCTCTTTCCTTTCTTTAAAAGAGAGCTAATTATCTTTAAAAATTAGCGAACGTACCTTAATTACAACAATGCAAACGATTCTTAATATATAACATCATAAAATATCATACGCTACAGTCTAGATAAACAGTCAGCTACTACAATCAGCTTCCCTTTCTTGTAGTTCAACAGAATGTCAAAATTTTGTAACGATAAAGACCATCTGACTAACTTAGCAGATTTCGACATTGATTCAGTCAAATAAACCAAAGGATTATGGTCCGTAAATACATTTATCTTAGAACCAATAATAATTTCTTTCAATTTGTTTAAAGCCCATATGATTGCATATAGGCTTCCTTTTCAATCGTAGCCCATCTCCTCTGGGTATCTGTCAGCTTCTGACTAATAAATGAAACGGGACGTTTTATCCCTTCATGGTCCACCTGTGATAAAACAGCTCCCACAGCAAAATCACTGCTATCACAGTACAAATTAAATGGTTTACCAACCTCAAACATATATAGAATCACATTTGACAAAACAATCTGCTTAAGCGAATCAAAGGATTTCTGATGTACATCAATTCAAACAATGTTATAAGGTACTTTTTTGCTGGTTAAGTCTGTCAATGGTTTAGCAATTTCAGCAAAATTACAAATAAACTGTCTGTAAAACCAAAAAACCATAGAACTTGTTTCACTTGCTTCTTCGTTTCAGGTTTCTTCAAATCAATCAAACTGTTAATCCTATCTGGATTCATCATCTTCTTCCCTGATCCAATGAGGTGACCAATGAACTTCACCTCACTCTTACCAAACACACATTTCTTCAAGTTCAACGTTACATTATGCAGTCTTATTTGTTTCAAAAATAATTCCAAATGTCTTAAATGAATGTCCCAATCATTCGAATGCACTGCAATGTCATCAACATAAGGCTCAGTGAAATCATGTATCGGTTGCAAAATCATATTTATCGCTTTTACAAAAGTCCGTCCAGAGTTAATCATTCCGAAAGGAACACGCGTAAATTCATACAGTCGATTATGTGTAACAAACGCAGTTTTCCATTGATCACTCTTTTTCACAGGACAAGTCCAATATGACAAGCGACAGTCCAAAACGGAAATAAACTTGGATTTCCCAACTTTGCTCAAGACATCGTTGACGATTGGCATAGGATATCTACAGTTCTCGGTAAAAGAGTTAATGTATCTGTAGTCACAAGCGAGCCTCAAGGATCCATCCATCTTTTTGACGATGACAAGTGGATTTGCCATTCTGCTTGACGATGGTTGAATGATGTTTTCTTTCAGCATCTCTTGTATTTGTCTTTCCACTTCTGCACGGTATATTAGTGGTATTCGATATGCCATGAATTCTTTTTCTCGAAAGTCTGGTTTCAACACCACTTCATGTTCTACTAATGTACATAGTCCCGGTTTGTCTGAAAATCTGTCTGCAAAACGATTCAGTACATCCAGTAATTGTTTCTGCTGTTCACTCGTAAGATGTCCAATTTGTTCATAATCCAATTGGAGTGATTTCTGTTTTGTCTCGGTATGGTCTTCCTTCAGCGGTATTTCTACCACTGATCCAAATTCGTCATCCTCCTCCACGATCAGACCACATGACAATGTTCTTGTGATGTACTTTCTCATCTTGTTGGCATGGATAATTCGTCGACCATTTTCATTCATGTCCACGAGATAAGAATATTTGGATCTTCTTTGCAAGACCGTGCATGGACCATGCCATCGTGAGATCAATTTATTAGTTGATGTTGGATACAGCACGATGACGTTTTCTCCTGGTTCGAATTCTTTATCTTTTGCTCTTTTGTTATATTGACTGGCGTATTGTTTTTGCTTTTCTTCAGCACAGCTCTCGGCGAATGTCAAGGCCTTTTCCATGTCTGCTCTTAAATTCTTCAAGTACTTTGCCGGTTGCACTCCAATGTTCGGTGGTAAATTTATCTCTTTTGTCCAGCTTTCTTTAAGAATGGTTAATGGCCCTCTCGGCAACTTTCCATAGACCAGCAGATATGGTGCCACTCCTGTAGTTGCATTAGGCACTTCTCTCAATGCCCAGACGGTAAATGGAATGATTTTATGCCACTGTCTCGGATTTTCCACAATGACATGATGAACCATCTTCTTGAACGTTTGAGTCCACCTCTCCACCAATCCGGCCGCCTCAGGATGTCCTGGCGAATCGAATCGAGGACAACATTCCATCAATTTCAGAAATTCTCTCGTTAGGCTAGCTGTGAAATTCGATCCTCTATCACTCGTTATCACTGACGGAACTCCTACATCCATGAACAGCTTCATCAGAGCTTCGCATACAGCCTTAGCAGTCAATGACTTCAGCAAAAAGATTGTCGGCCATCTTGTACATGAGTCCACAATGCACAGACAATACTTATGCCCTGCTGCTGACGTCGGTTCGATTGGTCCTACCACGTCCATTGTCATTCTTCTGAACGGCACATCCTCCCTTGGTATTGGCGTAATCGGTACTCGATCCATCACCAAACTTCGTGCTTTCAACTGACACTTCTCACAGGACTTGCAGAACTTTAACACATCTCTACGCATCCTTGGCCACACAAAGGACAACTTGATACGTTCTCTTGTCTTCTCTTCTCCCAAGTGTCCGCCAAATTCTGACTCGTGCGCCAATTCCATCACCTTAATTCTTCTTTCCTTAGGCAACACCAACTGATACACCAACTGGTCCAACATTTGATGCTTCTTATACATCAACCCATTCACCACACTAAACTCTGATCCTTTGTCTTCAGCTATCTTCCACCACGACTTCAGTGACTCGTCATTTCTCTGCTGCTCTTCGAACTTCTTTGCATCTGCCAATTGTCTTTCATCATTCGTATTCTCGGCAAACAAATCTCTCATACTCGTGTCCATTTCACTATCACTTCCAGAATCATTATAATCATCACGTTCACATGCAACCATCTCTTCTTCAATTTCATTGCTCCTGGATGTTACTCCTTCTTCTTCTTCTTGAAGACTTTGTTCATCTTCGCTTTCTGTGTCATCATCTAGCAAACTTTCATTTGACTATTCCTCTTCTCCTTCTTCCACTTCTTTTCTCCGACTCTGTGCTCTTGTAGTCACATTCGCTTGCAATTCCCCTTGCAACCTCACTGGTGGAATCTCTTTCAGTTCTGCGATTATCTCTGGATGTAGCAAGAACTTTTCTTTGTTATCCTTGCACAAAACTGCCGGAATGCTGGCACATACCAAAGTTAAATATGGCGCAATATTTACTTCCTTGTCCTTCAGGTCTCCTCCCACGTTATGACAACTCATCCGCACTTAGATTTTCACCAACTTAGCTGGAATGGGTTCTCCGGCGACACATTGCAAATGTACTCTGCCAATTTCTTCCACTATCGCTCCTTTCAATAATTCCTCATTGATTACTGGAATCTCAGTACCAGAGTCAATCAACGCTTTGACTTGCACGGGATGACATCTGTCATCATTTCCACGTATCTCTACATTCACATGTTGTAGTAAGGACTTCTTCGTACGTTGACACTCCTCTTTACTTTCAGTTTCTCGACAAAGATCTGTATTGGGAGCAGAATTTGCTACTTCTCTCTGTATAGTAAACTGAGGTGTACACTTCATTACTGACTTCACTTCCGTTTCGCGGTTGTCCTGCTCTTCAAGCTGATTTGGTGCATTCATTACTTGAATCTGATTTACTCTGAGATTTTCTGCACTTCGACTAAGTCTATCTCCCAGATTTGTCATTCTTCGTGGTACTTGGCAATCCCTTAGCAAATGTCTGTCTGACTGACAATTGTGGCAACGTTTCTTAACGACCCCTCTCTGTTCAGTGCTCTCCCGCCTGTAATTGAACGGAGTATATGATGCATTGCCTTCTCTTTGGCGTCCAATCACTGGAGTTCGATTGTATATTTGTCTGTCGCCCGTTGCTTCTCTTCTATCTTGCCCAAACTGTCTTCCAAGAACACCATGTGTCCTTACTTCATTACTTCTGGCCTGGCTTCCTGTTTCTTTGTTATTACTATTACACCTGTTTTGCTTTGAACTATTACCCCACGCTTCATGCTTCGGTTTATCTTGAAACATTACACCAATTCGATTGTTTACATGTATGTCTGCAAGCTCTGCAACATTACTAGCTTCCAAGCACTTAGTACCTTCCTTTGCTAGTACAAACTGTAGTGAACCCGGTAGTAGACATTCTTTCAACTTATCCGCCACCAACAGATCAAACAACTTCTCGTAGTCTTTGCCCACTCGCCTACTTCTGACATAATAGTTCAACAGATTCTTCAATCCTGCTGTAAACATAGTGTATGTCTCTTCTGCCCCTTTCTTCGCATCCACAAATCGTGATCGATATTCTCTCGCTGTCAATTTAAATTCTTTCAGCAAATGTTCTTTCACTATATCGTAATTGTCTAAATCATCAAAAGACAATCGGTTTAACACCGTTCTCGCTCTTGGTGTCATTAGTGGCAACAGCAATTTGACCCAAAACTGCTTTTCCACCGTAAAACTGTTGAATGCATTCTCAACTGTCTCAAAATATAATGGCACCTCCATTATATCATATGGCATCTTAGGTAACACGTGTTTCATTGCATCACCTATCTTCTTTATCTTGGACACCATTGTCTCACTTTCTCGGATCCTATTTTGTTCTGACTCTTCACGGCTTCTTCTATCGTCTTCGTCTCGTTTCTTAAGTCTATTTTGATCTTCTTCCCTACGCAGTTCTTCTTGTTCTATCTTCTGCTGCAACAATTCTAACTGCCTTCTTCGTTCCTCCTTTTCAATAGCCATTTCTCGGAGCTGAGCTTCCTTAAGAGCGAGTTTCTTTTGTTCTAACTGTACGTGTTCTTCCCTTTCTCTTTCCGCTTTTTCCAAATTTTCTTTCTCTATTCTCAATTCTCCCTGTCGAATTTCTTCGGCTCTTTGTAATTCTGCCAAACGCATGGCTTCCTTGTCTTCCTCACGAGCCTTTTGCTCTTCAATCTGCTGTTTCCGTATCTCTTCATCACTTTTTCTTGCTCTCTCGTATTCTATCATTAGTTCCATCCTTCTTCGTTCTGCTTCGTCACGATCTTTTTTCAGTTGTTCCAACTGAAGCTGGAACTGCTGCTTCTGCATCTCTATCTCTTCTTGCCTCATCCTTTCTGCCTTTTCTACTCTTTCTTTCTCTTCCTGTCTCCGTTCTTTCTCTTCTTGTCTCCTTTTCTCCTCCTTCTCTTTCTCTTCTTGTCTACGTTGCTCCTCTTTCTCTTTCTCTTCTTGTTTCCGTTCTTTCTCCTCTTGTCTCCGTTGCTCTTCTTTCTCTTTCTCTTCTTTTCTCCGTTGTTCCTCTTCTTGTTTCCGTTCTTTCTCCTCTTGTCTCCGTTGCTCCTCTTTCTCTTTCTCTTCCTGTCTCCGTTGCTCTTCCCTCATCATCATGAATTGCATCAACGCCTCCATAGACATCGGTGCCTGTGGTTTTTCAATACCCCCCACAGCACCTTTCTCTTCAGCTTTCTTTTTAAGCCAAACCTCTGCTAATGCTCTCATCAAATTTTCTCTTGACATCTCTTCAACTTCTTCCACATCTAGACCTTCTTCAATTAATAATTTTATTATTCGATCAGAAGACATCTTTTTTATACTCGCTTGCTTTTGTTCCGTAAGTTTCTCCATCTTACTTCTTTACTTCAGTGATTTCCGTGAAGAAATCGAGGGAGTGGTTATGAATATCTGTGATTGGTTGACTTTAATTCTTACGACTCCTTGGGTAAACAAGCAAGTTTTGTATACCTCTCTCTGGCGTTGCGTTGTCGTAATGTCGTTCGTAGGCCCGTTGTATCTTCTCACCAGACTCCGAAATGCTTCTCCAGTCGATCGGATGCTCAGTTTCCTTCTCCCGTATGGTCGGCTCCTCGAATCTATTCGAAATCCACTGTCCGTAGCTTGGCTTCGATGACGCTCCGTAAGAAAAATCCACCGTCCGTTATGACTTGGATGTAAATATTCCTCGGACCGTAAATATTCCTCCGACTGAAAATATTCCTCCGACTGAAAATATTCCTCCAACTGAAAATATTCCTCCAACTGAAAATATTCCTCCAACTGAAAATATTCCTCCAACTGAAAATATTCCTCCAAATGAGAATATTCCTCCAACTGAAAATATTCCTCCAACTGAAAATATTCCTCCAACTGAGAATATTCCTCCAACTGAGAATATTCCTCCAACTGAAAATATTCCTCCAACTGAGAATATTCCTCCAACTGAAAATATTCCTCCAACTGAAAATATTCCTCCAACTGAGAATATTCCTCCAACTGGGTTCGCTATCCCACCGCTGTCACCAAAATGTCAACCTTCAATTGACCTTCAAACGTATTATCCAGTCTTTTCAACGTTCAGCAGCGCAGCCTAGGCCTATCCTAACGAACTGTACTGCGGTAGCTATGGCTGGTGTATAAGTGTCTAAAATTCTTAAACTTGCTCACATAAAACAACGGACAGTTATTTGTATTTTGTTCTTCGTTTTCCAACATTCGCAAACAACACAAAACTGCACCAAAGACGACAAACAATTCAATTGCACGACAGAAACGCCATCTTATTATATTATTACTCTCACGTCTTCTACCACGACTAGCACTCCTTCCAAAGCTTATCTCACTCTCTGAGCGTGCACTCTTCCTTCGGTCGCTCTGTCCTTCTCTCTGCCTCTGTCTGTCTGTCTGTCTGTCTGTCTGTCTGTCTCTCGCGACGATAGCGCAGCTGCGCTTTCCCGCCACTCAGCCGGCTGGCTTGTCCATCTGTACGCTCAACAATTAGCTGACCTCGAGCTGGCCTATCTGTACGCTCAACAAATAACTGACCACTACACGTTATACAAAATTAGCTTACAATTACTACTATTAATATTACTATTTTTATTATTAATATTATTATTATTATTACTATTATTATTATTATTACTACTATTATTATTATTATTATTATTATTATTATTATTATTATTATTATTATTATTATTATTCTTATTATTATTATTATTGGTTTTTTTGCCCCGAGGTATTTAGGATCCCTCAGGGACTTTATTGCTAACTATTGTTTAAAAACTAGTCCGGAATTGTCAGGCCTCGTCTTCAGGGTTGGAAGAGAAAGTTCCTTTAGAAGCGACCAAGTTAAAGCGCTGAATGTTGACAGACAGGCGCTGGAAAGGAAAAGTTGACTCGCGTCTGTCACCAGTAATAGACGATATGCGCTTGCCAATTTCGTTGATGAATTCCAAGGCCGATGGATTAAGCGGGCCTAGGGTTTCTATGGCCACTGGTTGGAATATGTGAGAAGCGGGAAGACCTGCCTATTTCTGGGTTTTACGGTTGGCCGCCTGCACTGATGCCGGTCCTACCAGATTGGCCGGTGGAGTAATGTAAGAGGCGGCACAAGTATGCACAATTATGGCGTCCCATGCAAGGTACTTCCCCTCTGACCAGAGTATTAGGGTTGCACCGTCGGGCCTTTTGCCGTCAGATCTAAAATAGGCCCGCGGGTTTCTTGACGCTCGGAATATCTGCTTTGAGGAGGGCGCGCCAGATGATGTCGTTTATGGCGTGGTGGCGCAAAGAGCGTCCCAAGGCCCTCGTACAAACGAAGCCATGGTGGCCCTCCGGGACATCTCCAGCGCCACAGTGGCATGTGTGAGGACCGCACAAGACAAGACCCAACCTCAATCCCACCGCCACCCGGACCGCCTTATTATCCAACGCGAGGCCACACGCGGCAATCGGGAGCGCAGTCAGCCAGTCGGCTGAATGGGGACCGCTGACTGCGACCAGCCTGGCTTGGTTGACCAAATCGACGGCACTCCTGCTGACTTCCAACTTATCATTCTCGATCAGAGGCCGGTCCCAGCAGCTCTGTCTGATGGGCAGAGGGTCTATCGTCGCGGGCAAGGTGTCTCGACGTGCCTCCATGAGGTCCGCCACATACACATCGGGGGCTGCCTCCACGGTCGCAAGAATGGCGGTCTGAAGCTCGAGAGTCGACGCGGCTGAGGCCAAGTAGGCAGAAGAAGCCAGCGAATCGACTCTGCGAATACCGATTCCGCCATCTCTGATGGGAAGTGTGGCCTGCAGCCAGTGATGGTCATTGAGAGAACAGTTGACAATTCCCTGTAGACCCGATCTCATTAGTCCGTCCAGTGTCACAAGGCCCGGGTGGTCAAAGAAGGGGAGCACCGGAGAAGATAGCTCAGTCTTGAGGCGCCGAAAGATGAACGCAATAAAATCAAGGCGTTCTGTGATGGCAACAGGCACAACCTGTCCAGAGCTCGACGGAACATATCACAATGACTCTCCAGGGCAGCGTCCAGCGCCCTGCCCCGAAACAGAGGAGCCCCCAGTAAGCTCATTTCATTCACCTCGACCCTAGCGTAGCCTGACAATGGAGGGACCAATACCAATGTGGCGTCCCGCAAGAGGACCTCGCATTTAGCGGGATTGAGGTGAAGGCCCAACCGAGGACCCAATCCAGCCACAGCTTGCACGTCTCGGGCCACGCTTTGCACATCGCTGCCGAGGGTTAGATCATCCAGGAATCCTATTTTAAGGTCTGATTCAAGCGCATGCAAAACCGGCTGCAGAGGAAGACTAAAAAGCATAGGGCCCAGCGGGTCGCCCTGCTGGAGACCCACTTGCGAAGACAAGAGCAAGTGACCAAATTTCAAGACTGATGGAACCGAGTATGCCTGATGAACAAACGGGTAAATTTCAGGGATAATTTCATGAACTGAATCTAACATGACATCACGCCTCAAAGAGTTAAAAGCGTTGCTGAAGTCCAGTTTCACTAACACTTGGTCAACTCGCATACCGTTGACAAACCGTCGCGTAACATGGACCGCCGTCTCACAGCCGCCCGGGACGCCTATCCCCAGCTGCAGTGGTGTAAAATGAGTTGGAAGCCTGGATATTGCGTACCTATTTGCGCATTTGGCCGCTAGTCCTCTCCAAACATAGCCAACGGCTATGGGTCTTAATCCCCCGGTTTCCTTGCTAAGTGCAATCATTATTGCCTCCAAACAAGGTCGGTCTGACTTCAGGGGTGCATTCGCCGCGAAGTAAAAGGTTTGTGAAATCTGATAGAGCGTCAACAAGGGGCTGGGACATCCCGTTGTGTCCCACCAGGTCCAGCAAATGGCCCGGTCTGAAGCCATCCGGACCCCCAGCCGATCCCACCTGAAATGAACGGATCGCCTCCAGCACCTCCCCCGCCGTCACCTGCCATGCAACCACAGAAGCAGGGTCAGGTAGGCCCCTCAGTGCTTCTGGGCAAAGATCCCGATGGTGTTTTTCCTGCAGAAGTTTGAGTGTTTCTTCGCAGGGGACAGCTGGCTGGGCTCCCTCACACAAAATGCGGACCACGGCCTTAATGTTGCCGTCCTCCAGCTTGGCGTTAACAGTCGCCAGCATAGCCTCTTCCTGATTCTGATGGCCCGCACGACTACTAATAGGGCACTGCTCTTCACTCGGTGATTCTGGATCGGATAGCCATATCTCTGTTCGATTCTTAATGATCTTAGTCATGCTCCGTCTTTTACCCACTCTAGGTGGTTGGGCGAGGATAGAGGGAGCAAAATCGAGTAAGGCCCTCCACGCCCCTATGGACTGTGGTGCTTTACATATGTTTTGTAAGGTCGACGTCAAAGCTTGAGCGCAAGCAGGGCGGGCTCCTTTACATATGTGCTTGAGAAGTGGTCCACGAGTCTCTGGGTGTGACATAACCACGGCCAAATCCTCAGCAGGGTCCAGTCCAGACGGGGTGCACAAAATCGTCGAATCGGCGAGGGTCACAGGTGTCTCATCGCCCCCACCGTTGACCCCCGCATCCAACGCAGCCCCATCGCCACTTTGACTCTCCAACGGAGGACGAATGGAACCCGGGCATGGGCTGCCCCTGGGGCCATGCAGATGGACCAAGCTACCTCTAGAATGTAACTGCCTTGCGGCCAAGCAGTGGCTGCACGTGCCTCTGTCCTTCGGGGGTTTCTCAGTTTGAGGCATCGATGCTAAGCGGTCTATCTGCCCCTAATGAACGCATTTCTTGTTTGTGAGTATATAACATCAACTTAGAGGTCAACCAATTAGAGGGCAAGTGTAACGTATCATACAGAACCCATAATGCATAGCAAATAACGATGGAAAATAAACCGACTCGGAAGTCGAGTTGTGACTTACCAACGAATGTCAAAAACTCTCAAAAAGGTTCTTGGACGGAATTAGAACAAGTGAAAACGAGCAATTTCAAAGAAACCGCCAAACAACTGAACATTGAAAATGCCTAATGTGCGTAGTCCTGCCGTTCGGCTGGATAAGAACAGGTGTGCGCGGCGGACGTAAACATACACTCCCCTCTGTCAAACAGGAGCGTGTACGCCAGGTGAAAATCGGACGAACCGATCACAAACAGAGGCCAAAAAACATCCAAATGACAACTAAATTTCGATAGAAAAGTGAACCAGACTCTCACGGAAAGTATTCCAACAAACCAAAACAACCGAAAACGGTCGACAATCAGCAAAAGTCAACGAAATTAGATTACAATCCCGTGCGTAAGAAAGTGCGTGTATCCTAGACGAGGCCATTCCAAACAAAAATGAACAAAAATTATTATCGTTGTTATTATTATTATTATTATTATTAATTGTCTTTGTAGTTGGCCAACAACCATAATATATATATATATATATACATATTCCGTGATATTACACAGGTGCGATATAAACACGACTCGTAATAATTATATTGTGTTGTATAATTGAGCATTTATAAAGCACCTCTTACTGTACCAGCTTTTCAGAGGCGCACTCAGAGTGACAGCTCCGAGGAAATAAGAAAAACTTCAAGCAGCGAAGAACTGAAGGTGACACCCCAATAATATCTTACTGCGGATAGTGGGAGGGAGGTCATCCACATAGAAGGGCCTACACAATATCAAAGACGCGGTGTTGGGCCATTGTAGTGGTAACCTTGCCCGGGAGTTCAAGTCTATCAGCAGACCAGTGCCGGCGCTAGGGTACCGGAGGCCCCCCCCCCAAAAAAAACCTTGAGGCCCCCATACCTTGAGCTGTCACCTCAGCAAAATTTCTCACAATAGGCTATAAGTGCTGAAAGACTTCAATAATTGTCCGATCCCAATTGTTAAGTTTTTTTCGAATTTCCATGCTGTAATGGTAAAATTTTAAGCTGTCGTCTTTACAAAAATTGCTCATTTTTCAATGCTGTTATAGTCGTGGTTTAGGACTTCATAGTGCCCCCTCTCCATTGTTTAAATTTGTCCAATTTTTCAACTGTATTGGTAGAATTTATAGGCTGTCATCTTAACAAAATGATTATTATTGATGGGCAGTGGATGATACTTATGAAATATTTCTGAAATATTGGGGATACAAGGATTTCGTCCCAACCACAAACTGTGGGGCCATGCCTCTGTCCACATCCTCCAAAGTCTCCTCTTTGGTTGAAGAACAATGCTCTATTGGCTTGCGTAATATTATATTATTTTGTATGATTTGCGTTAAAACATAATTCGGTGCGTGGTTTCAGGAATGAAAAGTAATGAAAGGTATAATTACCAGCTACATTTGAGGCCCCTTGCAAATTTGAGATCGGACACATACCAAGGACATCTGGGACCCTACACCAGCTTTAATGTTTGGACCTCATGCAGGTTCTATTTTGAGGCCTCATCCAATTAGCAATTAGAATAAGTTAAAATTTACAAATGTTGTGTTTGAGAAAATGGACGAAATTGCCTGATCGAGTTGGTTTAAATGGCTTTATACTTACGCCCAAAATCGGTATGATATTTGCATTAGGTCTGCTATGGCAGTGCCATATGGTTAGTTGAGGCATACACCAGACCGGATCTGTACAGTCACAAATAGGCATAATGACCAGCTAAATTTGGGGCCCCTTTAAACTTCTAATGGCTTTATACTTACACCCAAATTAGTATGATATTTGCATTATGTCTGCTATGGCAGTGCCATATGGTTAGTTGAGGCGTGCACCAGATCGGATCTGTACAGTCACATATAGGCATAATGACCAGCTAAATTTGGGGACCCCTTTAAAGCTCTAATGGTTTATGCTTGCACCCAAATCAGCATGATATTTGCTTTAGGTCTGCTATGGCAGTGCCATATGGTTAGTTGAGGCATGCACCAGACCGGATCTGTACAGTACCAAATAGGCATATTGACCAGCTAAATTTGGGGGCCCCCTTCAAACTCGAGGCCCCCCCCCGGCCGGGGGGGTTCGGGGGGTGCTAACGCCGGCACTGCAGCAGACCTCAGAGGGTGGGAAGAGACTGCGGAGAGGGGTTTGTGCATCAAGTCACAGAGCCGTTTAGGAGCTTGTCCATGCGCTTTTTTCCATTTGAGATGCTTTTTGGAAATGTGGTCTTTGTACGTAAAGATTATTTCTTTTAAGAATGAAATCCTAGATTGAAATTTCTCACTTTTAGCCGATGCATTGGTCCATTAAGGGCTTGTTTTGCCAACCATATATATATATAAATATATACATATATACATATATATATATATATATTTATATATGCGCCGCTCACAGCAATGACTATTCAGAAGGGATTCTAGAGCGAACAACCCGTGAGAGGAAATGGGTCTTGAGTAGCGAGAGTTGTTGGAACAGATCTGGAAAGAGTAGAAAGCGGAAAAGAGGCATTCAAGAGGGCCGCAGATTAACCAGACCTTCTAGCCGCACATGATTTCCTCCCGTCGGCCTTGGAAACTTTAGGTCACATAAACAAAAGAAGCCTTGATTTTATCTTTGACTAGCTGAGGTGCCCGGCGTTACCCGAGAAATTTAGGATTCGCCATGATCCCGGTCAATTCCTTACTTCCCAACCATCACTTCACTTCATCCCATATCCTCGCTCCTACTCCCCGTCCCCATTTATTTTCGCCATTCCACTGACCCACCGACCTCCCTAATCCGCCGGTCCAACTTGCCTCCACCTCTCTGACGTACTCTGCATTGCCCGATAAATTTGCTTTTGGCCCACAAGATCCTACCCCAACCGCCGAGTCCCAAGCCGCCCGCTCCACACCCCACCTCGCTCCACCCTACCGAACCCCAACCTCATGACACTCCGACTTCCTAACCGGTACGCGTCTCGTGATATTTGCGTTTACGGGAAAATTGTTACTCTCCCCCCCAACAATACCCTGCCTCCATCCGGCGGCTCTCGAAACGCCTGCTCTCCACCTCACCCCACTCTACCCCACCCAACCCAACCTCATCACAATCAGACTTCCTAACCTGTACGCCTCTCTTGAAATTTCCCTTTACGGGCAGATTATTTTTCTTCCCCACAATGCCCTGCCTCCACCCGGCCCCTGCGGGGTGAGGTGTGTGTTGGATAGGGCGAGGTGGCCTCTGTAAGACTATAATAGTATTGCAGAGGCTAGACAGCTGTCTAGCAGCAACGTTTCAGCAGAAAAACTGTGAAACTATGGGAAGAGAATGGAAATTTATAGCCTCAATTAGGGTTTTTGTCCCTGTGGTGGTAGAGATTCGCCAACATCCTCCACCGGGTATCCCATGCTCATACAGACTCGGTAGTGAAGGTCTTAAATGAAAAGCTCAAAAACTGTGGAAATGCATTCCGGTCAGACAGACAGACAGACAGACGGACGGACAGACCGAGAGACGGACGGACGGACGGACGGACAGACAGACAGACCGACAGATATATAGATACTAGCTGGGGTATCCGGCGTTGCCCGAGATTTCTGGGATTCGACCCTTTCCCGGCCAAGCCCTCCCTCCCTTCTTCCATTCGTCCCCCGCCCGTCCGTCCGTCGGTCCCTCCCTCCCTCCCTGCGCCTGTCCCTCCGTCTGTCCGTCCGTCCCTCCCGCCCTGCGCCACTCACTCCCTCCCTCCGTCCGCCCCTCCGTCCGTCCCTCCGTCCGTTCCTCCGTCCGCCCGTCCGCCCGCCCGCCCGCCCGTCCGTCCGTCCGTCCGTCCGCCCCCCTCCAATCGGCACACACGATGTTCAAAGTGACAGAGAGTAACATTACTCTTTCTAAGACTTACTGTGACATAAGTGTGACAACTTGTCGCTTTAACGATCAGGTTTCACCGGTTTTTCGTTTTTCCAAGGCCGATGTGATAGAGGGATAGCCATTCCAGTTACACTACAATATTCGTTCAAAATAATAATAATAAAGGTAGCAATAACATTCTATAGGGAATGATAAGTATCATATTGACAATGATGGCAATAATGATAATAATGATTGCAGTAGTAGTAGTATTAGTAGTAATTGTAGTAGCGGCAGTTACAGCCATAGTAGTAGTAGTAGTAGTAGTAGTAGTAGTAGTAGTAGTAGTAGTAGTAGTAGTAGTAGTAGTAGTAGTAGTAGTAGTAGTAGTAGTAGTGGTAGTGGTAGTGGTAGTGGTAGTGGTAGTGGTAGTAGTAGTAGTAGTAGTAGTAGTAGTAGTAGTAGTAGTAGTAGTAGTAATGATATTATCGTTTTAGGGGTACTTTTTCCCACTGGGACCTTGACAAATAGGGTCCATTCCAGACAGACAAATCTGCTTTTATCGAGAGTGTTGAAGTCCCCAGGGAATCATGTTTACCTCGTTGCAAAAAAATTAATAAGAATAATGATAGTGATCGCGCGTGTCTCGGGGTTTTTCTGATGGCCAACACGGCCCCGCATGCAGGTTGGCTTTTGGGCGGTAGGCCTAACTACGTCATCACGCCATCAACAATATAGTTTGGCGGGCTTTGCAGAGAGCCGATGTCCCAAGCGCCAAAGAGCCCTCTGGTCTGTCTCGCATAGACGGCAAGAGACCTGATGGGGCCACACTGATCCCCTAGGCAGCAGGCAAACATTTGGCCTGGGATGCCACAGTGGTCCACACCTGCGCGGCATCCTACATCGCTCACACACCGAATGCGGCGGGAGCTGCTGCAGAACAGGCCGCCGTACGTAAAATCGAAAAGTATGCGGGACTGCCATCATCACACCTTTTTGTTCCCATTGCCCTGGAAACACTGGGGCCCATCAACTCTGCCGGGGTCTGCTTCATCCGCGAGGTTGGTCAGCGTCTCTCGGTCGTTTCTGGAGAGCCGCGAGAAGCGACTTTTCTCTTCCAGCGCATTTCCATCTGCATTCAGCTGTACAATGCCATCGCTTTTCGTGGTAGGCTACTTTTAATAATGTTGCGGAGGACGAGGCCTGAATTTCTAGACATTAAATAACAGCTCCAAGCGTAATTTTTGTTAAATCCCGAGGGATCCTAGGTACCTCAGGTAAAAAAAAAAATAATAATAATAATAATAATAATAATAACAATAATAATAATAATAATTATTATTATTATTATTGTTATTATTACTAGGCCTATTATAATAATAATAATGTTGATGATGATGTTGATGATAATGATGAAAATGATGATGATGATAATAGTTACAGTAGTCATAAATGCTAATGATAGTAGTAATAATGATAATTAATAAGTAATATTGATAATTACAATATGCCTAATGGTCGCTAGAATGATTTGCAACCTTTTTATCTGTTTCAGCCGGTGTGCGTCTGGTCGTAAGTTATTCCAGGCAATGTGAAGTCTCCAGTTGGTGGAGTGGAGCACCAAGGGCAGGATGCAGAAATGATAACGGTCGTAGATGCACGTGGGTATGTCAGGGAAATTTGTGCAACAATGTGTGGCAACATTTCCCCGCTGAGCAGAAGTAAAATATCAGGGGCCTAATACCTAAATTATCTTCGTTAACGGAGCAGTAGGCATAAAGTTTCTCTCATGAGATATAAAATGATATCATTCTGTCGAGTAAAACTTCATCGTTTGTTGGCCATTGGCTATAATAGACAACCCAGTTTTAACGTGAAACTTAAAATGAAGGCATTCTCGATTTATAATAAACAACGTTTTCCAATTCAGAACAGACAATGATAATCACGTCTTCATGCATGCTCAAGCGAAGCTATACTCAGCACACGTGTTAGATAGATTGGAACCGTAGGATTCCAGGTTCGAGTCCACCTGAAGCCGCCGCGTCGGAACTTTGAGCAAGTCCATCACTTGCCGTATTAAATTACTCGTGAGCTTCGGCGTGAAACTCCGATGCAGTGTCGACGCTGTAGTCGGGAATGCTTAACGAGGCAAATGCGAGAAATAAATTTTTAAAAAGTAAAATTAATTTGACAGACATCAGAGCAATTCCAGAAGCCAGTGTTTTGTTACGGAAATTTCAAAGTTCAGCGAGCCTTTGTACATCACGTCTCTCAGTCGACTGGTTTTCTGCCACCTCATCACCATTTTCAAGTGTCCGTGTTTTTATAATATTCCTTTTAATGATTCAATCTAACACACCGCAGAACGATTACAAGTACATGTTATACGAAATACGGCCCACTGTAGCACGACACGCAGATCGGCTTTACAGCAGTGGGTTCGGTAACTTAACTAATGGCCTAAGTACTGGATCACTTCTGATCGGCCAATCCAGAAGTGGGAGGGCTATCTTTATTTTTAGCAGAACCCGAGTCAAGCAACACAACTACAAAGCGCCAACGGCAGCTAACAGAAATTTTAATAAATTAATGCCCTGAGCGAGGCTTGAACCCGGGTCGCGCAGATGACTCTCAGTTTAACGGCCAGCGCTCTCTCCACTGAGCTACGGGCAGTGTTGTTGTCAAGACCTCAAACCTCAAGACCAAGACCAAGACTTTGGACCTCAAGCCCAAAACCAAGACCAAGACTTTTATTCTCAAGACCAAGACCAAGACCAAGCCTTTTGCACTCAAGACCAAGACAAGACCAAGACTTTTGGTCTCAAGACCAAGGCAAGACCTTGCGAAAATGCAAGTTCTGCTATCTTAATTAAAACGTATTTTATTCAAACAAAGCAACTCTACACCGTGTCTAAAAAAAACTGTGCAAAATTGTTTTTGTCAGAGTTTCGTCAAATTTCCACCAATCTTAAAAATTTTTGGTAGGTAGACGGCAAAATGGCTGAAACTTTATGCTATATATAAATTTTCCACCTCACCTGACTCATTTCACCGCACTACATAGTTAAACACAGATGTACCAATTTTTCACATAACGGCGCCTCGAAGCTTGGCTGCACTGAAATCCATTGCATCGAGCCGGATGTCAAAGTGAATGGGGCATAAGCCTACTATCGCGACAACCTTCTTGCCCAGAAGATACCGTCAAACATATGCCGGATTATCGCAGGGCGAGTTTATTGTCTTTCAACAGGATGGCGCCCCGGCTCTTCAAGCGCGCGACGCCGTCTCTTTCCTGGAGCGAGAGACGTACGACTTCATCACTCCAACACTGTGGCCGCCGAATTCACTGGATCTTAACCCATGCAGTCGACTATAGCATATGGAGTGTGCTGCAGGAGAAGGTTTACCGGTCCAGAATAGCCAAAGTCGACGAACTCAAAACGCTCCTGCTTAATGAGTGGGCGCGCTTTGACCAGTCGATCGTTGATGTTGCTATCGGTCAGTTGCGTCGCCGTCTAAGAGCTTGTGTTCGTGTATTCGGGGCACATTTCGAGCACCAATTCTAACACTTTTAAGCAGATCTGTCATAGCTATTAAAACACTCTGTTAAGTAGGCCCTAAACCATATTTTACTTTACTGCGTACTAATTCAGTCATCGAAAAGTTTGTTGCAAGTAACCAAATTTAAGCGTTATATGAAAAATTGGTAATCTGTGTTTAACAAGGTAGTGCGGTGAAATGAGTCAGGTGAGGTGGAAAATTTACATATAGCATAAAATTTCAGCCATTTTGCCATCTATCTACCAAATACCAAAAGTTATTAAGATTGGTGGAAATTTGACTAAGTTCTGACAAAAACAATTTTGCACAGTTTTCTTTTAGACACGGTGTATAACCAAACTGCAGAGAATTTCGAGTTCAGTTCGTGCCTACAAAACTCCTTAATGTGATTATGTGCAATGTTATTGGAAATGGCTGTTGCATTTTAACAGAACCAATTCACTCAGAATTTTCTGACCAAGGTGGGTAGAGCAGTGAACGGAGGTAGGAGGGAGCAACCCCAAGAATAGAATTGCGCATAAGAGTCAGGATCTTGTACTCAATGCGTTGTGGTACAGGAAGCCAGTGAAGAGTGTCGCGAATAAAGACTGAGATGTGAGAGAACTTGGGAAGACCAGCAATCAGACGAGCAGCAGCATTAAGTATTGTCTGGAGTTTGGAGAGGTTGAGAGAAGAAAGACCGGCGTATGCAGAGTTAATGAAGGAGAAGCAGAGATACTCCAGGAAGATCTACGAAGAATGTTTAGATGGTCGCAGGACTGGCAAATGCTCTTTAATTTGGAAAAGTGTTCAGTGATGCATATGGGGAAAAGAAATCAGGAGTTTGCATATGAAATGGGGGTAAGGTACTGAGGGTTAGTGAGGAAGAAAGGGACTTAGGAGTGATCATGCACAAGAGTGCAAAACCTTCAAGGCAATGTGCGGAAGCATCAAAAAAGGCAAATTCAATATTAGGCATGATAAAAAAGGACAATAGTTACTAGAGACAAGGACACATTACTGAGGTTGTATAAATCACTGGTTAGGCCACAGTTAGAATACTGCATTCAGGCATGGAACCCATACCTGAAACAGGACATTGAAAAATTGGAGAAAGTGCAAAGAAGAGCTACGAAAATGATTTGGGGATTCAAAGATTTGAGCTATGAAGAGAGGTTGGAAAGGTGTGGGCTAACAACACTGGAGAGACGGAGGAGCAGAGGAGACCTAATTGAAGCATACAAGATCATTACTGGAAAGGAAGCACTAGGTTGGGAGAAATTCTTTGAATTAGCACCAAACAAAGCAACTCGGGGTCATAGGTACAAATTGTTTAAGAAGCCGAGAGGAACATTGGGACAGAAATTCTTTAGTGCTAGAGTTGTAGACATGTGGAACGGCTTGGATGACAGCACTGTGTCGGTGGACACGGTCTCAGCGTTTAAAAGGAAGCTAGGAAAATAGGGCTATTAAATGTTCCAGGTTAATTTGCAGTGGTTCTAACACAGACCCAGTGTCTTCTGAACCACTTAAAACCCATGTTATGTTATGTTATGTTATGTTATGTTAAGGTGTGCCCGGTGTGGCCTCATGAAAATTCCACCATGCGAAAAAATACGTTCTACAGGGGCTGAAGTTGCTGGCACGCACAGCATCTTTTCAAGCACTGGATATAAATTTAGAAATCGTGAGTCTTTTTTAAAATCCTGCCATGGCGTATCTGACCGCCTGGCTTCTGATAGGCCTACTAAGGCCTACTAAAAATATAAACTGGGCGTGTTCCTGAATAACGCTACCCATTGATTTCCACTAATGCACAAGTAGCCTACATCGGCCCCACGACCTTAACAATCACCCTGATTATTCGATGTTAATACTGAAGGGCAGTAAAGGCAGGTCTTGGTCTTGGTCTTGAAAAACCAAGACCAAGACTTCGAACCTCAAGACCAAGACCAAGACCAAGACTTTGAACCTCAAGACCAAGACCAAGACCAAGACTTTAATTCTCAAGACCAAGACCAAGACCAAGCCTTTTAGAAACGAACTCGAGCTCACTCGAGACCAAGACTTTGGTCTCGAGGACAACAAGTCTGGCTACGGGACCCCATTCCCATGGCATGGGCGGATTAAGCATATTCAGCGTGATCTGCCGAACAGGGCACTCTAAGGCCCCACACATCCAAAGTGAATATTTTCAATGTGTAACGATTATTGATATTGTTAAGTCCCATAAAAAGCTGAGCAAAAACTCACTTCAAACCAATGATCGTGACAACGTTCAAGCAGCTTTTGTTGCATAGTGTGTTTACAAGAATGAATGAGGCCTTTGCTAAACAAAGACTTAAGCTAGGCTACTGATTATTTTGCCGGTAGGCCATCGAGAAGACTGCCGTCTGCCGTTCTATTCATATAATTTGTAATTTTATGCTAAAACGTCACGCTTAGGCATGCGTTTAATTAAATGGTGAAACAAAATGTTAATAAAATATTAGCACGTGTGCTTATCAAGCAAATCAGTGAACTTCTAATGGTCAGTGAATTCGGCGCAAAGAAAGCTTGATCTACAAGGCCTAAGTTTATTATAAATCAATAGTTTGGTGCTACTTTGTTGTGCTGCATCTGCAGTTGTCTGCATACAGAAAAACTATTGTAGGGCCAATTGGACAATGAAAGACTTTACTGTCAGTAAGTAGGCCTAGTAGCTGTAGTCGCCTACTGTAGGATGATGCGCATGCAATGCCATCTGCTAAGTTGCGGAATGATTTTAGTTACCAAATAATTATGAAAACAGAATTACAAATTAGGCCTATCATATCACGCCATTCATTCGGTGCAACCAGTCCACGGTCCGCCATTTTATCTTACACTTTGCGCGTTTTACAAATTTATTTAATATTAACATTAATAATTAAAAAAATACCAATAATGAGTGTATGCCTAATCTGAATAATCACAGGCAACGGACAAGTTAAAATTCATAGGCCTAATAATTTGCCGTCGCATTGTCTAGGCTACTAGATGGCCCAAAGCATCACAAAACTGTTGAAACTGAAACACATATTCTGAAATGAGTTTAATAAAACTTTAACAAATTCATTCTTAAATTGAGTGCTGTGGCTCATTACTCTGGCGGCGAAGCTCATTTGTAACAGGAGAAAATATGATCATGTTACACCACTCCAACTCGATGTCTTGCATTGGCTGCCTGTCGCGTTCCGAATCGAGTTCAAGCTCAGTGTGCTGGTATACAAGTCGCCTCATGGGACAGCGCCTGAATATATCCACGACTCAAGGCCGTAGCCAGGATTTGATTTCGGGGGGTGTTTCACTCACCAATTTCCCTTCCTAAAAAATAGATGCCTTTTTTTAGTCATCTGGCATATTTCGGGGGGTGTTTTCGTGGTTTTATTTAATGTTTTTTTTACATTATGTGCTTGTAAATGCATTATAATATTTTTCACATTTTCCATTTCGGGGGTGTTTCACTCACCAATTTCCCTTCCTAAAAAATAGATGACTTTTTTTAGTCATCTGGCATATTTCGGGGTGTGTTTTCGTGGTTTTATTTAATGTTTTTTACATTATGTGCTTGTAAATGCATTATAATATTTTTCACATTTTCCATTTCGGGGGTGTTTCACTCACCAATTTCCCTTCCTAAAAAATAGATGACTTTTTTAGTCATCTGGCATATTTCGGGGGTGTTTTCATGGTTTTATTTCATGTTTTTTACATTATGTGCTTGTAAATGCATTATAATATTTTTCACAATTATCCATTTCGGGGGTGTTCAAACACCCAAAACACCCCCCTAGCTACGGCCTTGGCACGACTACTGTTCTGAGACCCATTACTCCGCTTCCGGGCTGCGACTCAGGAGGTCGCTTGGGAAGACCGATCTTCGTGTACGGAGGATGAGGACACGTTTCGGCGACCGCGCATTCTCGGTTGCTGGTCCCAGATGCTGGAACAGTCTTCCACCGGGCATTAGATTGGTCGCTTCTGTGGACTCTTTTAAAACAAAGCTTAAAACTTATCTGTTTGCTAAGCGTATCCCGCAGTTGGCCGTTTGTGAGGCGCCCTTGTAGCGGTATGGCCGCGTTACGGCGCCATATAAATTGTCGTTATTATTACTCATTGGTAGGCCTAAATGAAAGTAATGCTTGCAGGGCAGGAAAAATCGGTTTTTGGCCTACTTCTTGCATTAGTAGCCGTACGTATACCGAGGCTAATGGCTATTACCATGTCAGAAGTCGACCTCAAGTCGGAAGTCGGTTGCTTTTCTGTCAAGTCGGGTGAAGTCGTTTTGACGCGGTGAAGTCGACTTCAAGTTGACCTCAAGTCAGTTTAGGGTCAAGTGGGGTCAGATTAGCTGACCAAAGTCACTCCCAGGTGACCAGGTCTAGTCTCAGGCTCTCAGCAGAGACGTCGTCTAAAAAATTAATAGTAACTGTATTGCAAATGAACAATGAAACTTAAGTTTGGATAATCGCTAAATGGATGAGAACAAAACATATTAAATAGACGATTGATTGTGGTTTCAAACTCTCTGAGCGTTTTCGAAAGCTATTTGAAATGTGGACCTATGCCAGTAAAATACCAATAAATAAAAATTTATTTACAACTTTTCGCGGAACCCTTGCGCTCACCCTGTGGAACCACTTTGGGAAACGCTTTCCTAACGTTAATTGCACAATGATAGCCCAATAATTCCCATTTTGAAACCAGAAACTGTAGGACTAATCTAATATTGTTCTCGCGCTATGTGGGCTAATAGGACAACCATTTTCTGAGATTCTGTGGAATTGGCGCAGGTCATCACATAAAAACCCGTCGCTATGTGGGCTAAGAGGACTACTGTTTTGATAAACTACAGGGTGGACAAAAAAAATACCACATATGGAATTTTTTGAGGACACAGTGAGAATAAGAGAGCTTAGTGAGCTTATAGTAGTAGTAATAATAATAATAATAGGCCTAATAATAATAATAATAATAATAATAATAATTTTTTGAAATCCCGAGGGATCCTAGGTACCTCGGGTAAAAAAAATAAAAAATAAAAAAAATAAAAAAAATAAAATAAAATAAAAAAAAATTTAAAAAAATAATAATAAAATAATAATAATAATAATAATAATAATAATAATAAGACGATTTATATAGCGCCGTAGCTCAGCCGAGGCCGAAGGAAAGGGCGCTGTACACGGGATCACATGTCACTGTTAATTATAGGATTGTTTGAACAAATATGTCTTGAGTCTGGATTTGAATTCCTCTAGCGAGGGTGCATGCTTCACATGGTCAGGCAGACTGTTCCATGCAGTTGGTCCCGACACAGCGAAAGACCTTTCGCCAAACTTCGTGTTTGACCGTTGGACCTGTAGCAGACCCCTCGACGATGATCTTAGCCAACTATCTGCTACACGAATGCAAAATTCAGATACATAGTCCGGCATAAGGTTAAGTAGAGATTTGTATGTTATCAGCCATAGTTTATATGTAATCCGCTGAGGGACCCGCAGCCAGTGCAGATTGTCACGCAACAGATCAGTTACGTGGTCGGATGGTGTGCGACCATATATAATCCGTGCGGCGGAGTTGAGCACCGACTGGATCCGCTCCAGCTGACAAGCCGGAAGACCCGCCAGTACACTGTTGCAGTAGTCAACCCTGGAGACAATGAAGCTGTTGACTAAGATGACGGCGGTTGAGGTTGGGACGAATCTGCGTATGGTTTTGATTCGTCGCATTTGGTAGAAACAACCTCGAACGAGTTGACTCACATGGGCCGTCATGGTCATACAGCTATCAAATTGAACTCCAAGGTTGCAAACGGTGTCAGCTGGGTTGACTTCTGAATCACCGATGTTGAAAGTGCTGCCATCAAGTAGATGGCGGCGTCTGAGTGTGGTGCACCATAAGAACTCCGTCTTGGAGGGATTGAGCTTCAGACGGTTGGATGTCATCCACCCTGAAATTTGTTCAATACACAGCAGCACTCTCTGCTTCAGTTCAGCTGTTTGTGATGGTTCGCAGAAGAAGTAAAGCTGTGTATCGTCCGCGTAACAGTGGTGGAACAATCCATGTACTTCTATGATCCTCTCCAAGTCGGCCGTATATAGTACAAAAAGGAGAGGCCCGAGCACCGAGTAAGGCATAGTGAGCAAAGAATGGACTGTCTTAGGACAAGCAGCTAGTTATAGGCTCTACAATAATCTTGAATCAGATGGCAGCTTCTATAGCCATGATCTGCAAGAAGCGACGAATACCCACAAGGAGTTTGAAAACTCAAAGTGTTTAACCGTCAAAGTGGACGAAATGAAAATAAATTAATGAAAACTCTTGACCTCGACTCCAACTGCTCTATTCCACCATCTGACGTGATTCGCGACCTCGGCGTGCTACTTGACAGCAGTTTACAGATGAGCCAACATATATCTTCTGTAGCCAGGGCATGTTTTTCCACCTTCGTCGCATTCGACAAGTGAAACGTTGCTTGAATGAAACTTGCCTCCGTATATTCTCACTCAAGCTCTCGTCATCTAACGTCTTGATTACTGCAACTCTGTCCTATCTGGTCTTCCATCATCAACGCTTCAACCCCTGTCTTCCGTTCTACACACGGTCGCTCGCCTGATAAAAGGTCTTGGTCCCAGAGACCACGTCACTTCAACTCTGAAACAACTACACTGGCTTCCCATCCGTGCTCGTATTGCTTTCAAAATTTCCCTCCTGATGTTTCATATCCACTACGGTACCTCTCCATCCTACATGGCATCCATGGTCACGCCATGTTCCGCCTCCAAGTCCAGAGGACTTCGTTCGTCCTCGCGAAGTGACTTTGCTACACTTCGCACTAACCGGAAGCTTGGAAGCCGTTCGTTCTCAGCATCAGGACCTAAAGAATGGAACAGTCTACCAACCTCCATTCGGCAGTGCTCATCTGTTGCAGAATTTAAATCAAAATTAAAAACTCATTTGTGACCCAAGCTTTCTTTTCCCGTCGATTGTCGCGAACTAGATTCTGTGCTATAGGCTAAAATAGGCGAGAGGGGTCAGAAATATGAAATATCGTTTTATGGCGTATTTCTATTGAAAAATATGTCTACTTTGATTATCTGCAATTAGAACATTTAAATTCAAAAATTTTGTGGTAAAAAAATGACTTTTAACGCATGTGGTGTCAAGATTTGCTCTGAAAAATTGCTCGATGAGCACGTTTTCAAAGTTAAAATTCGCAATGACGGGCCGAGTTTTCACACGCCGACCAGACTATTTCTTGTAACCCTGTGTAACACTTAACAAATTATACATTCAAAATACTACTCGATGGTCCGGATAAACTGTATCATCTATTTAAATGAGAGGCATTTTATCCAAATTATCATTGTGTTTGAGATATCCGCCTGACTACAAGGTCAAACCACGCCTCCGACCCAGTTTTCGGAAAGTCTCATTGGTTTACTGGACATCTCGCGACCCTGAACTTCATGTCGCGCATGCGCTGCTACTCGCATCTATATCGAGACCCGCAGATATTTTATTTTTGGTGCTCATTTTCTTTCGTTCTGATTGCGTTGGCGTGGGAAACAATTCGAATAAACTTTGTTTCACATCATGGAAAGTAAAATTGCAAAGTTGATTAACTGCTCAAATGGCGATAAAGACAAGCCGCTGGCATTCTTAGATAAATACGATATGGGTGTAACGTGGGTAAACATTGACGGCGTTATCAATTATAATAGGCCTAGGGCTGAACTGCCAATCCCCCCACCCATCATCCATCTATCCATCGACCCATCATAGTTATAGCTCTGCAGGAAGTTTAATTAGTAGGCCTACTGGCTTTGATAGCTTAACATTATTGTCCCACCTCAAAGCGCAACGTGCGAGATATAAGTAGGAACAATAATTGTCTAAGTGCATAGGCTATGTCTAGATAATTAAAGTTCTTCATTGGAATTGAAGAGGCTCGCTTTATTTCTCAGAGAGAGTCAACATTGAAATTGGACATAATTTATTCGTATTACATCGGGTTCGATCGCCGTAAGCGGCTGTGTAAACATTTCTTTGAGGTAGCCGATACAGTAGCCTATACAGAGGGTAATACTCCCATGAGCAAAACGCCGCTATCAGTCGTACATGGCCTGATTCTGTTTATTTAAATCATAAATTGGAACACAATATTCCTATTCAAGCGTGTCTTAAAGACTGGTCAATTATTTTGTTAGAAGTATTACACCTCAATCAGCGTATATGCCGTGTCTACGATTAAGTGTCTGGTCGTCACGACATGCATGGGTGCGCTTGTTCACACTTCCTATTACTGCATATCTTCGTATCTTTCAAATCAGCAGTTCTCTGTAAATAAATCACGACTTAGAACGTAATCGCTCGATTTTCATGTCGTTTGATGTATGGGATACAGGATATAGTAGGGTGACCATACGTGCCGGTTTTCCGGGACATGTCCCGGTTTTTTGTGGTGCGTCCCGGTGTCCCGAAGACTTGGGCAAAAGAGCGAAATTGTCCCGGTTTTTGACAAGAAGAAAAGTTGGATATTGAAAGCGTCAGGTTTACATAAATTACAGAACAAAGAGTATAGTTTGTAACCGAAAAAGAAGTAACAAAAGAGAAGTTGTCAATTTCTAATCTTTACAATTTATAATTTACAATCTTTTTCGATGTCCACGAAAACTTAATTACGCCACACTGAATGAAACCACACGTGAGGGGGGCCCGGTAGAGTAGTGGTTAACACGCTGGCCAAGAGTGCGAGAGGTAGTGAGTTCGAGCCCCCGTTGGGCGGATTTGCTTTGTAGGCTGCTATTAGCGCCGTTGTAATTACAAAGCTGTCTGTTCAGTCAGTAGTTAAGTTTAATTAAGATTACTGCATAACTTGTAAATGTAAAGCGCAGTGCGTCTTGCAGGCGTTTAATTAAAGAAAAAGATTATTATAAGCTTATGGAGTATTATATTACACCTTTAGTATGATTATAGGCCAGTGAGTTTAGTTAATAGATTTTAAAAATCATCAGAGCGTAACGAGAAAGTTTTGATAATACAATTTTAGTGGCGTCAATAGTCTGTCGATTTCGGCAGGTCATGTCAGGGTCGTAATGGGAAGTTACACATCGCAACTCATGCATGCCAGCACTGAAATACATAGTGGAGCAATTCTTTCAGATGACAACTTGAAATGCTGACGTTGTAATGTTGAAATTAAAAAATTCTGGTGGTTGGGACAAATATCCTACGCTCCCAACTCGGTTTCCTGATCGTTCCCTCCCCCCAACCTTAATCATTTTCTGCACTAGATTACACACTGAGCGCTCGATTCAGAGAGTTTCTCAATCACGAATGATTGCTGTACTCAGTGCTCTGACGATTACATAAGGTTTGTAGTCTTGTAGATCTCTACGCTGAAGTCTATACATGCTCACCTTAAAATATAACTGCGATGGCACCTGCATTGATAGGCCCCTAAGTTTGAAAAGCATTCACAGTACAAAACTTAACATTAAAAATTCTCCTAAGTTTTAACTTCGTCGAAGTATGCAGTATGCTATAAACAACAACAGCCTACTATAGTTAGGCTACTGTTGAATGGACGTGAATTGAACGTGAATTGAACGTGTGGGACGCGGTGGCGCAAGCTGCTGCGGAGCGACCTTGGGCAAGTTGCTTACCCATCATTGTCTGTGGGGAAGGCAACGGGAAACCACCTCACTCATCTCATCCCCAGGGGCGTAAAGCCAACGAACCTGCCTTCGGGCAGAGAACCATCATCATCATGAATGGATTATCATATAGACTTTAGAACTAGTCCTTTGTATAGCCTATAGTCAGGTAGTTAAAGATTAATTACAATTGGCAGTTTTTCAAAAAGTGTCCCGGTTTTTGATGGCCAGAAAATGGTCACCCTAGGATATAGCCACTTATTGACCAGCCAAATTTCAGATGAATCAAGTAATGGTTACTAAGGACTTTCATGACACAAATGTCCCAAAACTTTGAAGCCGATTTTCTCAATTGTAAGAATTTAGCAAATTACAGATTCAAAAGCATATAATTTCAGTTAGAAAAAAGATATTTTTATTCTGTAAAAAGTATTTTGAAGCAGATTAACCGTAGAATATGGCTGAATAAAAAAGTCAAAATCGTCATACGGCGGGTTTCGAGGACTTCCGTCACATTTGTTTTCATTGCATTATAACTAGATTTGTAGTGAAGCGCGCTCTTGTGCAAGACTTGTTTTTGTTAAAGCGCGTTGTAAATGACTAATTGTATTGTAGGCCTATTGTATTGAGTTGCCGTGAGAGAACTGGGCTGTCTAAACTAAGTAGAGGAATTATTGCTCAGCCAAGACCTGTCCAATAATAACCTATCTATCAAATAGGCCCTTACCCACCAATAATTCCATTGCAGTTTATTCACATTTGAATCCAGCCATCGCCATCCGCATGTTACTATCTCAGACACCTTCTTGATTCCTCAGCCTCATGCCTTGCATGTCTAATCGTAGGCCTATTCATGCCACGATGATTTAAATTCATCGCGCAATCCCGATTCTGTAATTCCACGTTCTCTTCCGCAGAGCCGCTTTAGACTCGGTCTCCGCTCCTACCGATTAGCGCTGAGACTGGGTTGTTGAAAAGCACCACCAAGTTGCTTAGAATAATCTTAAATATATTTCTCAAAGTTTGTCCTTCCGTTTGTTCGTATGTCCGGATGTATTTTGACTCTTTGTCCCAGAAGAGGCTCGGAAATGACAGAGTTTACCAAATTTTTTGCAATTGATTCTTACCCAAATTTCAAGGTCAACGCGACTATTTTCAGCTCCCAATTCATTTTAGAACCCGAGTTATTGGCGTTTTTAGACAGATTTAATCAGCTATGCTCC
Source organism: Lumbricus terrestris (assembly GCA_949752735.1). Taxonomy (NCBI): domain Eukaryota; kingdom Metazoa; phylum Annelida; class Clitellata; order Crassiclitellata; family Lumbricidae; genus Lumbricus; species Lumbricus terrestris. Next base: position 68,237,104 of record OX457037.1, on the reverse strand, counting down.
CGCATTAGTAAAGAGACAACAGACCGCAGGACGTCATTCTCGCCCAATAATAATTTCCGTTACAATCCGGTTGACAAACCGAAACCGGTTACAGTGTGCAATTATGCAGTTGAAACAATACTATTCACAAGAAGGCAGATCACAGAAATATTAACTATACTAACAGAACAGACAGCCTGCAATAATTGTATTAGGCTACAGTCAGCACACACCCGCCCCTCAGAAACGGGTCATGTTTGGCTTTTTGGGGATGCGGGGTGGGGTGGAGGGTTGCCGAAAACCCTAAATTTAGCGGTCAACGCTGGGTACCCCAGAGGAGTAGTGTTGAAAACCCTAAATTTCTCCGGCAACTTCGGGTCCCACATCTAGTATTATGATGAGCATGCTATAGAATACTGTCTTTGAATTTATAAAGCGCCTCTCACAGTACAACATAATTAGAGGCGCTCACAGTGCAAGGATCCCATGGAAAAAGAAAAGTTTCAAGGAAACGCGCAGATTATTTTCATTCGAAAAGAGATAATACAATATCAATAATAAAATACTTCAAAACTTTGCCAGAAAAACAGTGCGCAAAGAAAAAGCCGTTTAGTTCCATTAGGCCTAAACCCGCCAAGTGGTGTTTATCAAGTGCTCTCCAAGAAGTCGCACTTTAATGGGAGCCGTGGTCTGGATAATTTTGTGAGAGTAAAAATATGGTAAGTCCCTTAATCATCATCATCATCATCATCATCATCATCATCATCATCATCATCATCATCATCATCATCATCATCATCATAATCATCATCATCATCATCATCATCATCATCATCAGCATCAGCATCAGCATCAGCATCAGCATCAGCATCAGCATCATCAATTCATCATCATCGTCATCGTCATCATCATCATCACTGTGATCGTCGTCGCCGTCATCATCATCATGGTAGTCATAATTATCATCGCCATGTTCATCGTCGTCGCCTTCGTCGTTTTCTTAATCATCAGCATCATCGTCGTTATTGTCGTCATCTTCATTTTCATCACAATCATCACATTATCATCATCATCGTCATCGTCGTCGTCGTCATCATTATCTCTAAAGATTTTGATATGGTCAGACATGCGTATCTTGCGGAGCAATTGGCCGAACTGCCCATTCCGGACTGTGTACACAACTGGATTGTGACCTTCCTCACGAACCGCAGACACGTAACAAAATACAATGGATTGGTCTCGGATGCAACTGACATCAACGCTAGCATTGTTCAGGGATCTGGTCTGGGTCCTTTGAACTTTCTAACGGCCATTTCGAAACTCAAACAGTATTCTCCTGAAACCGCATGGCCAAATACACTGACGACACTTGCCCGTTAGTACCAGCCATCAACAGTGACATGATCAGGGAAGAACTCGATCATGTAACGGAGTGGGCCAAACGCTGCAACTTGACACTCAATCAAAGAAAGACTCAAGAGATGGTGGTTCGCCGTACGGGACGAGGAAGCGACAGTTCGCTCCAGCAGAGATTCCAGGTCTTATTGGGGTCCAAAGCTGGTCGATTTTAGGGGTTGTCATGACTGAAAACCTAGGGTTTGAAGCCCATATCAAGCGAATATGCATCCAGGCAAGACAGTCGCTTTACGCCCTGCGAATCATTACTGCACACGGCCTCAAGGGACCAAACCTGCATGACGTTGTTAGGATGACCACAGTGGCCCGAATGTTATGAGCGGCCCCGGCATGGTGGGGTTTTGCGGGGCAGCAGGAACGCGATAGACTGCAGGCCATATTGGATTGTTTGATCCGACTGCTCTATCTTCCTGAGGACAATCCTACCTTCGAGGAGCTGTGTAGAACAGCGGACGGGAGGCTCTTCGCTGCCCTCCTGTTTAATCATGGACATGTGCTAAACCCACTCCTCCCACCATTGAGGCCCCAACCTTATTCCATGAGGCCAAGACTACATGACCGAATCATCCCAGGGCGGACAACCTAACGAGGAAATCGTTTTAAACGAGAATGCTTTATCTTATTTAAATGTCATAGGACCTACCATATAAACCAAAGTAAGCATAAATTGTTGGTCATTAAAAGAACATCATTTCTTATAATTATAAAAAATTATATTGGATTGTGGAATTAAGATTTTGTGCTATTTGAAATTTTTTTGACATTGATTGGATATAGAAATGATGTACGTTTGTTTATTATACCATGTCTGTACACCAAAATGCGGGTAGCAATTGGTATATTAAAAAAATTCTTATCTTATCTTATCTTACCTTTATTATCTTCATTATCATCATCACCATTATCACCATCATCAACATTATCATCATCGTCCTTGTCATCGTCATCGTCGTCGACGTCATCGTCATCGTCAATAACAACAACAACATCATCATCATCATCGTCATCATCATCACCGTCACCGGGGAGCGGTGGTGTAGTGGGTATGTTCGCTGCCTTGCAGCAGGTTATATGCAGTTTCGAATCCACCTCAAGCCGCCTCGTAGGGACCTTGGGCAAATCCTTCACTCGTAGCTGTTCAGCGCTTTGGCATGAAACTCTGATTCAGTGTCCGCGCTGTTGGCGGGAGCGCTTCTGAGTAGAACCTTGAAGGAGCGCTATGACAATAGCACATACAACAAAAAATCATCATCATCGCCGTCGTAATAATAATAATAATAATAATAATAATAATAATAATAATAATAATAATAATAATAATAATAATAATTGTAATAGTAATAATAATAATAATAATAATAATAATAATAATAATAATAATAATAATAATAATAATAATAATATTAATAATAATAATAATTATAATCATCATCATCATCATCATCATCAGCTTACTACACAAGCCATTTAGTGGCGGTTGCTTGAGTCGAAATTCAGTGAGTCTGATTATAATTATTGCTTATGCTAACAAGCTCTACACATAATCAACCTCACTCATTCGCTTGCAGTCTCACACTCTCAACCGACCTGCCCACCCATCTACCCACTTATTACCCGTCTGACTACATACACACGCACGCGCGCACAAACACACACACACATTTTGGTTACGCGCAGTCAGGGCCGTCTTATGGTCATCGTAGGCCCTAGGCACTTTTGCATGTTAATCTGTTCGTAGGCCCTTATAGGGCCTATCCAACTCAACTCTGTATTAGGCTAATTCAAATTGCTACACATTTACATTATTTCTTAAAATTATGCTGGACCATGTTTTGTGAACGCATTCAGTTTCGATTTTAGATCTCAATCTACTTTTTGTAATATTTATTTTCGATATCCGCTAAATGTAATATTTCCGGTTTCCGATTTTTGAATTTCGGTTAGCGGCGTCTCGGTCTAAATTCTAATGAAAAATCGCCATCAAATACATGACAAGCTGGTCTCCAGTTTTCCAAATGTCAATATTGCTTTTGGAATTTATCTTTCTATTTTTGGAACAAGTTGTGAAGGTCAACGTTCTTTTTCGAAACTGAAAATTATCAAAAATTACCTTCGGTCAACAGGCACGATTATCCTCCCTTGCTTTACTTTCAATTGAAAACGACTTAATGCGAGAAATGACATTTGAAGACGTTATAAGCGATTTTGCGAATGCAAAGAGCCGCAAAGTTAACATAATAGCTTAGCCAATGTTACTGTTCATTAGCTAACTCTAGCCTTAAAAAAGTTAGCTCGTTAAAATTAAATTTGCAAGTTTTCTTTTCTGTTTGTTTTTCCGGTCATTGACCAATCACTGCATTTATTTTTTAATATTTTTTTTCAGGATTTCGTAGGCCCCTGAAAAGTTCGTAGGCCCTAGGCACAGTGCCTACTGTGCCTATTGGATAAGACGGCCCTGCGCGCAGTAACTGTTGTTTGTGTAATCTTCACTTGATTTGTTGCTTCTGTAGGCTATAAGGTTGAGCTGATCAATAGCTAGTTTGTTTCTCAGATATCTCATTTCACGGTTTTGCTTCCGAAGTAGTTTAAATAAATCATGGGTCTACACGATTTCTGAATTTAAAATTGCTAGGCTATTTGTTTTCGTAACTGTTATCTGTTATTGGAATTGATCAAGACACGCAAGCATAACTCATAATTATCTTATTTTCTAGTTTTTCCTGTTGTTGCTTTTCTTTCTATAGGTTACAAATGTAGGCTACAGCTAAGCCCCAGACACCTAGGTCCTTTGCTATGAAATGCGCTTAAATGAATCACACTTTATTACATGGAGTAGGCTATTTAGCAAACGCAACGCAACACATCGATAAAACACGTTCGGCAGATGATTCAACCTGAAACCATTACTACACTGTTTCGTTTGGCTTCAACACTGAAGACTTCGAAGAGAATGTCGCGCTGCTTCTTCATCATTTCGTTGGTTGTGTTCTCGCTGATCTCAGCTGCAGCCTGCAGCAGGTACCGGTAGTTACCGTATTTTGCTCTGGCTTTCAACACAGCGCTCGCCAGTCAATACACTGTCTGTAAGTGAAGAGAAATGATCGAGTTCTAGACGCGAATGATTTGTTGCGAAGGATTTTTAATGTTTCAGTGTTCGTGATATTGACGCGATAAACAAATTTTCGAAATCTTCACTTCTTTTGCATCAGTGCACATTATTTTATGAATCTGCTTAATTTTCAACCTGATGCAGTGCTCATTCGACCAGCGCAAAGTTTAGTTTGGGTTCATTTATAGTTGTTTTAATGGTTTTATCTAATTCGTAAACATTGACCTCGTGAAATAAAATGGCGTCAGTGGAGACGTAATCGAAAGTTAGAAAAAGTCCTTTATGCTGCGGCTCGCCTGATTGGCGGCATACTAAAGTTTGGGCATATAATTTATCAAGTTATATACGGGAAGAACTTCACTGGTTGCCTATGCAAAAAAGGATTGAATTTAAGATTCTAATGTTCATGCGTAATTGCCTAGCAGGCCAAGCTCCGACCTATCTTATGAAACTCTGTGTAGGTCTACCTGTGCTATCCATTCCAGACCGTAGATTCCTTTCTTTGCTCTGCTACGCATGGTGACTTGGTTGTCCCTATGGCTCGGTCCTATACAGTGCTGCACAGAAGCTTTGCTATAGTCGGTCCGTCTTTCTGGAATAAGTTAGGCCTACCTATTAGTCTCCGTAATGAACTTCTTTGTCTTTCTTTGCCCCTCTTCCGCAAGCGTTTGAAAACCATTCTCTTTGATTGTGGTTTGGTGTCAGGTCGGGAGCGCCTCTGGGGAGTTCTCTTGAAGGGGCGCTATATAAATGTACGATTACAATTACAAGAAGCCCATGGGCGTCTTGAATACATAGGCAGCATAGAGATTACAAGAAGCCCATAAGCGTCTTTGATACTATGAGCAAATGGCAAAGAATCTGTGCCAATTGTGACACCACCTTCAACTCGTCACGATTTGGAGCCTACAAATTTATCAGTGTCTATTGATCTATTTCACTCTTGCCCAAAACCAGGAGATTGAGATTACGAAGAAAGGAAACCTAGACATCTTGGGTGTTTACCAGTTCTCCATATAATTTTAATAAGAAAGATTACTAGGAAAGGCAGAAAAGACACAGATGAAAATAAAACCAAAATAGACACAATATGATGCTACATTGCTACCTTTACGGACGCTATAATTATCTAAGCCGGCAAGAATGCGCCAAGAATACTTGAAAATTTTCTAAAGTCGCTGATATGAGATTGACGAGAGTTGAGTTATCGAAGAGTAAAAAATGATAACACACAATAACTAAGGAAGGCCTGCTTTGAAGCTAGCAGTGATTAGCCGGTGTCACGAGATATTCTATCCCCCTTAAAGCTATCCGGGGAGAATTAATTCCTCCTGGATAGAATATACCGGTTAAAATTATCCAGGTGTATAAGCTATTTTTCCCAATTATTGAAAATTGCGTATAATTGAAAAATTTAGGCCTATGTTAAATTGACTCCAATAATTTTTTTGAGTGTCCTAAGCAATGTTCAGAGCAAGGCAACTCGAATTTATTTAGTGACTCTAAGTGTTCTCTTGATGTGTTAATTAGCCAATCGCTAATCAGCACAAAAATGTTAGATAGATTGTTGATATGTAGTTGAACAATGTCCGAGATAGTTTGGGAGTAATAAAATTTATTTTCTAGTTATAAACAGTAGGGAAATTCCAGAAACCAGTGTTTTAGTTAGATCTACGCAGACTTCAAAGAGCTGCGAAGATTTTGTAGATCACGTCTCTCAGTCTATACTGATTTTATCCCTCTTAGGTTTAGGTTCAATTGTCTTACGCTGCCATTGCACTCACTGTTTGGATCTCTTTTTTGTTCTGTTCATGTCTGTCTGTCGTCATCTAATCATCATCTTCTGTATTGGTCTTCCTCTTATTCGTTTCCCATTTATTTTTCATTCGATCACCTTTTTTGCGGCAATGGTCTTCTCTCTCTGTGTCTGGTGATTTTTTTCTCTCCTTCTTTGCCTATCTCTGTCCCATTTTTCTTTATGCCTGCCTGTCTGTCTCCCTCTCCGACCCTCTCCCTCCATCGGCACCTGATGCAGTCGATCGTTATAGGTGGCAAATGAAATTCAGTATAAAAAGGGTGAGTTGCATTATCTCACGATAGAGTAAAATGACTAAAAATCGGAGCTACAATACTTCACTGTATTCACTATTAGGCCTATATTACTTTTGTGATGTCAAAGTTTTAGTTCGTAGAACGTCTATTCACTATAGGCCTACATGCGAGTATTCCGTCTGAAAGTGCTTAAATCTACAACTTAGCGAAGATGCTTTCCCTGACATTTCAAATTAGGGATCGTGCAATAATTATATCTAATTCACTGCATTTAATCGTGAAAATAAATGAATTTTTAGCGTGAAATGCTTTCGCAAACTAAATATTGAGAAAATTACAAGTTTCCGCTTTCTTTCTCTGTGGATCCTTATAGAATGTGCTTTAGTTTCTATTAATGGCATGCGGGATCACTCATGCTATTACTGGTTTATCTATTCTTTTCTCTTTGATGAGTTTAATACACTTGTGTATTTTTTTCTGTTGGGTTTGCTACTGAACCTTGAGATTGTCACCTTTTCTTTTCGAAATTAGGCCTAAGTAAGATCGGATGCATTATAACATTCCCTATGGCTAAGTCACTGGCCATCGTCTGCTGAACTTGTCCTTTTTGTTGCGCCTTTTCTCCCACAGTGTTACTTTTACTAATCTTTATGATGATTTGCTTATTGCCGATTGTGTTTATGCCTAGTAAACTATGTATCATTGAATCGGAATCAATAAAAAGTCTATGTCTAATGATCGCCACGCGCAATTATTCTTCCTGATGACGTCAAAATAATAATTGTGACTGACGTCATCAAAAAATCACCGGCCATTTTCGCCTAAGATTTAAATTGGCGTTTTACTTAGGCAAAATAAGATAATCAAATTTTGATGATTATTGTGATTTTCAAAGAGATTCGTTTAAGTTTTTCATCGAAAATCCATCGCTGCCTGCCGTGACAAGGAAATTCAGGTAACTGCATCAAATACTTTTCAACACGACTCCAGAAGCCTAACTCCCAAAGGATATACAACTATAGAATCAACACGGGTGGAAATTTCCATTAGCTCTGCCACGATTGCGATTTTTAAGTATGCATGAATTGCCTGTCTGCTATAGACCACTATTATAGGTCTCCATGTCCAAAAATATTTTTTGCAGGCCCAAAAAGTGACTGTCACCACCACTTTTAAAAGTGGCGGTGACTGGACACCACCGTCACAATAGAAAGTTACGCCTATGGTTTACTAACTGTTAGACATGAAACCCCTGAACGATATATTAATTGCATAATTATGATAATAATGCATAATATTCATTCAGTTGATGTATTGACTAGCTGTTGTGGCCAGTTTCGCGTGACAGACTCCCCCTCTAATAGTCTCACCCGGAGACGTTATTTCGAAGCAGATTCTCCTCTGGGGTATGGGGCCTAGAATAAATTCGCCTCCCGGAGACTACTATTCTAAATAAAGTCTCCGGGGGAGGGGAGAGAATATTTCCTCCGTCTACAAAACAAAGTCTCCCCCGTTCAGCGTGAATTTGGATACAGCTGCATAAAATTTATAGATGAGGAGGTTAAACGTTTAGTTTAAGTTGGTAAATCACATAACACGAAAATATATACACTTCTTATATCAGAAAATTGTTTCAAACACAGAATTTCAGCCAGAGGAGACTCTGTTTGGGGGGAGACTTTATATCGAGGGAGACTTTATATCGTGGCAGCCATTGGTTTGGAAAAGTTTGGTTTTTCGCCCCACCCAACCACACCCAGCGTTCCCCGACAAGTTCGCATTGTCGACCTTTCCCAACCCGGCCTCTCGCGCCACCCATCCATCCTCAACTCTACCCCGCCCGCAACCAAATTCCGCTTCGCCCCGCCCTTCCCCACCACGTCCTACCCGTCCTACCTCCCGACCCCACCCGGGGAGCATATACCCGAATCCCAAGCCATATAGCATCGTGAAATTATTTAAAACATGTTTTAGTCGTTTTTCATCGCTCATTCAACTTCTAATTCTACTATGTCACAGTTCCGTTATTCATCCAACTTATACTTCAACTAAAAATATTTTTATCGTTCATCCAGCCTCTAATTTTACGGGTACAATTTAGCATAAAACCATGATTTCGTCGCTTATCCAACTTCTACTTCTGTTAATTAATATGCTCATCCAGCTTCTAATGATACTGCAATACGTCAGCGGTAATATCATGTTTTCATCGTTCACCCAACTTCCAGTTAACGGAAATAAAATATCTCTGAAGTGCTTGGGATTCGGGTATATGCGCCCGGGGATAGACCTGAAACCCTTGCGCGACCCTTTTCCGGTTTCCCCGTCAGTGTCACCCTATTAAAATCCTTCGACTGCAGCACTTTAGTAACGCATCCATATCGAGAAATGACGTCGTAAACAAGATGACGTCACACATACTATGTTCATAATATACGCGGTTCATTTGAAATAATTCACTTTAGCCTCTGGTATAATTGGCCCCAGGATGGCCCCTATTGGAGTATTGGTCCTATAGAAAGCAGATTTAATTAACGCTGCCTTTCGCATTTAGTCTAATTCGCTCAGATGTTACACCAATACTTTCAAGCAGCCGTGACATAATAATTTCAGCATTTTCTTAGGAGCTTACACGAATGACTATTAAGCGAACAGCCGTTTACCTGTCTGTTTGGTTTAGATTCCGGATGTTCGAGGAGATTTGTTTTACCGCAATGGCCGAATCAAGTGAAACTATACATCAACGTGGAGGACATTCGTATGCTTTTTTATTACCACGTTAATATTGATAATTTATTATTATGTTTCGAACGTTGTGACTGATTGCCTTTTAAGTTTAGAAACGTTTTACCCGTATAAAACTTCGTCTGGCTAAATCAATCAATCAATCAATCAATCAAATCCGTTTATTGAAAAAAACATGTCCCTTAAGCTTTGTATTGATATGTCTCGAACATATCAATACTTTTAGGTTTAGAAACGTTTTAGCATTTAATGCTAAGACGTTTCTAAACCTAGAAGTATACTAATTTGCTATACTTCACTAGGTGTGGGACCCGGCGTTGCCCGGAAATTTTGGTTTCGACACTACTCCTCTGCATGGGACACTCGACGTCGACCCCACCCGCTTCCCTTCAAAAAGCCAAACATGACCCGCCTCTGTGTGTTTGCTGACTGTGGGTGATGGCCCTGGTTACTCTCTATCTCAAGCTGCAAGGTTTGAGGTGTAAAGCTGCGAAACTGCGCGAATAATATATGCTTTGTCAATTAACGGCTACTACTATTAAATAACGAAATTTCTGATTTTCGTCCCCACGCAGGCCTCCGTGGTGAGAGAGATTCACCAACCCCACCACTGGGTTGTTCTGGTGGACAATAGCTGCGAAACTGTAGGCGTATAATTCTGGACAAACACACACACACACACATCCATATTCTCCTTTCTCTGTGGTTTCTGCACTGCATGAGAATGCCTATTAATAACTTGGTTAATACAATTATTGGAGGCTGTCTGTTCTGTTAGTACAATTAAGATTTCTGTGATCTGCGTTCTTGTGAATATTATTGTTTCAACTGCATAATTGTAGGTTACACTGCAACAGGATTGTTGAATAAACGAAAATTATTATTATTATACATGCGAGAGGCTAGAACGACGTCAGGACATGACTGGCGACGCCATTGTTTATGTGCAACGGCAACATGGCTGATTAAATTTGTATAGGCGCAAACTACGCGTCGAATTAACGCGCTCATAATTATATCTCAGGTTTTAAAGTGAATTAAGATCTGAAAATAGTCGCGTTGACCTACAAATTTGCATAAGAACGAATTGCAAAAATCTTCGTCAACCAAAACTTTACCGTTGCACAGCCTTTCTCGGGACACCACGCATCCATACAAACATAAAGGGACAAACTTTCAGCCTTATAATGTAGATCTCCCTCAACCCGTTCATTGGAAAAAAGTTTGTCTCTTGAGCTTTGTGTTTTACCTTTCTGTAACACCCCCGTATGTTCAACTACCTTAATCAATTTCACTGCCTATAATCGTTAAATCTAAAGCAGCAAACACATCTTTCATCAATCATTATCATAAACGGAGAAGTCGCCGTACAGATAAAACAGATGACAAACATTGACCGCCACTAAATTCGTAGCAAGACGCAAAGATAGTAAAGAGAAAAGCAACTGACACAGGTGTAGAGATGATGATGGATTACGTACATTATGTTTTTCATCAGAAGCACTCCACAACCGAAGAGGCTCACCTACTTTTACGCTGTTCCAAATCGTATTGCATTATCACCTTACTTGGTACAATCTGAATGATTGAAACTGATGCTGCACTGCAATGATTGTAAGGAGGTGAAGCTTTTAATCATAAAATAATATCGATGATGTGACGCCCAAATCTGATGACGTGGCGCCTAAATCAGATGACGTGACGCCTAAATTAGATGACGTGACGCCTAAATCAGATACGTGAGCCTAAATCAGATGACGTGACACCTAAATCAGATGACGTGACGCCTATATCTGATGACGTAACGCCTTAATCAGATGACGTGACGCCTAAATCGGATGACGTGACGTCTAAATCAGATGACGTGACGCCTAGATCAGATGACGTGATGAGATGATTTGTGTTGACAACTTCGAGTGCATAGTGAAACACTAAGTGTTAAGTGAAATATTTTGGCCAATGGTGTTGCAGGACGTGGAGGCAGTTCTGGGTTCTGCTCTGGAAAAACTGGTTGCTTCAGAAAAAGATGATGTAGATGATCGACACCGTCTTTTTGTTTCTATTGCCGATCCTGTGGTCTCTATATCTTATATTCTTTCGAAGCATAAACCCACACACGTTCAATTCAAACGCGACAACCAACGACAGTTTCTTCGTTGCCCCAAACTTGAACGGCGACCGAAGATTTCCACCCAGTAACTTTATCCTCGCCTACGCTCCCAACACGACTCTCGTCGAGAGGATTGTGAATAGAGCAACAACCATCGTTGGTGTCAAGAATCCTACGAGTACGTTCGTATTTCTATAATAATGATCGTCTGCTCGTATTGAGAATACACATTGCAAACGCTAAATACACTGTGAGCCATAAAAAACCGTGCCAATTTATTTTTAGCTATATCTCGGTCGATATTTTAACAATTTTATATCTTTTTGTGTCGTTTGAAAGAAAAATTAAATCTCTACGATTTACTTATTTACTTGCGCGATGACGTCATATCCGTTTCGCAGCATAATGTAAATAAAGTTGATGGTTGAAAATTTGAGTTAAAATTTTAAAATGTTGAGCTATGAGGATAAAATTTTAATTAAAAATCTGCGGGAATGCAAAAATTATTGTTCTAGACGATTAATTAAGGAGTTTCCGAACAAGAATTGGAAAAGAAGAACATTAGATGACTTTCTGCGAAAGTTGAGAACTATCGGTTCAGTTGAACGCGCTGCGGGAAGTGGTCGGCCAAAATCGTCGCGAACTGAAGATAATATCGCCGCTGTCAATGAATTGGTTCAGAGCCAGGAAGACAAGCCTAAAACACATCTTGGCAAAATGTGTACGTGAAAAGGAAGTCATTTTGAACACAAACTTTAAACAAATAAAGGCGCTGAAAAATTGTTTGCATTTAAGTAGTAAAAATGCAGCATTTATCGATTCTCACGTGTTTTCTAGTGTCTTCAGTTTCGCAAGACAAGTTTAACATACATGTAGGATGAAATCGATGATGTTTATTTCTGCTCTTTAGAGTATTGATTCCTGTTTAAAATAATGCAAAAAGTGTAAAAATCGATAAAGAAATGACAGAGATATAGCTAAACATAAAGTGGCACGGTTTTTTATGGCTCACAGTGTAGATTAAATTAATAATAAGGCAAACACATGATAGCAGCATGACGTGTTGTGCGCTGATTTAACTATGGCGGTACTGGGCGATACCAGCGACAGGGTCTGATTTGGCGTTACGTTGCAAAATATTGTAATTTGTGTATTGTAAGCTTATAGTGGAGTTCAAGGGAAATAGGGAGAGCAACAAAAGTGCAGATGTACGAAACACTGGTGCAGAGCGTGTTGCTATACAACGCAGAAACATGGACGCTGAGAGAAGAGCAGAAACGACGGCTGAGAGTCTTCGAAATGACTTGCCTGCGGAAGATTGAAGGTGTCACACGGAAAGACAGAATAAGAAACACAGTAATTTATGATAGATTGAACATCAAACAGGATATAGTTGACAAAGTGCGGAATAAAAGAATGCGATACTTTGGACAATCAATGGACATGTGTCAAGAATGGGGGACAAAAGATATCCAAAGATAGCGCTCAACGGATATGTACATTGGCAAAGATCAAGGGGGAGACCAAAGAAAAGATGGATCGACACGATGAGAGATGACTGCGAAGCAATAAGAATGACGATACAGGAGGCGACGCATGTGGCGCAGGATAGACAAAAGTGGAGAGCTACCATGGGAAAGCGGCTGACGCGTGCTGACGGCATCGCCTGAGGGCCATAAGTCAAGTCAAAGTAAGTCAAGCTTATAGTACTTTAGTATAATTTTAAAGCGCTTCTCTCAGCAAGAGCCTTTCAGAAGAGATCCAACTGCGAACGATTCAGAGAGAAAAGGAAGCATTTGAAGCGAGAGAAAGACGAGGAAAGACTAACCGAGAGTATTGCAGAGCGAACTGATGGTGGAAGTCCATTCCATAGGGAGGAACCAATGGATGCAAAGGATCTAGGCAATAGATTTATTCTGAGACGGGAACAAAGAGTAGACCTACTGACTTTAGATAAGATGCGAGAACCTTGAAGAAGTCATGATGCAAACATCGAAGATTTATATTTCAATCAGTTAATTTGATATTATCTGATGCCTAAATATAATAACATTGGAGCTACAGAACAGTGATTTTGGTCATCGGTTCTCAACCAGGGTCCGCTTACTGTTTTTCATAGTTGTTTAAAACTTTTGTTTTTCCCTCCCAAGAAACGTCGTTTTTTCGCTTTTTATTTTTCGCATCGTTGTTTATATTTTTATGCAACTTTATTCATTTATTTAGGCCTACTGTGCGTTGTTATTTCCCTCATTTTATCTTTTTCTGATATCCCTTGCGTTTTCAGCCTATACTCTTAGGAATTCAGCTAACTGATTAATTATTTTAATTGTTTAACGTCATCATTTTAGACATACATGTAGTGAGTCCCTATAATAAATGAAATTTATAATGGTTATTTTGATGTAGACTGCTTAGACGTGTTCCCGTTTTTTATTCCTTTTTCATCGCTTTTTCATCTTTGCTGTTCATGAGTTGCATTAGTAAGCTTAAGCTTACATGTCTTCTAATAGGCTAACCGTGTGATAGCCTACAATATTATGTTTTAAAACATAATAATAATAACCTATAAAAAATTGTCTTCCACTAAATTGAGCTTTATGCACCACTTCCACTCAGTGTTTCATAATTTACTGGCTTCATTAGAAAGTATAAATTGTAGGCCTATTGAAAGTATAAATTGTATTGAAAGTATAAATTGTATTGATCGTGCATTGCATTGTATTGCATTCGAGAACTTTTGAGATACGGATGCTAATTTTATGACCTCCAAAACAACACTGTGAATGTGAACTCACTTTGTTCTTTTTTATTTTCGCATTAGCCTAAGATCAATTCAGTTGCCAGTGAACATTGATTAGTGTCTCCATCCAGTGTGCATGCCCTAACACTAGCGGTGTCTATGCACATGCACACCGTCAGGTGTTAGCTTCAATCTATGAGAAGAGTGTCAGTGGCGGCGCTAGGTGGCTATAGGGAGTTCCCCTATAAAAGGTAATCCGGGGGCTAAGTCCCAAGGCCATCCTTTTGCTTTGACATATAAAACTTAAATATTTTCACGATAAGCTCGCTAAAAAAATGAACACGTACAGTCGTACATGAGATTTCGACCGAATGACTAAAAAAAGGTCGTCAGAAATTTTCACAAATGAAAATGGAAAATTTCCTCCGCGAGGGTTCAGCCCCCCTCCAAACTGAAATCCTGACGCCGCCACTGCTACACGAAGTTCTGGTAACAAGAGACATGCTATATTTTAGTCGAGTGAATAGCTTAAAATCACAGGTGTATGCAAAGACATCCGCTCGTTAACTTGGGGCAACGGAGAACAATTTCAAGCAAGTATAAATGCATGTATGGCCTAATATTAGGATATAATATGGTCATCTTTAGGTTCGCTATACTAATACAAAGGATTTAGCAGCCGATGGTTGTCAGATTTAAAGCTACACGCCAAGGTGACAACTGTGAGTATATCCGAAGTAATACGAATGTTTATAGAGGAGCATTTGACAATCGGAAAATGTGGGACAGTGGGAGTAGAGTTTAAGACGATAGCAGGTTTAAGCCGGTTCACGGACCAGGAAGACGGTGCCGCCACCTGAGATTTTGGTTGACTTTGAGGAGGAGGTTGAGCAAGTGAACTATGCAGGGAGTAGCCGGAGTAGCCAGGTTTTTTACAGTCAGCTATAATTATGGGAGTTTGATGACGAGGTTTAGAGCAATGTGTCTTGAAGATCAGGTGTAGGACTATTTGTGAACAGGAGGCAAGATTAACTGTAGGCCTATATGCTGCGTTTTGCCAGTTTGAAGTTTTGTACATCGAACGAAAATTGAATTAAATTGAAGATCGCTTTGGAGAACGTATTTTTATGGATTTAAATGAGACCTAATTTTGAGGGAATAGAGAAGAAAATTAAATTTCTTGTTCGAAGATATTGTTGCGTGAAATGAAGACTACGTTGGGATAAGTTTATGTCACCGGATAGCAGAAAGTCAAAAGGATTTTTCGGGAGTTTATGCAGTAGTGGCGCAGCCAGGAATTTATGATGGGGTTGGGGGTTTTATGGCCTGGCCGGATGCCCTTTCTGGCACCAACCCAACAGTATAACAGCAAATGAAAATGGAATAAAGTAAAAAAGGGAATAAAGTAAGAAAAACAATTGTTTCTACAAGCAATTGTTTTGGTTTTTTTCTTATTTAAGAAGATAAATAAGCTTTACAAACTTTTCCTAGGCCAATGGGGGGGGGGGGTTGACCTCCAAACCCATCTTGTCTACACCGCTGTTATGCAGGATGAATGAACTTTAGAATGGCAAGTAGGCCCCCTAAGGATGGATAAACGAATAAGGCAGAATGGATGGAGTTGAGTTCAGATGAAAGAAGATCCGACTAGGTTAATAATTATTAACAAGCGAGAGAAAACTAAAAGTTCTTATAGGATCGAGATGAACGCGTGCAATTCAAATTTGCTGCTATTGCTTCTTTATTGTTTTAGTCAGATGAGAATGCAAGGTGTGTCCGTTTTAATCATTCTTGCCTTTCTCTACACGGCAAGTCTATATGCTACTGAATTGCAGTCACCAAGGACCACAGTCCGAACTTCAAAGTTCGCCGTTAGTACCGGTATAAACATTGATATTAATTGGGATGCGACTAAACCCTAAAAATTAGTCATTTGTTTCCATTTTAAGACACGGTAGAGTTTCCATAAAGGTTGGCGATTTTAAAATAATATTTGTAATTCAGAAACAACGTTAATACAGTCTAGCATGGCTTTGTATACTCTCTCAGATTCTTCCAATGCCTCAAGTTTTAGACTTTGGATGGCTCTATCAGATGAAAATTGCATTTAAATCGTGAATAAAAAATCAATGGTTAAAAGCAATAAATTGAAGACCGTGCGCACAGTTTATCCCGTTCTTAATTTAAATACAATATTGTTTTAAGCTATCGAACTTAGCATCTTGTTCATTCAGTGAACCGCATCTATTAGTTTTTCTATAACAAACAATACAGCAGAAAGGCCGAAGTCATGAAGACAGTCTTAAGTTAAGGCCACCGACCTTCAATCATGAAATGCCTTCGCAATATAGCAAGACAAATGAGTTTTCACATAAAAATCCGTATTGTTTGTATGTTTGTATGTGCACTTGTTATAGCGCCCCTTCAAGCTCATCTACTCAGAGGCGCTCCCGAATGCAGAGCGGACACTGCATCGGAGTTTCACGCCGAAGCGCTGAGCAATTGCGAGTGAAGGACTTGCCCAAGGTCCGTACGCGGCGAGGTGGATTCGAACCTCGAACCTTCCGGCTTCAAGGCAACGACGCCACCACTACACCACCGCGCCCCGTAGACTATCATAATATATAATTATAGGATCAGATGATCAGACCCGAGTTCTTTTTCTGCCATATGGTCATTTTGACATTTGAAAATGCTTTCCATTTAATTTTTATGGATCAATTTGCTGCACATAATGAAGCACTGTATTGTTCTAGGACAGAAATGTGGCATTTCGGCGACGACCCTTAGCGGAGGTCGAATAGTTGGTGGCATTGAGGCCAATCCTCATGCCTGGCCTTGGCAGGTTCATATTCAGTGCAAACGTTTCTTTGCCGTAACATACTGCGGTGGAAGCATCATCTCCGACAAGTGGATTATGACTGCAGCACATTGTTTGTAAGTCAATAATCACCCAAGTGTAGTTTTGTTTATTTATTTATTTATTTCTCCATTTCCATAGCGCCTCTTCAAGCTCACTACTGAGAGGGCGCTCCCGACTACAGCGCGGAGACTGCATCAAAATTTCACGCGAGTGAAGGACTTGCTCGACTGACTAAGCGTGGTGTGACACACACACACACACACACACACATAGGCTATATATATAAGACAAGCACTCACGCATATTATACATGTATAACCATAACCATAACCATAAATTTGATTTGAACCCGAGTTATTGTATTGACATCGAAAAAGCACAAGTACAGTACTGTAGAAGTAGTGCCGGCGCTAGCACCCCCCGTACCTCCCAGCCGGAGGGGGGCCCGAGTTTGAAAGGGGCCCCCAAATTTAGCTGGTCATTATGCCTATTCGTGACTGTACACTGCAGATCCGGTCTGGTGCATGCCTCAACTAACCATATGACACTGCTATAGCAGACCTAATGCAAGTATCATACTGATTTTGGTCGTAAGTATAAAGCCATTAGAGTTTGAAAGTGGCCCCCAAATTTAGCTGGTCATTATGCCTATTTCTGACTGTACAGATCCGGGCTGGTGCATGCCTCAACTAACCATAATTATGGCACTGCCATAGCAGACCTAATGCAAATATCATACTGATTTTATCAGTATGATTTTATCATACTGATTTTGGGCGTAGCCTAAGTATAAAGCCATTTAAACTAACTCAGGCAATTTCATCCACTTTCTCAAACACAATGTTTATAAATTGTAACTTATTCTAATTGCTAATTGGATGAGGCCTCAAAATAAAACCTGCGTGAGGCCCAAACATTAAAGCCTGTGTAGGGTCCCAGATGTCCTTGTTATGTGTCTGATCTCAAGTTTGCAAGGAGCCTCAAATGTAGCTGGTAAATATACCTTTCATGACTGTTCATTCATGAAACCACGCACTGCAAAGAAAATAATATTACGCAAACCAATAGAGCATTGTCCTTCAACCAAAGAGGAGACTTGGGGGTGTGGAGGGGCACGGCCCCACAATTTGTGGTTGGGATGGAATCCTTGTATCCCCAAATATTTCAGAAATATTTCATAAGTATCATCCACTGACCATCAATAATGATCAATTTTGTTAAGATGTCAGCCTATAATTATATGCTACCATTACAGTTGGCAAATCGGACAAATTTAAACAATGGAGAGGGAACACTCTGAAGTCCTAAACCACAACTAACAGCACTGAAAAATGAGCAATTTTTGTAAAGATGACAGCTTAAAAATCTACCATTACAGCATGGAAATTCCAACAAATTTAACAATTGGGAGGAAACATTTATTGAAGTCTTACACCATGTCTTTTAGCACTTATATTATGAGAAATTTCGCTGAGATGAGAGCTCAAGGTAAGGTAAGGGAGCCTCAAGTTTTTTTCGAGGGGGGCCTCCGGTACCCTAGCGCCGGCACTGTGTAGAACGCAAACTATCTTCAAGGGATCAAAAGGACATGACCCTAAGGAACCTGAGTTCCGCTAGTGGGGCACCTGTAACAAGAAGTAGGCCTAAATTATGGCAGACATAGTAGTGAAACATAAGTGTACATTAAGACTTAACTAGTTAACTAGACTTAATATAATTAACAAGCACTAGACAACCTGAGCGATGAGATGCGATCGAAATCTAATCTTAAAGAGCGAGATATGAGTTCAATTGTGTATGGTGAGATTAGATAAGTTACAAAGAAGAGCCATGCGAGTGATTGCCGGTGTAACGAAACGGAGTATCCCCCCTGAAAGCTATCCGAGAGGATGAATTAATCTATCCCTATGGATGGAATTAACCGGTCTAGACTATCCGGGGGGAAGAACCAGTCTATCCCCTTTTTGAAAAATGCGTAGCCTATAATTGAAATATTTGTGCTCTAATCAAAATTTGAAGTGACTCCAATTGTTTTAAGTGTCCTAAGCAATGTTCAGAGAAAGACAACTCGAATTGATTTAGTGACTCTGAGTGTTTTTAAGTGTTATAAAAGTTTCAAGTGCTCTAAAACCAAAGCAAAACAATTATCTGGTAGGAATAAACATACCTGCCTGTTAGTGTCATTCTTCAAAACAATGCAGATGAAAATTAATTTGCTAAAAAAAATACACGCGGTTACACGCGGAAGTGACTTTTTCGACTTTTCTTCATTTGGGGGGATACGATTATCACGGGGATACTCTATTTCGTGACACCGGCACTCAGCAATCGATGTCTACCGAAGCAATATTTAAATCGTACCGTGTTCTTAATATTGAACAGATTAGAAAATTGCAATCTAGCGAATTTATGCTTAAATACTTTCATAATCAGTTACCTAATGTCTTCAACAACTATTTCACTGCTAGGTCCATCCTAAGCCTTTATCCTGTACGTTCTGCTGCGAATGTAAGAGTACCTTTTGCAAGAACTAATAATAATAGAATGTTCTCGCTAAAATGCGCTGGTCCCCGCACTTGGAACGATATACCTCTCATCTGCTCCTGCCTTGCTTTATACTCGATTGTCCCCGCACTTGGAACGATATAGGCCTACCTATCATCTGCTCCTGCCTTGCTTTTATACTCGATTGCTTCTTGGGATCTATCAAAACAGTATTCTAATATGCAGTTCACAAATATCGGTCTAAGCTATTATTGTAATAATTATAAGGTACTCCTTCATAACTCCTTCATTTTCCTGGCAGAATACCAACAACTTTCGACATAAGACGCGACTGCAAGGTACTGATTGGAAAGCATGACCTTCAACGTAAGGAGTCTACAGAGCTGGTCGCAAACATTGCAGACTATTTTCGTCATGAGAAATACGATCGGGACGAACGTCACAATGCATACGACTTGGCGCTATTCAAATTAGCAAATCCTTTGAACTTCACAGAGTACATCGAACCAATTTGTCTTCCATATGGTCTTCCCGAACTGTCATACAACACAAGTTGCTACGCCGCTGGATGGGGTGTAACCAAATCTGGTAAGCAGTAATCATGCACTGGCCATGCTGTAAGTTTTACATGTCTAGCAAGTAATCAGAAACGGGAAATCGCGGAATCTACAGTGGTCCATTTACAGAGGCTAAGTCTAACAGAATCGAGAGTTACGCTAGATACGGGTTAAGTTCGGTTCCATGTGAAGATAAATAAGTCAGTTTGGACTTCAACACTGTAGCCTAATGGCGATTAGTTATAAACGACGACTCGACCAATGATATGAGGTAAAGTAGAAGCAGCATCTTCCCTACTCCATCCCTTCCTCTCCTCGCACACTCCATTAAATTCACTCCCACCCAGTCCCACTCCTATCCCTCTCTTCCCATCCTATTCCTTTCCATTCCATCTCCTGCCTTCCCTCCCTCCCTTGACATCCCCTCCCATCCTCTCTCTTTTCTTCCCAAAAGATTCACTTTCTTCCATTAAATTTTGAAGACACTGGTCACCAATTTGACCGCCATCTTGGTCTTCTACGAAGCAGCTGTGGATCCAGCCAACAACATTAAGCGTCAGCTGTATAGTTTTAGGCCTACATGAAAAATTATTGTTCATTTGCCCGGCTTGTCCCATCCAATCACATCTTGGTCCAAGGAACTGTAGTACAGAAAGACGCAACCCCGGGCTATGATTTAATTAGGAGCGCAAATTGTCGATTCGACGCCTGCGTTTCATGTTGGCTGAAAATTCAGTCCGAGCAGTAATATTTATGAAACTAGGCCGAGACGCCTTAAACGATTATTATTGGTATGTGTTCTTACACAGAAGATGAATGCAGCCGTTGAGATGGACCTAGCCTAAAATCATGACATTCTTTGTCGTACAAACTAATTGTTTCGTTTCATTGTTTTCATAGGTACTAGCACAATATCGGATAGACTGCTGCAGCTTTCGATGATTGTGACAAATGAGCGTCATTGTTTTTTTCCCATTGGTCGCATTATTTGTACCGTGCGGTGGGATCGAAGTAGCGACGTTTGCGACGGAGACTCTGGTGGACCGCTGGTATGCCAAGAAAGCAACCAGAAGTGGTATCTGCGAGGAGTGCTTTCGCGGGCGTCAAAGAAGTGTGACTTTGGCGCCATCTACACAAAGGTTGCTTCTTTTGAAAAGTGGATCAAGAATATCACTTCACGTAAGTTATTCTTTTATCAACGTTTTGTCGATCAAACACGGGCGCGGTTGTGTAGAGGGTATGCTCGCTGCCTTGCAGGTTGCAGGTTCGAATCCACCTCAAGTCGCCGCGTAGCGACCTTGGGCATTATGGGCAAGTCCTTCACTCGCAATTGCTCAGCGCTTCGGCGTGAAACACCGAAGCAGTGTCCGCGCTGTTACAGTCGGGAGCGCCTTTGAGTAGAGAGCTTGAAGGGGCGCTATATCAAGTGCACATAGGCCTACAGCCAAACAAAAAACAGAAACACAAACAAAAATATCCATTTGCACTTAGGCCTATACATCGCAAACAAAATGTCGAAGCAGTTTTTCTAATCTATGCTGCAAATTGGTAATCGCCAATTACAAGCAATTTCCAGCAGTTTTAGTCGTGAAATTATTGCATAAAATAGCACACTAACTCACTTATTGATTGCAAACTAATTGTTATCCACAATTAAATAACTATTATGTGTTGAATGCTTGACTGTAAGTTCTGTCCGTTTTCGGTTTTGCCTTTAAATGAAAGTCAATATCGAAAATACTAAACTTCCACTTTGTTGCAGGTAACTGATCCTGAAAACTTCCGGATACACTATCTGAGAAGTCCGACTATATTTCTCATCCACTTATATTGAATCGGATAAAAGCTTCGGACAAAGTTTACACATCATGAGGGCGGATTAGCTTGTTGTATGAAACATTAACGTAACCTAATTGTATTACTGCCAGCGCTACAGGTTAATGTGTTAATCTCTATTATGTCGAGATCAGTGATAATTGGCATGCTCTCGTTTAAGAAAAAAGTTTCTCGTTGTATTGCATTGACTCATAATATTATTGTATTGTATTATAACTGAGCATGATTGTGTAAAGCACCTCTAGATGTTAATCGTTCAGAAGCGCTGCACACACGAAGAAGCAGGTTTTGAGAAAAAACTTAGTCCAGGTAATTTACAGGTTGACCTGGGAAAAATGCTTCAGAAGCTTTTTAAAGGGTTTTCTGCTCAGAATGTTTTGCTCTTCGCTGAGCAACATATCCAAAATCCGAAAAAGCGTTTTAAAATCCATTTTGGGGTGATCCCTTAGAGGGATTCGGCCGATTCTGGATATGTTAACACAAGATTTAAAGCAGTGAACCGTTTATAAAGGTTCTGGAGCAATTTACCCATGCTGATGGTATATTTGAACTAGATTGCATGGACTAAGAAGAGAGAGGCAAGAAAAGACAGAATTGTAGAGCGAACAGAAATCGAAAGAGACTTTCTAAGAGAAGAAACAGTATACAGGCAAACGATCAGGACTGTGTGAAGTACTTCAAGCACGGGGTGGGGGAAGTGATCAAATCCATTCCTAAAGGCTCTGTTCTGGGTCTCCTGCACTTTGTTCCATGTGCAGATCGCATCCCAGCTTTCCCACTTTCTAGTCTAGATCTTTAGAGCTGCTGGTCATCTCTTTGCGCATGATGTATCATAGGTCTACAAGCTTTTGTCCATGGGTCTCCTTCAGCCCAACTACTCTTGATTGACCACATTCACTTCTTCCCAAATTGCGCGCGCGTGTGTGTGCGTGTGTTTGTCGCTGATGAAACCCACGCCTACAATTGATCCAGTTAAAACTACTTCTGTAAAACCTGATCGAAATATTCATAGCTCAATAGAATATGAGGATTTTGGATTAAATAATAATGGCCTGCATGCAAAGAGAAAATTCTACTGTTTATACAGTATCAAATTGCTATTTTTCATTTTTCTGACATGAGAACGATTTTGTGAGATCCCATCGGAAATGTTCTACTTCACGATGAGGATGCAAGGGTAATGGATGGCAGTGTCCTCCCGATTTTGTCGAGTATCAAATCAGTTTTTTCGATAATATTGTGGTGACAGTGACGGAGAATATTTTATTTCCTTCGACCTGGTCACCAAAAATTAACGCCAGTAATGTAATCAACATCAATAGATGCAAAAAACTCATATCTCTTATTTTGTACTACATTATTTATACTAGCTGGGATTTCCGGCGTTGCCCGGGAAATTTAGGATTCACTCTGCTCCCGGCCAATTCCTTACTTCCCTGTACACCCTCACTGCCGGGTCCCCAACCCCGCACCCCACCCTGCCCACCCCACCACCTCTACCCCCAACCTCATCACACTCGGCCCTCCTAACCGGTACGCCTCTCGTGTTATTTCCGTTTACGGGCAAATTGTTTTCTCCACTCCCCAGCAATACCCTGCGTCCACCCTGCCCCTGCGGGGCGAGGTGTCTGTTTTGAGTGGGGCGAGGTGACCTCTGTAGCAGTATGGCTGTCTAGCTGCAACGTTTCGGGTGAAAAACTGTGAAAGTATGGCAATGGAATGGAAAGTTATAGCAAAAATTAGGGTTTTCGCCACCACCCTGGACCCATGGTGGTAGAGATTCACCAACCCCTCCACCGTGTCTCATGTCCAGACCGATACGGCGACACAGTAGTGAAGGTTGGGAGTGAAAAGCTAAAAAAACTGTGGAAATGCACTCCGGTCAAACAGCGAAAATGAAGATTTTCGCCTCACCCCCCCCCCAGACTGGCCCCATGGTGGTAGAGATTCGCCAACCCATCCACCCGGTCGTTCTAATGGCCCTCGGTCTCGGTACAAAATTTCAGATCAGTAGCTGCGTTTTACCAACAAAAATTGGGGTTTCGTCCCCATCCTGGTCCCATGGAGGTAGAGATTCGTCAACCCATCCACCGGGTGTCCCATACCCAGACCTACACAGTAGTGATCAAGGTCTGGAGTGAAAAGCTCAAATACTGTGGAAATGCATCCCGGTCAAACAAACAGACAGACAAACAGAATCTTCTCTTTATTGATGTAGGCTAGTACAACATAAAAGAGATCAGTTTGAGTTTCTTGCATAATTTTTATTTTCTTTCGAGCATCATCTGAGAAACGTGCCACAGCCGTCCGCCAGTCTATTAAGAGTATAGGAATAGCCTACTTATTACGTCGTGAAATTGATAACCACAAATGTCTGCACATTGTTCTTATTGTCTTACTGTTCTTACTCTTTGCATGTTGAAGTCGTCAGCATTCCGATATTTATTAAAACTACGAAAAGCTGGTTTATTTTGTTTGTGTAAGTTAGGCTACACATGGATGGAGTTGTAAGATTTTGAATAAGTTATAGAGCAACAGATTCTTAGCAGGAAACGGTTTTTGTAAAGCTTCTGAAGCAGTTGACCTGGTTGAAGGTAGGCCTAAAGGTCCTATTTGATCTAAATTTCCTGACTATTTCTGAATGACTTAATCGTGCCAAATAATTTCCTGATAAACGCTGTTTAAAGGCTTTCTAAAAACAAGTTCAACGGAGTTTAGATGACATAAGCAATTCTCGATGTTGACAGACGGCGTCATACCATCCAATATAATATTAGCCGACCCATGAACTTATAAGCTGAGGCAGGAGAACAATAAAGTTCAGTGGCTTTTCTTCAAAATCTAAAACATCAACGACAGCTCATTAGATTTCGTTTAAAGTAGATAATCATTCAAACAATTATATTAAGTTTATTCAATCGAAAATGTTTGAGTGAAATGAAGATTCCGTTAAGGATAAGCAACAGTGTAAACGCGGTAAAAATTTAATTGACGCCAAAAGAAAGTCTCACAATTTATGATTGTTATAAGTCTGAAAGTTTGCCATTTCTATATTATGTATGTATAGTGTCCCACTTATGGTTCGCAAGTGGAACTCTCTAGCATTACGAGAATTTCGTAAAAATTATGTTCTCCTTCAAATTTTGTTGGTCAACGCAGCTAGACCAAAACAAAGACGATGTTACAGATATAAGTCATTTTCTTAACGATATCTCTCTTAACATAGGTGGGGCTAAACACCTACCGTATTCAAGCGGATTCACCATCAATGAGTCTTAGAGTTTTCTTTTCTACTTGTCTTCATGTATGGATGTGCGTATTAGGCCTATGCATGGTGTCATAGGAAGGCCCTAGCGTTAAATATTTTTTTAAACGTTCTCAGGCAAATTTGTAGGTCAACGCGGTTGTTTTCAGCTCATAATTCACGTTAAGTCCCGCGGCATACATTACGCCTAAACATTTTAAATTTTGATACAGTAGTTAACGCCTGCAAATTTAAAACGCCATTTCGCCGTTGCACATTGATTATCGCGTTGTCATTACTTTTGATTACATTAATTTTCGCTTGACGTCACTTCTTATATTTGCCTGTATACGTCGGATACACCTTGTGGGCGAAGGGCGGAGGCAGTTCTAGATAATACATCTATAGGCCTACATACAGCCAGAGAATTTGCAATGCCTATAAAGAACTCGTCCTGCAGATACTTTTTGCAGCAACTCTTCACTATTTTGTCTCCCTATTTTGGTGAACGGATTCAGTTGAATTTAAGAAACATAGTCAAAGATAATTATAAGGAAACTCATGCCTCAAGACTTGAATTGATCGTAACTTTTATACGATAAGGAAACAACAGAAATAAAATTTTAAAAACCATAATAGTGCGTGTCAATTCTCTCAGTGTTGCAGCAAATGAACAATGGTCAGCAGAGCTAAAATAGGACTATATTTCAAAATTGGACAACTTTTGGTAAATTGCTAGTTGGGAAAACACATTTGCCTTTCTGGAGCGACACTGGAGCGACGCGACACTGAAAATACGCAATTCGATTCGCCGCTATCAACTTGGTAAAAAAAATGCAATGGTGCATTTGTGTTTCGCATTTTATGAACATACGCTTACGCATGAAACATGATATTTGATCGATTGGTAGGGTACTTAGTACTTACCATTCGATGTTTTACCTCTGGGGATACTTGGGTTGACGCCACGACGTTCGACTCTAATCGCCTTCTTTACAGCTTCAATCTTCACAAAGAATAATTATTATTCAAAACACATTTAAATTCCTCGGCTGCATACTACAATTTAATGCGATTAGATTCAACCGTATATTGACATTGAATTTGTATAGCTAACTTTACTTTCACCAAGGAAACAATACTTTTCAATTTGCAACTTTGCAATATGTAAACTGTGTCGTTGCACATTGATTGACCCTAACCCTAACCCTAACCACGGAATATGAGTAGTTTGGACTTTCATTAAAATCTCGGAGAAGCCGTCAAGCGTAAGGTATTAGGGAAATGGGATTGTTGATCAAGCCAAAGATATAATCGGTTGGTGGCCGCACGGCAGCCCTTGGCGACAACGATGTAGAAGGGTAGAATGCAAGAACGCCAGTTCATGCATACAGGCACACTAATTTCTTCAGCTATTGTATACGTCAATAATGAAAGAGTTAAAGCTACCTGACATGTCTCGTCTGAGCAGTTGGGCACAGGGCTACCGACGGATGTCGATAGAATCGCCGCACAAATGAAGAGGATCCAGAAGATCTGACCGATTGCCATGATTGTAGCGATGAAGACGTTGAGGCTGTGGAGTAAAGCTGCAAGTACATGTATATAATATTATTCGGTGACTTTTACGCTATTCAGAAGGCTTCCGTCTGTTTTCAAATTAGGCAAATTGAAAGCAGTCTTAATGACAAAATTATGTGTGAGGTCTACAACATTGAGGAAGACTAAAAATAATTTAAAAGATCTTCCGCAAAGCAATCTGACTGAATAAAACAACGCTGGTCGTTCAATATTCGCACCAGACTACATCCGATTTTATCGTTTTCAAAACAAACAAACGACTCGATTGTATTATAGGCCATGGTCGGGGCAGGTCATTCGACATACCGGTACTGCCTATTTTACTCTTGACTTGCCTTTTGACCTGCCATAAATATTCTGGAATTTTAAATACAATTTTCACATTTAATTTCTTCGACCTACTGAATACAGTGAATAGCTTCCATTACCACGGTCGGATTTTAAGGCATGTTCGACATTTTCGGCAAAACAGGGACCCCACACTTTGGGGCCCCACACAATGTGTAGGCCTACCTGCAGTGAAAATATTTTTCATCATTGCTAATTCTAATAGTGAATACGAGTTAAAAATCTCAGTATCAATTGTCAAATTATTCAAAACCACTGATTTCAACATAAAAAATATCATAGCCTACAGCTTTTGCACATGTATGGGTCCTTGCTCGTATTTTCCGTAAGAGTTCTATGCTTTAACACCGGACTGGAATATCGTAAGACCCTTAAGTTGACAATTATTGCAAAAAGAAGTGACGAATCAATAACAGACTTCTACACGTTACTTTCTTATCTAAAATACTGGAACGCATTGTGGCCAACCAGCTGATTGTCTATTTGGATATGAATGACTTGATGCCGTCGCAGCAGTCGGGTTTCCGTCGAAATCATTCAACGGAGACTCTCCTGCTTCGACTTTTGTCTGACTTCTATGGCGCAGTTGACCGTGGTCAAGTCACTCTCCTCGCTCTCTTTGACGTGAGCTCTGCCTTTGACTCTGTAGACCACTCAATTCTCCTGCAGCGCCTCTCCACTTCTTTCGGCTTAGTGGACCAGCCTCTTGATTGGCTTAAATCCTTCCTATCTGACCGCTCAAACTGTGTAGTTCTTGGGTCGTCCAGATCTGCTTGGGTCCCTGCCCCTCTTGGGGTGCCCCAGGGTTCCGTCTTGGGTCCGCTGCTGTATCTTCTCTATACTGCTGATATTTGCTCCTTACTATCATCTCAAGGGCTTCTGCACCAGCTATTTGCTGATGATGTGCAGGCCTACATCCATACCTATTCGGCTGATGCGGTGGCCGCTGTCAGCCAGATGTGTAGGAAAATGGATGTCCTCTCTCTCTGGATGGCCTCCAATCGGCTACTCTTAAATCCATCCAAAACACAGTTTATTTGGTTGGGTGGCCGTAGGCAACTCCAGGGTATTGACCTCTCACAACTTGCTCTGCTCTTTCCTCATATCTCATTTTCCCTCACAGTTCGTGATCTGGGTCTCACCCTCGATTCTGAACTCACTCTGTCCCAGCATGTGAACTTGGTTGCTCGGAGTGCCTATTACCAGCTTCGTCAGCTTCGGGTGGTCTCCCGCTCTCTCTCTCACGACGCGGTCGTCGTCCTTGTTCACGCCTTTGTTACAAGTCGAATCGACAACTGTTGCTCCTTACTTGCTGGTCTTCCCATTGGGGTCCTGGGGCGACTTGATCGTGTATTGCGCTCCGCTGCTCGCCTTGTTGGGCGGCTTCCTAAATTTGCTCCTGTCTCTGCATATATGCGTGATGTGCTGCACTGGCTGCCAGTGTCCCAGCGGATCTCATACCGCATTGCTGCTGTGGTCTCACGCTGTGTCCTTGGCTGTGCTCCGTCATACTTGCGTGATCTCTGCTGTCCAGTCTCTGACGTTGCAGCGCGTCGTGTACTACGCTCTTCGGCTAGGGGTGAACTTCTGGTCCCGCGGGCTCGCTTAGTTATTAAGCAGCGCCGTGCTTTCTCGGTTGTGGGGCCTACTGTCTGGAATGACCTCCCGGTTGCGCTTCGCTCTTTACTTGTGGCCCATCCGGCTGGGTTCTACAAGTCTCTCAAGTCTTTTTTCTTTGCTCGTGGTTGGGCTGGGAGCGCCTCTGAGTAGTTTCTTGAAGGGGCGCTATATAAATGCTATGAATGAATGAATGAATGAATGAATGAATGAACTGTCAGTGTGTTTTTGTGTGTCTTGATTATGACGCGAAATAGAGCGCATGGCATCGTAAAGCTTTTGATCTGAGCCAGAATACGAATTTGATTTAGCAACACTTCACATTCTCACCGTTATAAGGCAGTGCCAGGCAATAAGCGCGAATTCAAACGGAATAGAGTAAATTGCTAATGAGCTGAACCTCGCCGCTATTGCTGCCAATTTCCCCCAAATCACCGTTTCTATAGACCTATGTGTCCGTGATCTCTGTGAAGTATTTGGATAACCAAATTGTCAAAAAATATCATGGTTTGCAGAAAAAGAGCAAATAATCAACATTTGAACAAGATTAGGCCCTACCTTCAATTGTTAGCTTTTACTGGCGACAGTATGGATAAATGGATTACCCTCGAACTCGTTTTTTGGCTTTTAGGAAATTATACTCACATATAAACAAAACCATCTCGTAGACATAGGCTACTTAATAGGATATTATGCGCTGAGTGATAGACTTACAATTTTCCTTGCTCGCTGGTTCTTTTGAAATCACCCTGGCCGAATTTACCCCGTGACCGGTATTACCTCGGTATAAAGGTTTCAGATTACCCCTCCTAAACATTACCCCCCTTGCAAACTGTAAATTGCATCTATCATCGCATTTATTGCACTAAAAATATAAAACAAATTCATCCCGCTTCTTGTTTTGGTCTGAAGATTTTCATCCGTCATCCCACTTCGTGGTTTGTTATCAATATTTTCATCTGTAACTAAAATACTATTCGCCGCTGAAGTTTACATGGAGAAAATGGCTTCGAGGCTATTATTTTTTTCGGATCAAAATATTGATAGCAAACCACGAAGTGGGATGACGGATGAAAATCTTCAGACCAAAACAAGAAGCGGGATGATTTTTCGGATTTTTTAGTGCAATAAATGCGATGATTGATGCAAATCTAGTTTCCGGGGGGTAATCTCAAACCGGTTTCAAGTTACCGGGGGGTAATGTTTAGGAGGGGGTAATTTGAAACCTTTACACCGGCCGGCTTCCTTTTAATTTGCACATTTTTATTACATGTTGTGACTTCGATGTAGGCCTATTATAATGATGTTCTCTGTCCCATTGAGAGTTGGCAAGTCGAGTAATAAAGAAAATACTTACTTGCTTAGGCTACTTGTATTATTTTTATACTTTGCTATTATTGACGTCGTCAGCCGTTTAATCGTGTTTCTTAACTGCATCTAAATATAATTATGACGTCATAGACAACATTTGAAAGATCGCTATTTCCTGCATAGGACATTTAAATTACGAAGCTGATTAATAATTTTACGTTTAATTCGCGAAGATTTAGTCGACTATATTTTCAACATGATTCGACGTCTTCTTCTCTCAAAGTAACACGAATAATTATTCGAGGAGTCTGGCTTTTCTCCGACAGTTATTTTACCGCAAATGGAAGAACCAAGACTTAGTGAAGCAACCGAGACACGATCAAGAAATTCGTACGTTATTCACGTTGACAATTAGCCTTAAACTTTGAGATTGGTCTATTTTTAAGGCTATACTATTTTTTATACTCTTTGTATGACTTGTCTTGCACAGCGGCTCCTTCATTGTCCGTAAACTTCCCTCTTTAGCTACGCATTTAATTTTCTGCTCAAATCGTGACGCTTCGTCTGTCGTATCCAGATTCTTGCCTTTTTATCGCCTAACGAATTTCAACGACATTGGATCAACACGTAACTTGCGCCCATAACATAACATAACATAACATAACATAACATGGACTTTAAGTGGTTCATAAGACGATGGGCATGTGTTAGAACCACTGCAAATTTAACCAGGAACATTTAATAGCCCAATTTTCTTAGTTTCATTTTAAACACTGTGATTATGTCCACGACACAGTGCTGTCATCCAAACCGTTCCATAGCTCGTAAACTCTAGCACTGAAGAATTTCTACCCTAATGTTCCTTTCGGCTTCTTAAACAATTTGTAGACCTACCTATGACCCCGAGCTGCTTTATTTTTTGCTAATTCAAAGAACTTCTCTCACCGTATATAGTGCTTCCTTTTCAGTAATGATCTTACATGCTTCAATTAGATCTCCCCTGCTCCTCCGTCTCTCCAGTATTGTTGGCCCACACCTTTTCAACCTCTCTTCATAGTTCAAATCTTTATAGCCCCAAATCATCTTTGTAGTTATTCTTTGCAATTTCTCCAGTTTTTACATGTCCTGCTTCATGTATGGATTCCATGCCTGAATGCAATACATCATAGATAGAAAGCCGGATGCATAGACAAGCAGAAAGACATATAACTTATGCAGCCTGGTCGAGAAAGACACATGAATAAGTGGAGATAGACAGAAAGAGATTTTGAAGCCGACACCGCCCTACACTGTCTACAACCGCTCGGCATGGAATTGACACAAGTTGCATCTAGTCATGCATACAGCCGAAGGCGTCACCTGTCAGAAATTTAATTATTAGCGCCGGTGAATAAGCTGGTCTCCCTGACGTGGATTTTGTGGGCGCTGAGAAATTCTCGAAGATTTACATTACATTACATTACAAAGAGAAAGGTAGCTAAAGATAGATTAAAAGAAGACACAGGGATATAGACAAACACACAAACCTTGCAAATGAATCCATAATACTTATATCAACGAATGAATGAATCATAATTTTTATATTATTTTATCAGCCACGCGAACAGCAAGTTAGTAAGTAAGTTTGTAGAATTATTCCCATGTAAAGTTTACGCAGCTAGCAGCCGAAATCGTCTCCCTTTGGGTGACGCCAAGACATTTCGAAGATTTTCATTACAAAACCGCTTTCTAATAATATAATATATTATACCATTGTGTAACCGTGCATGAAAATTATGAAACCATCTAAGTTGCCTAACTGAAGTTGATCGTATACAGTGTAAACCACGCTATGTGTGATGATGGTGAATTGTGTTACAGGAACTGGAGACAGTTCTGGTTGCTGCTCTGGAAGAACTGGTTGCTTCAGAAGAAGAAGATCGCAAGAACTGTCTTCATCATTCTATTACCGATATATTGGGGTGCGGTGTTAACCACTTTACGAAATACAACCGATTCCCGCTTCATTTCAAGCACCATGGTCTACGACAGCTTCGTTGTTACCACGAACTTGACCAACGACCTGCGAGATCCACCCGAGAAATTGATCATCGCCTACGCTCCCAACATGACCATCGTTGCGAGAATTGTTAGTAGGGCTGCGAACCTCATGGGCATCAAATATTCGCGAGGTACGCCTACAGCCATAGTTGTTAAAAACGTTTTTTTCGTTTTTTATTCTCTCCCAAAAAACGTGGGTTTTTTCGTTTTTTATTTTTCCCATCGTTTTTTATCGTTTTTTCGATCTTTATGTAACTTTATTTAATTATTTTCTGTCTAATAATATTTTCCTTAATTTAATTTTTTTGATATTCCTTAGTACGTTTTCACCGTACTCTCAAGGATGCAGCTAACTATAGGGTCTTTATGTAATTGTTTAAGTCATTATTTTGAGAAATACATGTAGTAGATCTCTACACGAAATGAAATTCGTAAGAGTTATTTTGATATAAAATTCTTGGGCCTATAATTAATATTTATAAGTAACAATTTCAGGCATAAGTGTACAATATATAATTTAGTAAACATCTGTGGTTTTTGCTTCTGGTTAGATTTTAATTATGTTATGTCGATCAGCATAAACTTATAATATGGACTTAGATCTATATCTACAGTTTAAATTTGAAAAGATTTCGATACCTTTAATTTGTCCGAATTTCTTATTAAACCAAAGTTATAAGAAAAAATAACTGTGGTAGATTAATGTTACTTTTACCAATTATTTTGGCCTAATAATAAAGTTGTGTTATTTGCAGTTTCTTGATAAAATTGCATAGACTAAGCAAGGTTTGTAAGCTGAAAATGAAATTTCAGATGTAACAAAGGCAAATAATTTTCCGTTTCCGTTTTTTATCGTTTTATTGTCGTTTTTTATTATTTCGAAAAAAACGACGTTTTTTACCGTTTTTTATTTTATTTTAATCGTTTTTTACATCTATGCCTACAGCCCATTCATGGAGCATTCAGGGGCAACAGTTGCACTTATAAGTTATTGTCCATCTCTCTGTGTCCATAATTAAGAACACATGTGATATTACGTCGCGCTGTGTCCGTCTCCGTTTGCGACTCTGTGACCGTCTCTGTGACCGTCTCTGTGACCGTCTCTGTGACCGTCTCTGTGACCGTCTCTGTGACCGTCTCTGTCACCGTCTCTGTGATCGTCTCTGTGATCGTCTCTGTGTCCCATTCTGTCCTTCTAATTGATTTTGAAGCAGGCATATAGGCACACACGTACGCACGTATATGAGTGCATTCAGAAATTTTTCTTCAATTTATTTCTCCATTTTTATAAATAGTTAGGGAACTAAACGTGTGAGCGCTATTAATAAAATTTAGGATGCTTTGAAATTCTATCAACTGCAATATTGTAACTAGCACAGGGAGCAATAATCCTACATTTCCCTCCGTCTGTCCATCCATCCATCCATCCATCCATCCATCCATCCATACATCCCTCTCCCTCCATGTTCCATGGTTGATAGCTGGGTCTAAAAAAGGCCAAGGCTACCATTTACTCTCTCACATATTGCAAATCCTTAGAAAGAGCCTTGATGGTTGCTGCAGAAATGACACTTGTAATTTATTTTCGAATTCTTTGGACCTGGAGATAGAATTCAGAATTCGAAGGTCGCTGGAAGGTGCTGTGGGCTAATCGGTTGGGACAAGACATCATGCTTCTGCCTATGGCAGACTACGAAACAGGCTGATGTCTCTAACTGACTTTTTCTGGTCTGTAAGAAGGAATTGTTCTCTGAACATCAAGGCTTTGATGGAAACAATATCTTGCTTCTCAGCATTTTAAGCACTAGAATTTCCAAAAATTGGATAAAATAGGGTGGTGGAGGAGAAACTCTTGATGTTTTTGTAAATTTATAAATGTCTAATTTCTCGTGTTTTAAAATTTTCACCATTAGGCCTACAACCACTTTTCCCAAAGATTTCTAAATTTAGTGATTTCTATTTTTATCATTATTTTCATAATTTGACGTTACTGAGATTCAAGATTTGAAGACAGGCGATTAGAGATTTTAGGGTTCAAAGTCTTCAACTTCAATCGTTTAGATCAGTAAGAACAGCAGAGGAAACAGCTAAGAGGAAGCGAAGGATAGGTGGGTAATGGGTATAATATCTCTTAGCAGCATGAATTGTCAATTTTAGGTTAAAAAATTGTAGAGTGAGGGGTGGAGGATGGGGAGAGGAGGATTTTCAATATATTCCACAATTATCTAAGATGTCGGATTGAAGAAGTAGAGACAGCTTTGGTAGATGTGTGAAGAGAAGTGGCAGAGGAGGAAGAGGAGGATGTGGAGGAGGAGGAAATGGTCTGACTGTCTCTGCATTAGGCCTACTTGTCTTTCATATTGACCATAAAAATGTTAAACTAAATCTAATAAAATAGAAACCTAAATTTATTGGAAACTATGGCCTGTCTTCTACATGTGTGAAAGCCTGAAGTACCTGTATGACACTTCGAAAGATTATTTCTTACGTGATACATCAGTGTTAGCACGCTAACAACGCACCCATATAAACCCAAAATACGAGGCCCCATATAGTTTTTGACGTAAGGGTAAGCTTACTGTTTACTTCAGTTTACTTTGTCGTAGATCTGGGTTTTGCAACTGAGTCTGAACTAGTAGACTATGTTACGACGAACGCAGACATTTTTGGTGCAATCGTTTTCGACGTTTCAAAGGATTCAGTAAATCTTCCGATGAAAATCTCCTACAAGATTCGTCTGAGGTCAGCCAGAAGGTCATCGGGGTCAGACCAGAGACGAAAGATCGACTGGAAAACAAATCTCATTTCAAGCGTCTATGACTTAGATGTGGACGGACCGAGGCGTGATAAAGAACCAGGTATCTTCATAATAATGCCAGTTGATAACTAATAATTATTATTCATCGACTTTTCATCATCTTTTTTATGACAAATGAAAAAATAAAATTTCAGAGAGGAACAACTCGGCAAAATCTTTCTACTATAGGCTGCAATCGAAATATAGATCCTAAAAACACTATTCGGATATAGAAATCTAAACTGAGGGAGTACTAGCAGTAGTAGCTAAGTGGCGGCAGTAGTAGTTGCAGTATAGGAGCAGTAGTGGTCGTAGCGGACCTAGTAGTAATTGTGGTGGTGGTAGTGGTGGCGGTGGCGGTGGTGGTGGTGGTGACTGTGGTTGGGTGGTGGTGTTAGTGATAGTGTCAATGGTAATAGCAGAAACATTAGCGTCAGTCGAAGTTGGCAAAATCTTACCTGCATTAAAGTTTGCATTTGTAATCCCGATCTCTCGTGTAATTTGTGGGACACGGTGGTGTAGTGGTGGGTTCGGTGTCTTGGAGCCTGAGATTTCCAGGTTCGAATCCACCTCAAAGCTATCGCGTAGGGACCTTGAGCAAGTCATACACTTGCAATTGCTCGGGCGCTTCGGCGTGAAACTTTGTTGTAGTGTCCACGCTGCAGTCGGGAGTGCCTCTGAGTAGAGATCTTGAAGGGGCGCTATAGCAAATACAAGAAATAAATAAATGAAATAAATAAATTTCAGTTGAATTGTTTTTTCTAACGTGGAACGATCATTTGAAACATACCTCTCAAAACATGACAATTAACATTGGCATTATGACGAGAATTGCATATCTGTTGTCCAGCAAAACACGTCTTAATGTGTATAACTCTCTTATTTGTTCGTTCCTTAATTGGCCTACTCTAATATAGTGTGGTCCTCAACATGCACTACAAGGGGAAATAATTTGCAAAAAGAGCTATGCGAGTGATTTCCGCCATTCGGCAACCTATGTCTACCGATCCAATATTTAAATTGTACCGTATCCTTAATATCTAACAGATAAGACTACAGGAAACTTGCGAATTTATTTTAAAATAATATATCCATTATCCATGATCAGTAACCAAGGGTATCTATTTCACTGCTACGTTTATCATAGAGCCTATCTCGTGCGTTCCGCTGCGAATGTAAACGAAGCTCTTGCGAGACTAATATTTGAATTTTTTCGTTAAAATGCGTTTGTCCCCGCGCTTGGAACGGTAAACCTCTCAGGTTCTCGGTATTCCATTACCAGCTATGACTAATGTATTTCTTTGTTACAGGAACATACTAGCGGAACCCAGGTCTTTAGGATCGAAGTTCTATTGATCCCTTGTTGATAGGCCCTAAGTCTTTTTTCTACTGTAGGCCTATTTGTTTTTTCGATGTCATCACCGTTACTTAGGTTCAATTAAATTTATGGTTAGGCTAGGGTTATAATTGAAGAAGTGATATAAATTGTACGTTGTAGTGTATAAAGAAGAGGGTTTTCTGGCGATTCAAATGGCCGTTGATCTGAGCCTAATCGCCGAAGTGAACAAAAGTTTCGATCTAGCAACGATGAACGTAACGACTCTGCTGAAGAAATATCCGTTTCCTCCACACCAAGAGGATAAGATGATTCGTTTCATCAGAGACTTCTTGCCTTGGTCCATTCTAGTTTTCTTCATGATCATTGCTCCAATAATCTGTCAAGAAATTGTGCTCGAGAGAGAAAACAAATTCAAGGTACAGTCATTCGCATATGATGTTAGCTATAGTTAGGCTTATAAGCCTTAAAGATTTCTTTTCAGCTGATTCCCATTTTGATCTGGCAAAACATCTGTAAAATTCTCAAGATTACGATTCCTTTCGAGACAGGAAATAACATAAAATGTGCACTTTAACAAAAACAGTTGCTCACGTTCAAAATTGGACAGGCAAAATCGAACTTTCTCGCATCTAAAATTAATTTTTTAAATTAGACTTGACAAAACATCAAGATATCAGTAAACTGAAATTAATTTTAATTAAATGTCATTCTCTAAGCCGATGTTCAAAATGTACGCAATTAGCGCGAATAGGCCTACTTACATGCTTTAAGGCCGTTTGGCATTCATCGATTGCAAGATCAAGAATTCCTTCAATAGCGAAATTTCTCTCAGGATACTTGACAAATTGTTCCAATGGTTGCCAGGCCGTTCTTCTTGACACAATTCGAGTATATAAACAGAATCAACATTTTCCATAGTACGAGCTGTCGGCTATCATAATAGGCCTATTTGCAGTCAATCAATTCGGTTTTGCGAAAAGCCATTTTTTGTTTGTAAATTTCACCAAAACCGTTGGCTTTATCCGTAGTAGCCTATCTTAAACTCGAATCATCCTATTGAATACAATTCACTTGTTTCTTTATTATCTTAATTGAAACTCGTTATTATAACGTCATATTTTTTAGTGAGACGGAAGATATGAAGTTTACAAACAAATGTTTGTCTTTAGATGCTGAAAGGTTGGAGATCTGCTTTCTGTGATTGGAATTTACATGACTTTGGTCTCTGTTTTTCTTTAGTTTCTAGCCTAATCATAATTCCTCATTGTTTGTATGTGTATTTCTTAAAGTTATACAGTTAGGCTTACTTCGTTATTGGGCGGAGTTTGGTTTCAGTTCTTGGGGGGCTAAATCATAACATGTACTTCTGGGTTTGGGGTGGACGAACGAGCGGCCGAAGGACGACCGACGACGCGGGATGCGCCGAGGGGAGGCGGGTCTGGGAGGGGATGGACCATCCTAAATAAGAAATGTGACACAGGGGCTCAAAACCCGTCATATGTCGGCTTTTGACCTTTTGATTTAGTCATATGCTACAATGACCATGCTCTAAAATGCTTTTAACACAATGAAATTATCTTTTTTCTAACAAAAGTTGTGCTCGTTTGATTCTCTCATTAGTTTATATTGAAAAAATTAAATAAAAAGTTACTGAATATTCGTGTCATCCAAGTCTACTGAATCCACTAAGTTATTATTCTGAAGTTTTTCTGGACATTAGAGGCATATATTCTGAATCAGATAACCCAAACGGCATCAAAATCGGTTCACTACTTCGCAAATTAGGGCGAATTCACAGTCATATACTGAATTGAAGAATAAACTGCATTCTTTACCCCTCTCGCCTATTTCGGCGTCTAGCGCAATATCTAGGAAGCGACAAACGACGGGTTTCGAGCCCCTGCGTCACAAATATTTTAAATTCCAAGTTTCAAAAGCATGTAAGTTTGTAACCCATTCGCGCTAATGGGGCACAAACAAGGCAACTGCTAATGATATCATAATTATTACAAGTTTTGAAGCAATGTAAAGCAAAATGTTCAGGCAATAAATTCAGATGTGTCATCGTTTTTATACATAATGCGCAGGAGTTGATGAAGCTGATGGGAATGCGTACGTGGCTCTATTGGTCTTCGTGGTTCGTCAAGTATCTGCTGTTTATGCTCATTATTGTGATCATTATGATGTTTGTGTTACACGTGTTTAACACTGACAACGGAACAGTGTTGCGCCACAATTCATTCACCGTCACATTCGTCTTCCTCCTACTCTACACCATGTCCCTCGCCACCTTCTGCTTCGCTATTTCCACTCTGGTATCAAAAGGTAAGGATTTCTATCTAGTTAGACTCAATCAATCTACAGCAAATGTATTCAAGGTTATCGCTTGCGTGATTTTATATTCGTCATAATAACTAAGATTATGTGTGTAGTGAATTCTTGTAGAAGAGTTTTAAAATGTGCTTATCTACAAGTGTGGCCTTTTGGGTACTTCAGCCCCAATGCAGAATTTGATGAAAAGTCATATCCAGACTCAGTAGTAATTTAATCAACTTTATGGAAGCATAAAATTATGTTCTACTTACACTACCAAACAAGTTTTATCTTTATATGCTTAATATTTTATCTTTTATTCACCATTTTTTGACTTTGTGCCATACTTGCCCGCACCTCCCCTATATTACAGTCAATGGCGTATGCATGAATACTTAGAAATGTAACTTAGGAATGTGTCTTTAAAAGCTACAATTTTCCATAATATAGCCTATTATATTATTCGGTAAATTGTAATGCAAATCAATGAAAAGAATGCAAACGATTTCCTTAGTCAGGTTACGTTGCAGTTCGAATGTTTTCAAAATAAGTCTTAAGAAAATCCATTAACTATGATTAGTTACATATAAAAGGTCCACCTGTATGATAGGACTACGAGTTCTCTTACACGTAACTACATACAAGTAGCCTACAAGTCCATGCACTACTTATTTTATCGCATACTAAAATCCATACATAATAAATAATAATTATGTACTTAATCGCGTAAACCTTCAGACTAATAACAACTTGATACGAAACGCAGTGTTCGTGCTGCTCATAGAAATTTTAAAATCCAGCAAAACTGACTGCCTTATTAGGCCTATTATAGGAGACAGCACAAGTTTTCAGATTCTATTTGTGAAAGGTCACGTTTATTCTATTGAAATAGGTTATTTAAAAGCATATATGGAATGCAGTTCATAGCCTACATATTAGCCTATTAATTGTTTGAACGTCTGACTATTGTGAACTTACGTAGTTGCATCGAATTCCTCCCATGCTTTCACCATTCGATCAACTTCTGCTCGTTCTCCCAAATCTTTAATAGGTCTACTTCGTTTTCAGCCACCTACGGATCGGTTCTGGGTCTTTCACTCTTCATTATGTC
Source organism: Lumbricus terrestris (assembly GCA_949752735.1). Lineage (NCBI taxonomy): Eukaryota > Metazoa > Annelida > Clitellata > Crassiclitellata > Lumbricidae > Lumbricus > Lumbricus terrestris. The sequence goes on along the minus strand of OX457037.1, from coordinate 68,197,491 downwards.
TTTCGTTCCTCATCTCTACCTCCGAACAATCTACGACGAAATGACTCTGGAGCAGAAGTTAGCAGCATCGGTCGACTTCAACTTGGCGATGATATTAGGATGCCTGAAGATTTACCAGCAAGAAACATTTGGTACGCATTGATGAATATTGACTGCTTATTATTGTGTGCATAGAAGTGATGAGTCGGTAAACTTTCAGCGCGATAGGCCTACACACTGCACTGCATCACAAACTTTCATCGTACGTTGTTTCTAAGATTCGATTAGAAGACAAGGGTTTGACATTGACAATTAAATCGTGCGCGTTAGCACAGTCCGATTTCGGCGACCTTGAAAAGGCTTTGCATCTATTCAAGCGGGCAGGCGCGGCAGCGAAAGCAAAGACTCTCACCCGATCATTGAAAAATCCGAGCCGACTGTTTCAAATGTGTATTTGCATTGCATCGCAACTGTTGAAATTCTTTTATTTTTTCCAGCAAAATGTCGATTTTTCTTTTAATATTTTGCCACTTTCACGTCTTCAATATTTATTTTGTGACTTTATTTATTTACTGGGCTGTTGTTTTCTTTATTTTGAATGTATTTTTCCTAATCAGTAGAAAACCCTCGAGGTAGCCTAGTGTCCTTCACAGTAGAAGAAAGGAAATTAGCAAACCAGGCTATTTGATATCAAGTCCGTCTAAGCCTTTTGGTAAAACTTCTATGCACGGTGTTTAATTAAGAGCACTCTATTATAGACTACAGGCCTTCGGTCAAAGTTTAGTTTTTGATTGCGCTAGGTTGTAAGCATGGACTTATGTAGACTTACGCTTACAATTTGAATTTTAAAAGATTGAAATATTTTTAATTTCTCAATTTCTAATTAAACGAAGTCCATAAGATAATAATTTGTTTTAGATGAATGTTACTCAGTGCTCAGCCGACTATTAAAGTGTGCAATTTGCTCGTAAAATTAAATCGCTTGAAATGCGTTTTCAATTTTAAAATTCAATGCAAGATATAACAAAGTCAAATTATTTTCATTTTCATTTTTTCGTTTCTCCTTTACTGTTCTTGAAAAATGACGCTTTCCAGTCTTTTATTCGTGTTTCTCTGTTTTTATCATCCAGGCATTGTTATTTCTCACGGCAGGATAATGAGAAAAATTAGATGCTGTCACCGTCATAATTATTTGAGCGCTTAGGTTTATCCATAGATTGAAACTATTTCATGCAGGTGACAAATGTGTCTACGTATTCCGCAGTTTCAGATGAAATCTAAACAGCTCTAGACCTACATGCGCTACACTTCTGAAGGCCTACTTGAATATCTACAAACTGCTACCCTCAGTTCGGAAGGAAGGTAATTTCAATTGGATGGAACAACCACAGACAACGCCCGCCTGATGTTGGACAAGAGCAGTAGTATTCCTGGGAACAAAAAAGATCAAAACTATCAGCAGAACGCGTTGTATTGAGCGAGATGATAATGCAGATGATGGCTTTTGTATAGGCCTACAGCTTGAGGAATTTGGAGAAATTTATCGGCTGTGCTCTGGCGACCAGAAAGAGGATCTTGTGGTGAACACAATGAACGTGCAGTGATAGGTAGCCAGTGCAAGCCTTCAAGGATATATGAAGAAATATATGCAAAGCGAGAAAGTCGAGTTATGAGTCTAGCCCAAGCATTTAAGACTGATTGAAGGGGAGAAAGAAGCATCCGAGCAAAAATCCCATGCATTGGACATATTATTGTATTTAGACGAAGCTGCTACATATTAAAAATATCCTACTGCAACAGTCGAAACTCATCATACATTTGACTGTAGAAATGTGTCTGTTTGAATGATTGTCCAGGCACTGGCGGACGTTGGAGCGACATACTTTGGTCTTCGGGTAACGACGGTCATGCGATGGCTCACGTTATGATTATGCTGTCAGTCGATACAATTATCTACGCGATAATTACCTGGTATTTTGATGCAGTTATACCAGGAGACATAGGAACCGCGCTACCGCTCTATTTTCCTTTCACGGTCAGTGCGTACACGTTGATGATCTTTTAAGAGACAGAACTAGGTCAGTTTTTCGGGGAACGCACATTAAACCCCACCCCGGATGCAGGGCTGTTTTAAGAAATTTTTTGAACTGAACAAGCCCTTCTTTCTTTTCTCATCCTCCATCGTAAATTACTTCCTATCGGATGACAATAACCTTTTTGCTAGTTTTAACTGTACAAAAGTGCTTCTACAACTGCACAAATCCATTTATAACTGCACATTTTGTGTACAACTGCACGTTAAAAAAAGTCCTGGAGAAGACGAGTGAAAGAAGAGGAAAGAATACGAAGGAAAAGTTGTGGGAAAGAAAAAAAGAGAGAATTGATAGCAAGCAGACATTTTCTCAAATGGGAAACCGGGCAACCTTTTTTGCATGTTTTTACCCTACAATTCATTTGCCAAAAGCGATATGTTAGTACGGGTATTCGTTCAATTTGGATGCGTTTTGCGCACTTGATATTTAGTTGTTCGAAGAGGTTATATTGTTAATAATCATTAGTATAGAAGTCTGCTTAAATGTGCTATATATGTTCGTCCGTAGAAGGAGTATTGGGTGGAAAGAAAAGGAAACAAGATGAAGCTATTGATCGAAGATTTCATGAATCTGATTCCAGAAGACAAAATACCTTACTTTGAAACTCCGTTGCAGGATGCTAAAGCAGGGATTCAGATAAGAGGACTGACTAAGGTGAGACAGATAATCATTCATTCATTCTTCATTCTGACAATTTGAATAGCGCCGTTGTAATAAACTGCTCAGAGGCGTAACAATCCCTGCCACCGCGAAAAGTAAATTTTAGACAACTTTTTGAGAGAAATCGCATCATGCCGTAACAAGCGCCATCAAGTGGGAGTTCGGGTATTGGGTATTTCCTCTGAGCATATTCCACCCCGGACATATTCCCCGGACTGTTACCCCATCCCGGACGCCGACCTCCAATGCATCATATTTCCCCTAAAACTAAGTTCATAAAGTGTGTCTACAAAGGTATATTTGGCTTGTTACCGTTTGACGACACTAACCTATCAAAGATGATTGGTGTTGTCCTCCTTCTTTATTCTTTATCCAAACTTGGGACTGGCACTGGCACAGTGCAACCAGTGGCGGTGTTTGAACCCCGTCTGCTCTGTATATATATAATATATATAATATATATGCATATGTGGCGCCACACACCAAAACCAGCATTAAGGTGATTTTCCAAGATATTGAGTTTGGTAGCCTACATCATTTCAGAGGCCTTGTCTTAGGCTTTAATCCTGAAGCGCCCGCGTTGGAGTAAAAAAACATGCGAAGATTAAATGCGGTTAAAATCATATGCCACGCGTTAGAACTGCAAATAATTTCAATACACGAAATATTAAAATATCATTGATCTCCAAGACTTGACAGATTTACTGAGCTACCTTTGCCTTTTAGGACAAACCGCATTTAGCTTAATTCGCTTAGATATCCATTTCATACAGGGATATTGCTCTTCGCAAGAAATGCTTCACATGACTATAATAGTATAGCAATATTTATAGCATTGTTTGATGCGTTGAGCATTATGATTATCAGAGCTATAAAAGTAGACAAGTTAGAGTTGATCTATATCTAATCATCACTACTTGTGAACTAGAGCGAACTGATTATCCATCTAATAAAAATTTATCCTTCATATAGAACTTCGACTCCAAGGCAAATTCAGCGGTCAACGATCTCAACATCGACTTCTATGAAGGCAATATAACTGCTCTAGTGGGACACAACGGAGCCGGAAAAACAACGGCCATGTTCATGTTAACAGGTAAGAATCGCTATCCATCTGCAAGCCTAAAATGTCTTTTTATTCTCATAAGTGTTCTATTGTTCTTCGACTTGCTCTGCGGGAATTTCCTTTTACTCTCTGACCTTCCGCAGGCATGGGTAATTTAAGTCAGTTACCAATCCCATCATGCACATGGAGTCACAGCTTTGCAACATAATTGTACTGGTATGCATAATTGAATATAAGAAAACATTGCATATGTATAGTGGCACAGCATCTTATTATTTTTCATCATTCTTCCTGTTCATAATAGCTTTTTTGTTCTTGCTATTGGCCACCGTATCTTCCCACTTCGTTTCCTTTTTGTGTTTCTTCCTCTTGTATTTCTTTGTCGCCATCCTATCTGTTCCTTTCCCTTTCACGTTTTCTGCTCTTAAACACTTGGCATGACTATCGTTTCGGTTTCCGCAGCACAAGTAGGGCCTATTGGAGAATAACATCAAGTATTAATAATCTTTGATTTCCTTCCTTACCCATTATGCTTAGGCCTATATCAGTCAACACGAGAGAAATCCGACTCAGTATATATAGAACTCATTGCATAATTATTCTTTTTAAATGACCTACGTATCGTAACTGTTGAGAACCATTGACCGACCAGAATGCATTGGCTTTGCAGGGTTTCTGCCACCGTCGAAAGGCACAGCCTGCATAAACGGTTTAGATATAACGCAAGAAATGGATAAGATCCGAGAAAATCTCGGCCTCTGTCCACAGCACGACATTCTCTTTGATACTCTGACTGTCAAAGAACACCTGGTCTTTTACGCCATGGTTAGTTGCAAGGCGTTAGCATCGTCTGAAAATATTCACCATTCAAGATTCATTCCATAGATTATAAGAAATAAATCATAATCAATAACCGAGGACTCAGTTCTTGTAGGTGTTAGATTCAATCTTCACAATGTCTGTCCAGCTGGACCTATTCAGAGCCAAAAATTAATGGCTAAGTCTCTGTAGGTCTTTTCCACACCAATCTTCAATGTCGTCTGTCCATTCTCTATGTTGTCTTTCTCTTCTGTTCGAGCCCTCCGAGCCCTCCAAGCAGCTGCATTGGCACTCCTTCCATTCTTCCGTCATTCCAGATACCAGCGCCTTGATTTTTATGTCCTCTCTCAGGTACATGTATAATTGTATATCCGAATATTAGTCCACGTTTTTGATGAATGACCGCTGCATAAGACTCAGTTGTCCCATTCTTCTGTACACCTCATTGTTGTTGATCTAGGTCCCCGTTTATGGAACTCTCTGTCAGATGATGTGAAGAGGGAAAATAGTGTATGTGCCTTCAAGAAAAATGTTAAAAAGACTTTGTTTTCAAACTATTGCATATGTTGATTAACTTTGGTCTATATACCTGCATTTATCTTGCAGCAATCTAGACACTGTATGTTAGTATCCTGACTGTTTATTATGATGTTTCCGAGTCTCTAATCCTTTGTTGACTGTGAGGATTTACTTAATAATATGCTGTTTCTATTATTTAATATTATTATTATTATTATTATTATTATTATTATTATTATTATTATTATTTAGTATTATTACCATTTATGATTTAATATTACAATTTTTTTTATTATTGTTATCATTATTGCATTGTATGTTTATCCCTATTACTTTCAGTTATGTTCTAATTAATTAAGTATTAATTAAATATTAGTTAAGTATTAATACTGACTTGCACTAAAAAGAGTCTTGGAGCTAGGGGTCAGGGTTATATAAGCTGTTAGCTTTTTCCTGATTCCTTTATGTTTATTGAGGCATGTTTATACTATTTGACTTGTATGTGTGCTATAAACAAGTTCATTCATTCATTCATTCATCTGCCGAGTCGACCCTATTCTTAGGGTAATTCAGTGGCTTGTTATCTTGACTGTTAGCACTCTCCATTGTAGTCTTTTGTTAGTAACCATGTTTCGCAACCATACATCATGCTGCTGAACACACATGGTTTTAGTTCTCCAATCTTCGTTTTTATGTTGATGATACTAACTACTCTTTCAGATTTTTCCATGTATATCAATTATGTGAGTGAAAAGCTTATTATTTCCCTAGTTATTGCTATTGATTGGACTATGATTTTTTAAGCCTATGCGAAAAAATCAACACGGCTACTCTATAAAGAGAAATGAATATCTAGGATGGTAGTCTTCGCAGTTGTCAGGCTTAACAAGTGTAAGCAGGAAAGCGAAAGAGTTATAACGCTGAATTGTTCAATCAACACTTTGGAGATGGGAAATTAATAACACCTTGGGCCTCCAGAAACTTTTGGTCAGATGCAAGGGCGGATACAGAAATTTTCGAAGAGGGGTCAAAAATGTCCGTCTTTCGTCTTGGTCGCCGAAAAATCTGATGACCTTTTTTTAGTCATTTGTTGATTGAGCCCATGTACAGACCTCGTGTACGGACCTCGTGGGGCTTGGGGAGGGCCTACGGAACTACTCATGGGAGGGCCACGTCGACTTTTCGAGCCACAACAGCTGGTCAAAAATAAAGAAATTTCTAAATGGGGGGCCATGGCCGGATTGGCCCCCTGGATCCGCCCTTGGTCAGATGGCAATCATGAATTCCAATACCAGGAGGGTTGTTGGGCCAAGTGTATAAAAAAATGCTGGCAGGCTTTCAACCTTTCTTTGAGCAGCGCTTTCGGCCGCTGCATCTGAATAGACGGCGGTATGACATAGATATGAGTCAGTCAAGGTGTCCACAACAGTTACATATCAGATGAGAGTCCTGCCCTTTGTCATGGTCTAAAAATCACCAAGGTTCAAATTTTGTTATGAATGATTCACGTCATCGTCTGAGAGAGTAAAAAAATCATATAAGCTTAATTGAATTTTGCTCACTGTGACGAGTGTCTAAATTAGTCTAGTTAAAATCTGCAAGTTATTTTAGAGCTTAACATGAGTAATTACTAGTTAACAATATAATTATAACAAGGTAAGAATGTATGGATAGGACCAAGGACATCATTAAAAAATTATTTGTACAATGGCAACTGCGCAATAATCACCACAATGTATTGCTGTGTTCAAAGTTGCCATCGCCATCTTAATTGCATATAGGCCTACCATGGGGTTTAGTCAAATGCTGTGAACAGCAGTTTTTAATTAGCAATGTTGAATCGGATCTGATATTTATTTTTTAGCTAAAAGGAAGTTCGATTGATAATGCTGATTTGGAGATGGACAAAATGATCAAGGTCTTACACATGGAAGAGAAAATCAAATCACAGGCTAAAACGCTCTCTGGCGGTGAGAGAAGAAAGCTCAGCGTCGGAATTGCGCTCATTGGCGGTTCAAAGGTAAGCCATCACAATGACACCGTGAGAAATGCAGAAGATGCGTTACCTTGTCATCTGCATTCTTTTTGCTAAGATCAGAATCCTTTGTTAAGCAGCATCGCGAACTCGACTCGGTGGTCGGAAACGTTGAGTGGATGAAAATTTTGATCTACCGATGACATCAATGACTACTGATCATAAATCCAATGACGTTCGGACCAGCAATCGAAGGCGTAGAGAAAATTTCAGTAGTGGCAGGGGTTAAAACTCTACTTCTTCTCGAAAAATCCCGTTGTGCAAATTTCAGCTCGTGAATTTGCTGCGATTTTCGCCCATTTTTACAAACATTTTGCCATCACTAAAGAAATTGTTTCCTCGTAATTCCACCATCCTATTTATGGTGGCTTAGTCTCTCGCTTTGCATTATTCACGGCTGGGTTTAATCTATTCATTCATTTCCTCGTTATCTCTCTATGTGGCATGACAAGCTGACCCCTTTCCATTTTCATTAGTCCTATATTGTCATTTGACCTTGAGAATGATGCACATTACCTTACAACATTATGTAGTTTGTGATTCTGGATGAGCCGACGTCAGGGATGGACCCAGAGTCACGCAGACAGACATGGGACATTCTACAGAGCCAGAGAAAGGACCGAACGATCATTCTATCAACGCATTACATGGATGAAGCCGATGTACTGGGTGACCGCATAGCCATCATGTCCAACGGAGAGATACAGTGCTACGGGACTCCAATGTTCCTCAAAAACAAATACGGTACGAAAATTCCATCTGCCGTTCATCATCTCTCTATTGCTCCTATTCATCTTCACCGTTGTTGTCAATCACATGTCCAGCACCGTCACAATATTCGTCTTCGCTGTTGGTCGATTATCATGGTCAATCACTTCAATCATGATTGTCCTCGCAGGCCATGCACTGGTCGTTCTTCCTATCACATCAATTAAGCTCGATCAGTCATCGTACTGAAAAGACGTTTCATAAAGTATTTATATCCGCACAAACATCCACAGATTCCATGTTTAATGTTTATGCTACAGTATGATTGCTATCGGTTTTTTGGCCATCACTATGTGAATGTCACAATTATGACGACTTGCAACATCAATCTATATAAATAAAGAGAAGATTCTGTCTGTCTGTCTGTCTGTCTGTCTGTCTGAATGTCTGTCTGTCTGTATGTCTGTTTGATCGGGATGCATTTCCACAGTTTTTGAGTTTTTCACTCCAAACCTTCACTACTGTGTAGGTCTCGGCATGGGACACCCCAACGAGGGGTTGGCGATTCTCTACCATCATTGAGGCCGGGGTGGGGGCGAAACCCCCAATTTGTTTCCACTTTTTTTTAGCAATTCCTCTGAAACTTTGTACCTAGACAGAGGGCCATCAGAGCCACCCGGTGGAGTGGTTGGCGAATCTCTACCACCATGGGGGCCACGGTGGGGATGGCGAGAACCCTAATTTTCGCTATAAATTTCCATTCCCTTGCCATAGTTTCACAGTTAGACAGATTTTTACGCGGACCACCTCGCCTCTACTCAGCCCACACCTCGGCCGCAGGGGCCGGGTGGGGCATGGGTGGTTGTGGAGGGGGGCGTGGGGTCGGTGAGGGAGAAAATTTTCCCGAAAACAGAAATTTCACGGGTGGCGTACTGGTCGAGGTCGGAGTGTGGTGTGGTGGGTGGTGGGTAGGGTGGGATGGTGTGGGGCGGGGTGGGGGATGGTGTTGTGGGGAATTTTCCGAATACACAAATTTCACGGGTTGCTGTGGATGTCGGAGTGTAGTGTGGTGTGGTGAGGTCGGGAGTGGCGGGTGGGAGTGAGTGAGGTGGGGTTGGGTGGAGGTGGGAAGGGGTGGGGTGGGTGGGATTGTGAGTGGGGGGATAGGGTGGGGGATGGGGTGGGTAGGTGGGGAAGTGAGGTGGGGAGGGGTGGCGTGTGGTGGTGGGTGGGTGGGGTGGGAGTGTGGGGGTTGGGAGGGGAGGGAGAGGGGTTGGGTTTTGTGGGAAGTGGAGGTGAGTGGGGGTGGGGTTGGGGTTGAGGAAGAATCTGGAGAGGGGTTTGGGGTATGGGGATTGGGGGTCGGGGGTGGCGGGAATTTTTCCGAAAACCCAAATTTCACGGGTGGCGTACCGGTGGAGGTCGGAGTGTGGTGGGGTGTTGTGGGTTGGGGTTGTGATGCGGCGGAGTGTGGTGTGGTTGTGGCCGGGAGCGGGTCGTATCCTAAATTTCCCGGGCAACGCCGGGTACCCCAGCTAGTAATATATAAGTTTATCTACTAGAGGTTGCTGCCTGACTTCTCACGGTTTACCTCTGCCTCAAAACATCGTTTCCACTGGATTTGATCGTCTGCTTTTGCCGCTAGGCTTACTCAAAGGGAAGCTGCTTTGTCCTATAAATCGTTCCCGCTTGATTTGAAACTTCAAACTGTAAATGTTCACGCTTAAATGACAAGAATCTAATTAATATTGACACCGATGATATTTACAATACATTGATTACATAGCGTCAGGGCCGGATTAAGGCATGTTCGACATGTTCGGCCGAACAGGGGCCCCCACACTTTAGGGGTCTCCACACATGCAATAAGAATTTTTTCAGCATTGCTAATTATAAGAGTAAACTGAGTTCAAAATAAATGAAAAATTGTCAAATTATTCAAAAACAAGTGACTTTAGCATTATGCAACTTTTGATCATGTGGGGGCCCTTATTGCAGTTTTCATTGTCAGGCAGATTGATCTTAAAATCAGTCAGATATGCTAGTAAGAGTTGTACGCTTTTTGCTCATTTAAAAATTGTGGGGGCCCTTTCTGCAGTTTTCATTGCCAGGCAGATTGATCTTAAAATCAGTCAGAAATGCTAGTAAGAGTTATACGTTTTTGCTTATTTAAACACTTAATATTACATCACCCGATCGGAACTCTAGTGCTATGCTACGCTTTATGAGATGGCGTGATAATAACATATTGAGTAGGCCTACATGAAGTACGCACTAAATTTTTAGGAATTCGATCAATCTCATAAATTTATATAGAGCCCCTTCCGATTTTTACTCGAAGGCGGTCCCAACGCAGGCGTTGTCAAAAAGAAACGCCTTAAGAAGATGCAAGAAAGAGCCAGCAGAGTCACGGGAAGCGAGAGAGCCACGGGGAGGATATTCAAGATAACTGTGCCCACTACCGAGAATGCTCGTCGTTGCATGGTCACAATACTCAAAAAAAAGGACAAGGAATTCTCCACGAGCAGCTGAGCGCAGTGAACGGCTGTCTAGAGAGACATACACCGGGGTGAAAGCTCACATAGATCTAAGCAGGATGGAGCTTGAGCCAGCTAGGGTCTACTACTGGCATAACTCGTTGAATATAACACGTTTTGTGAGTCATTTTGTCGTGCTTCTGTAAGGTTTGGGCCCCACAGATTTACCGAACAGGGCCCCCACATTTGTTAATCCGGCCCTGCATAGCGTTGCTACATAAATGAAATTTGATATAATTTAATTGACAATTAATACATAATAAACAATATTGGCCCATTCTCAAAATAATCAGAAATTATTTTTATCGTCAAACTCTTCTTGCTATTAGATTAATAATATTACTACAGGTAATAATGAACTATTTCTGAAGGCGTTGGATATCACCTGACCATAGTAAAAACGTCAGCTTGTGATGTCGATCACCTGAGTGATGTAATCAAGTCTCAGATTCCCATGGCTCAGATGGTGAGCAATGAGGCGGAGGAGGCGAAGTTCGTACTACCGAGTAATCAAGCCTCACAATTTGAGAGACTTTTCGAGACGCTTGAGACGGATGGCGTCACCCTCGGCATCAAGAGTTTCGGAGTCTCGATCACTACAATGGAAGAAGTCTTTCTCAAGTCAGTCTTTGAACACATTATAAATTTGTATTTCTATTCGGTTATCTTGCTCTCACTGGCCTAGTTAGCTACACCGGTAAGCGAGAGCGGCATACGTCTGTTGGTTACAACGGACTGCGGTTTAAGCCCCGGGTTGGGAGTTGACATTCAGAGATTTAGATATCTCGGGCTAGCACGTGTGGGACGCAGAGGCGCAAGCTCCTGCGGAGCGACTTTGGACAAGTTGCTTAGAAGAAGAAGAAGTCCTCCTCTATTATAATAATTGACAAAGTAGAACATGTTCAATGTCATAGATATATACTCCATGCCGCAAACATTAAGTGCAGTGATTGTCATTGTAGTTTGCAGATGACAATCGACTAACATTTTTTATTTTTCTAGGCACTACGTGAGGTCTATACCAGATAGGCTACATACGCAAAGAAGTAATTAAATGTTTTTCACCGATTCCCATTTAATCACGTTAAACACTTCTGCATGCACTGACCCCAACTTCCTTTCAGTAGGCCTAACTGTTGATAGTACATGTAGGTTCCGATGCTGTTATCAGTGAAGTAAATGGTGTTGGTTGTTTTAACACAGAGTAAATGATTCGTCAATACTGGAAGGCGGGCCAAGGGTGAGAATTGCGGCCGTTTCAGAAATACAAGGTAATACCTCACGTTAAGTTATTTATTCTTATTTTTCCGTATTGATGGCCAGTCAGAAAAAGAAAAGTCGGATACTAAGCACATTAACTCTTCAGCAGCTAGCCTACCAATAGAGAAACATTTCCCGTGGGGGTTGTAACAACGGACAACAGTAAGGTAATCTTAACCGTTGTCATCCAACGTTCCTATACACACATACGATAACATGATACATTAATATAAATTGACACGTTGTGTGTAGCTATCGCAGGCCTAATTTTGGTATCCGCCTTGCTTATTTTCGATGAATTGAGCAGGTGAAATCCTTCACCACCGCTGTCCGTTTGAATGGGCGACGATAATTAAGGTCCACGTGAACGAACCATGCTAGCCAGTTTTTTTAATAGTCAGTGTTGCGAGGCGAACACACTCTCCATTTCAGAAAGGTGCATGGGACGCGACCTACGCTCTAACCAATGTGGTTATTTACCTGGGCCATCTACGTAGATAGACAACAAAATATGTAGGACATACACATTAGAGTGGTCCACAAAATTCATCTTGCAGATTTAAGTTCTCCACAAGGCTTGTTTTGTTCCTTATCATGATTATAATAATCACAAAAAATTTCAATGAAAGCAAATGAAATTTAGAGGTCAACCCATTTGACACTTTTTATGTTATTTGGACAGAAGTAGATAAATTGTTCCGCAATGGCTAATGTACGACCTGAGCGACATTAAGCGATGTCTGGGGGAGATTCCGTTTCTTAATTACTTCAACACTGGCCTGAGAGTCACCTTCTTGTATGTCGCTAACCATTTTTGAGATTGCCAAGAGTTTTTCCTGGCAATTTTCAGTGAGAACTATAATAGCTATGCGGTCCATATTTTCCTTTTATCCGTCGATGCTGCATGGGCATTGAATTCTCAGTGGGGTAATAGCAGGCCGGCCTGTGTGCACTCTTGTTCTTCCATTGGAGCTGCTTCTTGTCTTTCTTCAATGAACTTCTAGAAAATGTGATTTCTGAAATTAATGTCACAACCAATCGCCAGCGTGGCAGCTCCATCTACAAACACAGCATAACGGTATGGAAGGCCAACACGATACAAAGCACCAACAACTAAGCTAAAGAAGATGTTCTTGGATCTTTATTGATAACTAGCTGAGGTACCCGGCGTTGCACGGGAAATTTCGATTTTTCGTCCCCAAACCCAGCTGCACAGGGGCGGCTTCGCCGCCCATTCCCTGTGGGGCGGCTTCGCCGCCCATTTGGGGTTTATAAATGGATATATATTTATGCTCGTCTGCTTGGAAGGTCTTCCCCAATTTTGCTGGTTAAACTCATGTTGCATGGGGGCTCCTCCTATAGTGTATATTATACTCTTTGGCCTAAGCCATTTTTCTTTCCCAGGGCGGTTGCGCTGCGTAATCTTCGGCGAAAAATGACGTCATTTGTTATTGCACGACGATTCAAATAATGGCGTCGCATTTGCAGCATTTGCAGCGATCGCGCAAATAACACAGCGAAAATTAAAATGTCTTATATTTCGAAATCTAAAGTGAATAAAAAGCTGAAAATAGCGTACTTGGATGGTTTTGGTGAACGTTTATCTATATGCAATGTTTCAGGTCAGTAGTTGCAAAAGTGTGAGCGTGCATAACTGACAAATAAGCGTATACTTCCTTTCTTATAGATATAGATGAGGCAGTTAGTAGCGGCTGTTTATGCAGCCATTGTAGAGTGTAGATGAATATGTACTCGTACGATGACAAGGTTGTCTGATACTCATCAGTGCATTAAATCAAATAGCACTCTTCTTCTGAGTCCTGACTAGATGCCAACGCAGAAAGTTAACCTACTGCTTCATTACTGCCTTTTGTCTTGCGTTCTTCATATCAATTTTCACCATTCTCTCTTTTTCCTGGCATTGCCTCTTTCTGCTCTCTTCTGCTGCTGTCTTTAAATTTACTCCACTCATGAAAAATACGTCTTCTTTATGCATTCGAATGAATTCTCCTTCTTGCTGGATTTCTGTCATCACATTCTTTGAGGCAATATCAAATTTTTTTCGAAGATCACTCTTGAACATGTCTTCTTCATCCAGTCACATTCTGTTTATACAATCATGTAGATGTCTGTGAATCTTCAGAAGTGGGTAGTTCTGATAAAGCTTTGACAGTTTTCTGACACACCAGCCGTGTTGGGATTCTGGCAAGCACCCAGATACAAACAACTGCATCACAGGCCATTTTGTAGCTTTCCGGAAGGGGCCTCCCTTTAGTCATATGATGAAACTGAAGCAGTTGCTGTGCATCCAAGCTGCGTGGTAATCTTGCAGTAGACAATCGAGAGACTGGTTTTCCCATAGCCAGTGCTCTGGGTCGGATCTTAAATTAGACGAAACCATTATTAGTTTAATAACGACGGTTAACATGACGTAAAGACATTAATAGCACTCGAGTAAAATGTTCAGAATGGGTTGACCTCTAAATGTTGCACAATCAGGCTGAAATTTTACAGGGAGACTATCTAACCCAAGTGGACAAAAATAAGCCTTGTGTAGAAAGATTTCTAAAAACTGAATTTTTTGCCTATGGTTTGTGGACCACACTAATACACATACCTGCCAACCCACTTGAATGTACTTGTCTGCTTAGGCTACCTGCCTGCATTTTCTTTGTAACTTTTCACTCTTTCAATAGACTAAATTATATAAAAGAGCAGTTAGCTGAAAAATATCTATAATAAGAAGCTATCTTGATCCAACTACTCTTTAAAGAAAATATAATGTCAATGTTGAATTCTGGAAGTCAAATAGGCTATGTCAGTTGCCATTGAGTTGTCGCAACTTATTTCCATTCTTATGTTAATGCTTTCTACAAACCGTTTTCTTGCACACTTGCTGCCGTGTCAACTGCACAGTGTGCACACTCCCACTAAAGCTATCGAAAATGTTCTTCAACTCGTAAAATTTCAGGTATTAGTTTTATATCGTGTATTTTCAGCTTCTCTGTGAGAGATTCACATAGCACGTCGCGCACTTTAGAAAATCTAGGTAAAGATTCAAAAATATTAACTGCACACGTAATCCCAGAAATCACATCCTGATAATTTATATAGCATTGCATCTCATGGATCCCACTTGCATCCAAATGCAGGACAGTTTATGACATGCTCGCGTTGTTAATGTATTTCCAGATACTGATGTGCAATATCAGAAAGAAACCGGTTGGAAACTACAGAATCTTCAGCTATGTGCCATGTTCTACAAGCGATTACTACACTCCAAACGAAACTATATTCCTGCAATCAGCCAGATTCTCATAGCAGTTATTTCCACCATACTCGCCTGTCTTACGCTTTTGGATCCGCCAAGAGACGACAGTTCCATTATCCTTGACCTAACCAGTTTCAGAAGCACAATTACTCCATACGACCTGCTAAATCAAACCTCAAAAGCGAAGAAACTGTCAGATTGCTATGTCACTAGTGTCTCAAGGCAGAGTAAGCCTGTCTTCATCCAAAACAAGCCAGGCTACACCACAATGGATGACTACCTGACAGCGATCGGTAATGATAGCAGAGACGAGTACAATTGGAACTACCAGATCGGCGCTACTATAGAAGAAGACCTTGACGGAATGTTGAACATTACAGGCCTTTTCAATTACCTAGCCTACCACACAATCGCCATCTCCTTATCGTATCTGGGAAACACATTGATGCAGTGCTTTGGCAACAAGGATTACCAGATTGTCACCATCAACCACCCACTTCCCAGGAACTCCTCGGAGCAGATGCTAGATCGGGAAACGAATCATGGATTCGGTTTCTCCTTCTGCATGTCTTTCGGGATGGCTTTGCTGTTCGCTACTTTCATGTTTTTCATGATCAAAGAACGAACGTCGGGAGCCAAGCACAGCCAACTCGTGAGTGGCGTCAGACTGTATAATTTCTGGCTGGCAACATTTCTCTGGGATTACGTCAACTATGCAGTCCTTTGCGCTCTGATCATTGTCGTCATCTTGATATTTGAAACAGAGGGTTACTGGCAGCATATTTGGTAGGTATAGTTCTATCTAGTTTCGATGTCACTCTCAAAATCTCGTTAATGCTGATTACAATGAGAGTAAAAAAGAATAAATATATGGAAATGTCGAAATGAAGGAGGTTTGAGATTCATTTGCTTTGTTTTGAACATTGCCACTTGCCTAGGCCTAACAGGTAGCCTATGTTTATTCCTACTAAGTATGTTTTTGTTTTGCTTTCAGAACACTTAGAACATTTAGAAGGCCCAGTCTCAAAATCTTGTTAATGCTGGTTACAATGAGAATATAAACAGCTAAATGTAGGGTACTTGTCGGTTAATTCACCTGCAGACACCGAAACCCATTATACGCAATCTTACATGCAAAAATTAATTCACCTGTCGGTTACATCGCAAATTTAATAGATTCACTGTGCGCATTTAACATTGCCATTGAAATGAAATGTTCAAATAAAGAACATTGGCCTTGATCCAGCTTTCACTTCACATATAAACATACTTTTATCCAGCTTCCATTTCAGATATAAAAACACCTTCATTCAGCTACTATTTAAGATATAGGCTAAAACTATCTCAATCCAGCTTCCATTTCTCAAGTGTTTATCACTATTTCAGTTTCTTTTTAACATGTAAAAATACCTTAATCCAACTTCCATTTATCAAGCGATATTTTCATAAATCCAGCCTCTGTTCAACCAACAGTTATTTTCATCAATCAAGCTTCAATATATGCAAAAAGATTTGTATAAATCAGGCTCCAATTTAGGCAAGAACACTTTCATCAATCCAGTTCCAATTTAGGCAAGGACATTTTCATCAATCCAACGTCTATTATATTTGAAATGGATTAATGATAAAACACTTGAGAAATTGAAGCTGGATTCAGGTTTTTTTAAAATTCATGGCGTTCATGGCGTCCGAAATGCAAACACGTGTGCAATAAGTTCATCGGATCTCACCATTACATTACGTCACAAAAACAGTGAGTAAAAATACGGCAGATTCCGCAGGTGAACTAACCGACAAGGTACACAGACGAAAATTCTGCAGGTGAATTAACCGACAAGTACCAAATGTAGAGAAATGAAATAGATTTTAAATTAAGAGGAAGATACAGAAGAAAGAAGAAGAACGAAGATTAAAAGACACACCAGTGGTAGGCTGATTGAAGAAGACGAGAGATCAGAAGGAATTTAGGAAAAAATGCGAAATAAAGGAAGAAGAATAAAAGACAAGCAGATGAACGACAAAGAAGATGAGGGGTTGAAGTGGAAGTAAGTAAAGAGCATGAGAAAGAATAATTATGGAGAGAACAAAGTAAATAGGATATAGACTAAGCTCGTAGTATAAGATAAAAAGAAACCGTTGCATTATTCAGATGTCAGAAATCGTGAATATATTATTGAAAGGACAAGGATGAAGAAATGTTGTAGATGAGAGTCATTTAAATTAGGGAAAATGTGGAGAGAAAGAAGCAGAAGAGGATGAAAGGGAATTTTTATTAGTTGTTTGACGTTCGTTTGTGAATCTGAGAATACTAACAATAGTTGATTAGCCTGATGTGTATTTATTTCAGGATAATCTATATTGGTTTAATGCTCTACGGTTTTTCCTGCATACCGCTTACCTACGTAATGTCGTTCTTTTTTCAAGAACCTTCATCCGGATTTATCTGGCTTTTCGTCATCTTCCTTATAACAGGTAAGACGTTACATTAGTCTATCCATTATGCTTTTCTGTTAGTCTCTTTTTTTAGATGAATCGCAACGATGTCGCTGTCTTTAGATATCGTTTATATGCTTATCGCTTCGATGCCTTTTACTTTGTATAATTATAATAATTATATTCTGCAATGAAGTGGCATAAAACAATAAGGAAATGACATATCTTGACAATATTTATTTCGTAAGGAAATCTCAGAAAATAATAAGAAATCAAATAGCTCGCTAAGAATCGAAATACGTATGTTTAGTTGTAGCCGGGATAATTATAATAAAAATTATTTTTTCATTATGTCACATGGACCTACGCTGGCCGACGCCGCTATACCTAATGCTATTATTTTGAAGTAGGGATGAGCAGCCGAGAGAGGTTTATATGTTGCGCTGATACTGTGCATCTTTGAATCACAAACTGTGCGTTGAGGCTACAATCTGCATTATGGTCGTTTTGAAGGTCCATTTGCTGCAGTCATTAGTACAATTCTTCACGAGCAAATATCAAGAGGAGCCTGGCAAACCGTGGAATGGATATTCTACGCCTTCTTTCCCACTTTCTGCTTCAACTCGGTTCATCAAAACATCTACGACAACTACAACAGACACAAGGACTGCGAACGAATGGCAAACGGCGAGAAACTGATCGATTTCTGCGAATATATGAAAAGGATTGGTCAATCCAATATTTGCTGTCCAGGTAAAATATGTTTATGTGGTAACTTATATGCAAAAGCTTCTAAATCGCTCTTCTTAATGCACTTAGATGTAGAGCCTAGAGGGCTATGAAAAAGAAACGCGAATAGGAGTAAAATGTAACAACTTTTCTTCAGTGATGTACCAATGCATGATGTAAACACATATACATGTATAGCCTATGTACCGTATGCAATGGCATGTTCAGGTGAATGCTAACACTCCGTCATTAAGGGCAGAAGCTCATCATGGACGACAACTCGATAATGACTCGTGACCATGCCGTACTACTATTGCCGTAGCGTGTAGGGTCGATTTAATTATGAAAGCACATGTAGTGGGTAGACAGAGACAGACAACGCGAGAGATATGCTGAGGACAGCCAGAGAGGTTGAGACTGGGAAGTAGAGACAGACAGACAGGCAGACAGAGAGAAAGAAAGAAAGTTAGAGAGAGAGAGAGAGACCGAGCGAGATAGATGTGGAGAGGAAGAGAACCAGAGAAGGAAAGCTTATGGATAGCGATAGCAGGTCGTAGCATTAGAGTGATTGAACAGTCTCGTTTAGAAAACAACATTTCTAGATGAATGTTTCTCTCCCTGATAATTTTATCATTTACTATTGTTCTCAGTTGGTGGATATAACCGTTCTGTTATAAGAAGTGTGGACGTTGTTCTATTCATATGCGAACAACCTTTGCGCTTTCATTTAGTTCCTGTTGTTGGATTTTAAGGTAACTGCGGCAAACAGTGCATCGATATGGTTAATAACTACCTGTCGTGGACTTCGCCTGGAGTTGGGCGCCCATTAGTCTTCATGGTCATTCAAGGAATCGTTTTCTTCCTCATGATCTACATAATCGAAACCGAATCACTTGAACGTCTACTCCATGTGATGACGCCGAAACGAGTGATTCAAGCCATGATCAGCGAGATGCATGGTGACGTATATGGAAGGGTTTCTCAAGACGATGATGTTTTTAGCGAGCGAAAACGCATCGAATCCAGTCCGATTGAGGAGCTCGCCAAAACTGAACCCATGATCACCCGCGATCTGACGAAGCTCTACGATGACATTGTGGTTGTCAACCAGTTGAGTGTTGGGGTCTCTAAGAAGGAATGCTTTGGTCTCCTTGGAGTCAACGGAGCAGGAAAGACGACCGTCTTCAAGATGCTGACCGGAGAAATCCGACCATCCTTCGGAAGCGCCTATGTTGCTGGGAAAAGCGTTGAAGATGACCTTGCAGAGGTGCGTCAGAAGATCGGTTACTGTGCTCAGTTTGACTCCATTATCGACCAACTGACTGTTCACGAGACGCTCTGGATGTACGCATGCGCACACGGAATTCCAGCTAAGGTCCGACAAGAGGTCATCGACCGACTCATTGAACGTCTGACCCTGAAGCCATACGCTAACAAACAGGCTGGAAAACTCAGGTGAATCCGCGTTAACTGTTTTCAAATTCGAGTGCTTAATAAAACATTAGCTTAGGACTAGTTACATATAATTACTTTAGGCTACAGTTTCGTAACTGTTCATTTAAGCATCGATTGCAAATGCAGCGTTACCACTCCTTGGGTTATTTCACAAGATCTTGGTTTTTTTTATCCGAACTTGGGAAATGGGTTTTTTTGGGGACGAACTTGGGTTTTTCTTGGGGTTTTTTTCGACGGAAAAGGGTGATTTTTAAAAAAAAGTCATCAGATTTTTGGGACGGGAAATTCGGGAAATTTTCGGAAGATTTTTGGGAAATTGGGGAATTTTTCGGGAAATTCTGGGCATTTTCGGAAGATTTGCTCAACTTGGGGTTTCTTGGGTTTTTTACTCTTAAACTTGGGTTTTTTTAAAATTTGAGAGTGGCAACACTGTGCAAATGCCGAAGGCGCAGTTTTCGATGCGTTCCCGGTCTTTAACCTATACCTTGCCTTACCTATTTTCATATCTTACCTTTCTCTTAGTTGCCTTACCAGGTACATGTACCTTATCTTACGTATTACTAGCATACCTTATGAACTGGCAATGTGTTGTGTTATACGCTGTTGTTAGCGGTGGCAACAAGCGTAAGTTATGTGTGGCCGTTGCGTTGATGGGAAATCCGACGGTCGTCTTCCTCGATGAACCGACAACGGGCGTCGATCCAGAAGCCAGAAGACACGTCTGGAATACTCTGGCCGCAGCAAGAAACACCGGCGCCACCATCATACTCACGTCGCACAGGTAGATCCATGTGTTCAGTGTTCACCAGCTGCTAGAAACATAAAACTGACATCCAAAGTATCGGACAACCATTGAGGTTGTTGATTTTATAGCTTCAATAATTAATTTATGTAACATAAGTTGTCTTAATTCCTTCGATAGTTAATTTATTAAGTCATGCATCCTAAAAAAAACTCTTCGGTCTTCCTTGGTCTCTCTTGCCCAAGCCTTTAAATTTAGAACCATTCCTTTGTGTCACAATTTGGTCTAGTCAGGAGAAACTCTGCCGACTTTCAACTGAAGTAGCTCCAACACATTTATGATTGCAATACTGTCTGTTGTCTTGCAAGCATGGAAGAATGCGAAGCCATTTGTACTCGGGTTGGAATCCTTGTCAACGGTCGTTTTCGCTGTCTTGGGAGCCTCCAGCACCTGAAGGAAAAGTACGGCAAGGAATACACGCTCATCATCAAACTCCAGCGCTCAGCTGACACCGACAAACCCGGGAAACTACTGGACCGGATTGGGAAGCTGAGGACTTTCATCTTCCAAACGTTTCCAGAGAGCGTGCTCAAAGACCACCACGAGAACCATCTTGACTACCAGATCAAGGGGCGGATTTTTAAGTGGTCTGAAATTTTCGGGATCATGGAGAAGGCGAAGGTGACGCACGAGATCGAGGACTATTCGGTGGGACAGACGACTCTGGAGCAGATCTTTATCGCATTTGCACGTACTCAGCGAGGTTCGCCAGAGAAACCCATAAAGAAATGCTGTGGACTTTTCGATGAAAATTTCCCATCATCAAATTATATCTCTCCCAAATAGTGGCAAATACGATATCGTTTTTTCTTGTTTTTGAATTGCGAAACAGCATAAACGTAGGGTGGTAAGCAATTATGCCGTTCATAATGAACAATACAAAGCATTTGACTTGTTTCTTTTGATTGCTTTGCGAATGCAGCTGGCGTGTTATTAATACACATTCTTGCGGCGCAAAGTGGGCCGTTAGAAGTCGGAATAAATTTTATGTCACATCTGCAGATCTGATTATAATTATGAGTTCTTAATCCAACGACCCACTTAAAGATCGAAAGAGCATCATCAATCATTCAGTCAAGTTTTTTTCTTGCAGCCAATTATTGTAGTCTAACAGTCAGTAAAGCACGAATTAAACATTTGACAATAATACAATATCGGCCACAATGGGAGACACAAAAGGGATCATGAAGGCATCTGGATAATTTTTGGGCAAGGGAAGGCGCCCAAGGGAACTTTTGATCTTTACGGAATTTTGGATTCTTCTTTTAGACTTGCCGTAGAAACCGATGATTGAATCTTCACATTAGACCAATTTGTTACAATCATTTCGTTTTTGTATTAGTCAACTAATTTTACTGTTTTAAAGAATTTAAATGCTTGTGGATGATGAACGATGACAATTCACGCCTCAACAGATGAAACATTGTTTTTCGATAACTTTTGTCCAGTAGACCTAGTGCCTACTCAAATTCAGTTGTCTCTTGTAGGCCTAGCCTGAGGAAATAGAATTTTTTTAAAGATAAACGGGAGAGAAAAAACGCAAAAGGAATAACTTAGCTTAAAAATTTAATTTCGGGTGTGAAATATGCAAATAGAGTCTATCAGAAATGAGTCAGACGCTAATCCTTCGGGTCTATCACGCTGAGCACCGTTCTGAATAGCATCTTCTACAAAGAAACGCCTGCAAACGAACTGCGCTGTAGGCCTACATCTAAAAACTGTGAAACAATCTTAGTTAACATCAATCTTGACTAGGCTACTAGCAGAATAGACAACCTGAAATGCACGGCGCCTTTAAAGCACGTCTCTCCAACGGGGGATTCGGGAGTCAAATTCAGCTCCATTGATCTCCATTCCAGTGTGTAGGCTATATCCGAGGCGCAACCGGACCCCGCATTTCAAGAAGCTCTTTAAAATTTGTCAGATACACGAATCAAGCTGCAAGTCGTTCAATCAATATTATTATGACCCAGTCAGTCATGCGACCAACCTATCCCTTAACGTGATCTCTTCAGCTATGCAATACAATCGAATTCTGTTTTAAGCATAAGTTTAATATCTGTGGCGGTATAAAGTTCTTAAAATATACTGCGGCTACAGTAACTATGATTAACGCATGCTGCTTCAGCGTGTTTGTTTAGCCTACTGTGCTTGCTTTATAATTAATGCATCGAAATATAATTATGACGTCATAAACAATTTTTGAAAGATCTCTGGTTTGCTGCTTATGACGTTGACATTAAACGAATCTGGTTAATTGTACGTTTAATTCACTAAAATTAGGTTGACTATAGCAATATTTTCAAGCAGTCGCGACATGATTCGACGTCCTCTTCTCTCAAAGTAACACGAATTATTCGAGGATTCTGGATTTTGGATTTTCTCCGGCAGTTATTTTACCGCAATGGAAGAACCAAGGCCTAGTGAAACTACGGAGACACAAGCAAGAAATTCGTATGTTTATCACGTTGACAATAAGAAATCGTAGGCCTATCTCTTTACGTGGTGCCGAGACATTTCGAAGATTTACATTAAGTAGGCCTGCCTTATCTTCCCTTTCCTTGCCTTACCTTAGACCTTAGTTCTACCCGGCAGGATTGTAAAATGTGTACATCGCGCAATACAGCTTCTCCATTCTTCTCTATCCATCGCCACCTTCACAGCGTCCTCCCACGCATGGGTGGAGTTTATCAGGGGCTAAGGGGCTATGCCTCTCCCCCCCCAAGAACCCACAGACTGGTTGTGCATCATTATGGACTCCCAAGGGTCCAGAGGAAGGTCTACCTGTGGGACAACAAGAGAACAATGGGCCCAGACTAGTAAGAGGACTGGCCACCAACCACCCTCTACACCAAGACTAGGACAACGAAGTCTAGCAGTCTCTGACAGTAAATTGTACCTATTATAAAATGTTAGTATAATTTATTGTGATTGTAAATAATAACATTACAATCATGATTATAGGTTAATAGTAAATAATATAACGTATATTACAGCAGTTTATGCTGGACAATAATACCAAAAAACTAAAAAGCCCCCTCTGGATCCTGGTCGGATCCAGGGGCAATCCGGCCATGACATTGATACAGAACGTGCCCTCTCTCCATTACTCAGTGTGTCATAGGACAGAATGTATTGGAAATGCATGCTCGTCTATTTCTTCAGCAATTGGGGTTTTGAATTCTTGTCCTGCTGATGCTCTTCTCACATCTAATAGGCTATATATCATGCTGAATATTATTGGTCACACTTCTAGTTTGTAGTGTTTAAGCTGAAAAAGCTTTCTCGAAAGTAGCCTAGAGCAATCGTCAGCGCATCGAAAACAAGGATAGAAGGCCGATTTGATGCTCTACTGGTGTTGAAGGACTACTGTGAAATTTAATAATGCCAGATAACGTGTCCATCACCAGCTATTTTGTCATTGGTGGTGAGTGTTTATTCAAACTAGACATTTTCAGGGGAGGGCTAAGTTTCAACCCAGAAATTGCATGCTGCCCCAGAAAATTTGTCAAAATGATAATAGTTTTTAGTTGCTGTTTGTATTATTTTACTACATGAACAGTTTTATTATACCGTGATTTTATCTGCTATTATGATCATGAGTTTAATGTTTTTACTTAGCCTACTATAACAATAAAGGACACTAACATTTTTTAAATAGGTAATTTGGGTATAATATAATTATAGTTCAACTTTGCACAATTACTAGATATTTTTGTACAACCAATTTGTCTTCTCTCCAATGCCACCTGTCAAACTTCAAACTGTAAAATTAAAACATTACTTTAACACTTGGTAAAAAAATCATTACTAGGCCTACCTGGCTTCTCAATTTGGTAGCTCGACAGTTCTTGCTTGTTAGTGTATCATTTATAACAATTTCTGCTAATTGCGTCCTGGTCTGCAATCCAGGACCGTCTCGTGCAACAGGGATAAGCTGATACCAATCCTACAAAGTCCGATTATATACATGTAGGCCTAATTACTCTCCCGTCTGTTATTATTCATTGTAGAAGTCCTGCAGCAGGCAAAACTGAAATTGCAATTGTAGGCCTGATAATAATTATATTTATGACAATTATTTAACCACTTTTCTTTTCGGCATTGAAATAATAGAATAATCTTTGCTAAGCAGACATCTTGAAAAGTTACCACTACAATAAGTGAACACAATAAGAAATTGTTATTACTTTAAATTTGTGTATTGAAGTCTTAGACCACTCTGGTTAGCACTGAAATAGAGCAATTTTATTCAGAAGGCAGTTTAAAATGCTCCCATTGCAATGCGGAAATTAAAAAATTATGATTGGGGAGGGAACCCCTCCCCTCTCTGCGCTTCACGAATCGGCGATCATCCTTTGGCGGCTGGTTTGTCCACCCAAAACCCAAAGGGGCAAGTTATGTTTTACTCAAGAACCAAAACCAAACTCCGCCCATGCTCCCACGTTATCTCCATACACTGTAGATCTTCTCGTGCGGTCTCCTTCCAATTAAAATACCGCTTTCTAATAATCATACCTTTATGTAACCCCCGCACATAGTTGTTTGAGCTCCTGAAGCTGATGTAGCATAAAGTACGCGTAATGATGATGGTGAATTGTGTTGCAGGAACTGGAGACAGTTCTGGTTGCTGCTCTGGAAGAACTGGTTGCTCCAGAAGAGGAAGTTTGCAAAGACTCTCATGATCATTCTATTGCCGATCTTTTGTGGTGCGATGCTAGCCAGTTTACGAGGTTCAACAGATTCCCGCTTCATTCCAAGCACAGCGGTTTACGACAGCTTCCTTGTTACCACGAGCCTGACCCACGACCTGCGAGATCCACCAGAGAAATTGATCCTCGCCTACGCTCCCAACACGATCCTCACTGCGAGAATTGCTAAAAGTACGGCCGAGCTTTTGGGAATCCAGAATTCACCAGGTTCGACCTACGTTGTATTCAGATGCTTGTAATGAAACGCAATGTACAAAGACATTAATTAATTTAGAAATTCGCAGAACCTCTCTAAGTGATCACACGCGGGTAGCCTACAGTACTGCTGGACTCTTGACGATTGATTTGACTAAGCATTACAGGCGAATATCCCGATGTCTACACTTCGTATCACGTTGCGAAATATTGGAGATAAACATTCCATTGGGTTCACTTATTAGGCCTACTGAGCATTAATTTGAACTAAATACCGTACAGAAAAGTGGAGCATGGTTCAATATAGTATGGTATCGAATGAACTTGCACAATAGGACATCGAATGATTGAATGCTACGGTATTTAGTGACATTCTGTGGTATGGTTGGGCTATTGAATGACATTCCATGGTATGGTATCCTATGACATTGCATGGTATGGTATCCTATGACATTGCATGGTATGGTATCTCATGATATTACATGGTATCGTTATTGAATGATATATGAATGATTGCATGGTGCTGTTTGAAAGTGCTTCGTCTGACATTTTCTCTACTTCCTGTCTTCAATGTAGAGCATATTATATTATGCTGAACTGAGTTTAATGAAAATTAATAGAAACCTAAATTTTAAGCCAAAGCCTGTCTCTGTGAGATGGCATCAACTATCTGTGTGGCACCTCTGAAGATTATTTCTTACATCAGTGGTAGCACGCTAACAGAGGGACCATAATTATTATGGAATCCCCAAATAGGCTACGTGACCCCATCTATTTTCCACGGAGTGGTATTGTTCGCATCATCTTGCTTTGTCGTAGATCTGGGCTTTGAATCTGAATCTGAGTTAGTGGACTATTTGACGAAGAACGAAAACATTTTTGGTGCAATCGTCTTCGAAGTTTCAAAGGATTCGGTCGAACTTCCGAAGAAAATCTCCTACAAGATCCGTCTGAGGTCAGACAGAAGGTCATCGGGGTCAGATCAGAGACGGAAGATCGAGTGGAAAACAAATCTCATTTCAAGCGTCTATGACTTAGATGTGGATGGACCGAGACGTGATAAAGAACCAGGTAGCTTCATAATTATGCAACTTGATAACCAATAATTATTCATCCGATTTTCTTCGCCTTTTTTCTTATAAATTTGACCATCAAATTTCAAAGGAGAATTCAACAAAATCATCCTGTAATAGACAATAATCGAAATATAAAGCCTAATTAATAGGCCTATTGGAATTTGCAACTTATTTAATCTTAACCATGTTGAGCATGTTGAGCATGTTGAAACCCATAACACACCAATGTAAGAATGTAAGGTATGATTGAGTAAGAGAGTAATATAGAATAGGACTCTTTTGGCTGGACGACAGGTGGGCAATTCTAGTCACAATGCAATTTTTAATAGCTGCTTTTTGATAGATATGTTTTATCATTATGACCAGTCCATGTTAGGAATTGATCAAGCTAGGTACTAGATGTTTTTTTTACCTCTGCCTAAATAATGTTGCCTAAATAATGTTTCGTTTTTACGGGTGGACCACTACTGGCCCACTAGCAAAGTCCAGGTTCCATAAGATGGCTTATCGCGTCTTGGTCCATCCACATCAAGGTCGTAGAGACATAGACGCTTGAAATTACATTTTAGTCCGGTTTTGATGCCTTGTTGTTAGTCTTTTTCTACTGTAGGCCAACTTGCTTTTCGATGTCATTGTTGTTACTTGGATTCATTGAAATTTAAAGTCGTGGTCATAATTGAGAATGTGGCATAATATGCGTTGCAGTGTATAAAGAAGAGGGTTTTCTGGCGATTCAAATGGCCGTTGCCCTGAGTCTAATCGCCGAAGTGAACAAAAGTTTCGACCCAGCAACGATGAACGTAACGACTCTGCTGAAGAAATATCCGTTTCCTCCACACCAAGAGGATAAGATGATTGGTTTCCTTAGAGAATTCTTGCCTTGGTTCATTCTTGTCTTCTTCATGATCATTGCTCCGACAATCTGTCAAGAAATTGTGCTCGAGAGGGAAAACAAATTCAAGGTAGGCCTACTGTAACATTCGCATAGAATATTAGCTATAGTTAGGCCTATTATAATTCCTTTTCAACCGATTCCCATTCGGTTACCGGGTACAGCAAAATATCTGTAGAATTCCCGAGATTACAATTCGTTTCAGGACAGGAAATAACATATAATCGATATGTGCTCTTGGAGAGAAAAGATCACATTCAAAATCAACAAATAAAATCTAACTTTCCAGCATGTAAAATTTATTTTTTAAGATAGACTTTAGCCTACAATTTGACAAGGCATGGAGATATCAGTAGGCCTAAATCAAATATTTTTAATCAAATGTCATTCCTGAAAGCCAATGTTCAGAATATCTGCCAATTCGTTGATTGCAAGATAGCAAAATAACAATTTCTCCGGATAGTTGACATATTTTCCGCAGGCTGTCAGGTCGTCCTGCTTGAAGTAGCATTCACATAGTGCGTGCTGTCGACTATCAAAGTATCGTTGGTAACTGATCCAGCGGCATCAATTTCTTGCCGTCAAGCGACTCATGACTGCATAAAAATTATAGCATAACACCATTCTCTGTTTGGAAATTCCACCAACAACCCTGGGCGGAGTATGGTTTCCGTTCTTGGAGGTGCTAAAGCCTTCTTGGGGAGGGGGTTAAGTCCAGGAAACGATACCATTTACTCGGTAAAAAACGAATTTGGGTCTTCTTGGGGGGGGGGCTTAGCCCCCTAGCCCCTGATAAACTCCGCCCATGCCAACAACCTGTTCCATCTATAGAGTTTTTCTTGTCTCAGAAATTAACCCTTTAGTGCCCATGGCGGAAAAACTTTATGAAATTTCTTGGTGTGGTAGACAATATGGATGGTATAACGGGAAAAATGTGGAAAAAATTTGCAAACATCAGGTAAAAAAAATTTCGGCATTTAAATTCTTGTCCCTAAAAAGGGACAGTGGGCACTACAGGGCACAGGTTTTTATAAATGGAAATTCTTGAAATATGACAGGATTATTTCACTTGAACGTTATTAAAATAAGAAATTAAACATATCAATGAAAAGTAACATACAGATAGATGAAATGCAGCATATAGAGATATCAAAACCAGTTATTAGGGGCCGTCCATAAATGACGAAACGTAATTTTTTACGATTCTCACCCTCCTCGCC
This sequence comes from Lumbricus terrestris, assembly GCA_949752735.1. NCBI lineage: Eukaryota > Metazoa > Annelida > Clitellata > Crassiclitellata > Lumbricidae > Lumbricus > Lumbricus terrestris. Next base: position 68,169,030 of record OX457037.1, on the reverse strand, counting down.
ACACTTCAGCACAAATGTCATATGATATCTAGTAAGAGACCATCACACATCGTCACATAATATGTGTGAACCCAACCCTATGTGCATGACGTCATTTATGGACGGTCCCTTAACCCCTCTTCCGGCTATCCAGACTATATGTCCGTCCTTAGCAATTGACTTTTATAGGGCAGACCCGGTTATACTCGTCTAACTGATATTATGAACTACAGTGCAAGGCAAAGCGTCGTTACGGTGCACGTAGAATACGAGCATACATGTACATACGTACACACGTACACACGAACGTACATACATAAGAAAATAGTTAGATATGTACATACGCACATACATACCTACGTACATACACACTTGTAACACGTACCTGCGTACATACGCACCGGCGTACGTGCTTGTGTACGTCCGTACATACATAGGTACATTCATACATACTACCTACCTACGCACGTGCGTGCGTGCGTGGTAGGCCTACCTACATTGTACATACAAGCATGCATACATACAATGTACACATACAAACATACGTACGTACGTATGCAGGCACGTATGCAGGTGCGTATGTGCGCATGCACGTATGTACACTGTACAGGGTGGCTCAAAAAAAATGTACCACCGGGGAAAATGCGATATCTTTGCAGCCGATTGAGCTTTTTCTGCGAAAATTTCGCAATTTGTAGGGGAATGAATTTCCAACAATCCCTGAAAGTTTCATTTGAAACTTTTCATGTTTGCAAAAGTTACAGCTGTTCAAACTTAAAATTTCGTTTTTTCAAATATCCGCGGAAAATTGACGTCACTTGTAGATTTCCAAGTCAAATGATATGACTTTTCACTACGACCTCAGCATTCCGTTTTGCAGTTTATTGTAAGGTATAATAAGAGTGTCCACTCCCTGCCTTAACACAAGCTCAAATTCTTTTTGTGAAGCTCAATATGGCCTTGTTGGTCGGGTCCTGCGGCAACTGACCCCATATTAGCGGCAAGACTTGCTTCAGCTGGCCAATGTTCTCCAACTTGGGATTAAATGCCTTGCAGCGTTCCAGCATAGCTCACCAGACGTGATAAGCAAGAGGGCTAAAGTCTGGCGAGTTTGTAAGTCATCTTTGCCAATGCATTTACTTCAGTTGATGGCAATAAGGTAGCGCCATCATAATCAACCTTGCCGTGCGAGCAAACAGGCGTACCGTCCTGCTGGAAAATAAAACCAGATGTTAGAGCATACCTGGTCTTCAATGAGTCTGGGTAAGAAAGTTCAAAGATGAATTTGACATCTAACCTACTGAATGGGATTAAAGGCAGTCTTTCCTTGCAGACGTTACACACGCCAGCATATCTGATGCCGAAACCATGATGTGCCTTGCAAACTTGACCCTTTCGATTACCAAGCGAATTTCGTGAAATACGCGCTTTTTCCGTCAGACCAAACGACCACTTCCTGCCTCTCTTCCGACATCTGATCTTAGTTACATAAACACGTTTTCAGAGAGCCCTTATTGTGCTCAGGCTCCACTTTTCACTGGGTATTTTGCTATGATCACGCGATGTCCCAGTCTCTGTTCGCGCAACATCCGAGTTCCCATTTTATCTTCCGCAGAAACTTTGCCCGTGACGTTCAGTAACGGATTCACAGATTGAGACCTTAATATATGAAATATCGCCAACTACCAACAGCTTGCTTCATAAACAGCTTCTTTACAGCTCTTAGTGAGGTCGTATGACATCATCATAATTTTTGTGTGTTGTAATTTGCAAAAATCTTAATAAAATCACATGTATTGGAGCATGATTCCCCGGATATTTGAAAAAACGGAATTGAAAGTTTAAACATCTGTAACTTTTGCAAACATAACAATTTTCAAGTGAAACTTTCAGAGATTGTTGGAAATTCATTCCCCTTCAAATTGGAAAATTTTCGCAGAAAAATGTCAGTCGGTTGCGAAGTTATCGCATTTTATCGAGTGGTACATTTTTTTTGGAGCCACCCTGTATATATATATGTATGTATGCACGTACGTACGTACGTACGTACGTATGTATGTATGTATGTACGTATGTATGTACATGTATGTATGCATGTATGTATGTATGAACAAATACATACATGCATACATACATGTATTTATATACATACACACATACACGCAATTTACATGCTTCGAGCGCGTGTGCATTCGTACGTACGTACACGCACGTACATACATGCGTACATACTTGCATACCTACATAATACCCAAGTACGTACGTACGCGAACGTACGTCGGCACGCACGTACGTTACTGTGCGTAGTACAAGTATGTATGTACGTGTACGTACGTATGTACGTGCATAGATATTTACTTATGCATGTACGTTCGTGCGTACGTGTGTACGTAATACGTATGTATGCTCGTATTCAACCATCTACGTTCACCGCAGGTACATATGCATGTACGTACGTACTAAGTGCGTACATACACACATACGTACATACGTATGTACGTACGCACGTACATACGTACGTACATAGTCCATACGTCGATACATACATACATACATACGTACATACATATCTATATACATGCATACATTCATTCATAGATACATAAACACACGTACATTCGTACCTGTATACGTGCGTTCGTTCGTGCGTTGCGTTCGTACGTACGTGCGCACATACGTGCATACATACATACATACATGCATACACGCATATATACCTACATATGCACAAACATGCATGCATACACACATGCATAAATACATGGATATTGTAGCCATTAGGTGTCTACGGCCCTTCTACTCTTCCGTACTCTTTCTGTCTTGGGATGCGTGGGTGTATTGAGGGTTGGGCATTGCCTATATAAGCCTTTGCTTTCGTGGCAAACGTCCCTGTTCTGCGGTTGTGGTGATCTGTGAGGCGTGTGGGTTTGATGTCTCTCGTTGAGCGTGTTCCGTCTTCTACGTCGCCGTCTCGCCCTGTTGGCAGTCTGGCCCTTCATCCGTCTTCCTTGGCTTCGTTAGCCGTTGTCTGCTGTGCTGTCGACCGTACTGCTTCGTCTGGTTTGGTCAACTTTGGTTCTACTAGACGGTAACCTTTGTTATTCGCTGTAAATATTGCTTGTGAGAATAAATCGATCTTATTTTACAAATTTTGGGACCTTATCTTTTTGATAGTCATCCTCGTAGACGGCCGTGAACCTTACAAATGGGGGCCCTCCGTGCTTTTGCTCGTTTTGGGTGTTTTTGGTGAATGTGTGGTGGTATATTTCCGTTGGGAAATTTCGGATATTTTTTGGTCCGTGTAGTTCGCCGGAATTTTGAGAAATTTGCCGTATTTGTCGGAAATTTTGCGGTGTCACATTTCGTTTTGGGGGCCTGGGCTATTTGAATTTCGTGCGTTGGCAGAAATTTTGTGCGTTGTTCGCATTTTGACAGTTTTGAAGTGGACTGTCGTGAGAATTGGGAATTTTGGGGAGAATTTTTGGTCTCCGTGGTCTGCGCAGGTAGACTAGTATGGCGTCCTCAGAGGAAGTTACTCTTCTGGAATGGGATGAGTTAGTGGAGTTGCCGGTGGACGAATTGAGAAAATATTGTGCGACGTTGGGTGAGGACGTTAAAGGGTTAACGAAAACTCAATTAATGAAGTTGGCTAGAAAAGCGTTGTCGCCTAAACAAGGAAGTGAGGAATGGAAACTTCGGGCACAAGCGAAGAGAGAGGCCGTTGAATTGGAGCGCCTGAAATTTAAGGAGGACAGAGAATTTGAGTGGGAGGTGGAGAAAGAGAGAATGAGAATGGCAGCTGAGGCAGAGGAGAAGAAAATGCAGGCTGAGGAGAGGAAATTGAGGATGGAAGCTGAGGCAGAGACAGAGAGAAGGAGAATGGCAGCTGAGGCAGAGGAGAGGAAAGTGAGGATGGAAGCTGAGGCAGAGACAGAGAGAATGAGAATGGCAGCTGAGGCAGAGGAGAGGAAAGTGAGGATGGAAGCTGAGGCAGAGACAGAGAGAATGAGAATGGCAGCTGAGGCAGAGGAGAGGAAAATGAAAATGGAAGCTGAGGCTGAGGAGACGAAAAGGAGATTTGACATAGAGGAGAAACGGATGTCTTTGGAGGTAGACAAACAGAAGTTCGATATTGACTTGCGGACGTTAGAATTAGGAGGTGTGCCAGACCGTCCTGTGCAGCACAAGGAGGATTTTCGTTTTGGGGCGGCAATGAAATTTGTTCCTAAATTTGACCCCTCGGATATTGAACACTATTTTGCGGCGTTCGAACAGGCAATGGCTTTGCATAAAATTCCGATGGAAAAATGGTCATCCCTTTTGCAGCCACAACTATCAGGAAAGGCGGCAAATGTATTTGCGTCTTTGTCTTTGGAGGATTGTGTGAAATATGATGTTGTTAAATCCACACTACTCACAGCTTATGAACGGATACCGGAGTTCTATCGGAAGAAATTTCGGGGGTTGAAAAAAGAACCACGGGAGACTTTCGCAAATTACGCGTATAGATTGCAGATACCTTTCCAACGTTGGGTAGAGGGTACAAATTCGTGGGATGATTTGGCTAAATTTAAAGAGGTCGTACAGATGGAGCAATTTGTACAAGCGTTGCCGCTAGAAGTACACAAGTGGCTTTTGGACAAAAGTCCTGAGACTGTAGCGAGTGCTGCACGTATGGCAGATGAATACGCTGTTTTGTATAAACAGGGGCCGAGTAATTATGCTGGGGGATTCCAAAGGAATTTTTCTGAGCGTACAAACCGCTTCTCATGTGACGATAGTGAGAAGAAAGACGTGTGGGAGCGTCAGGGATCAGGGTACAAGGAAGGTGTACGCCATGAGTCAAAATGGAGTAAGCGTTCGCCTCAAAGAGGGACGTATGGCTTTAAGCAGCAAAATCGTAAAAATGATGACGTTGAGGGGTTTGGAGAGCAGGTCACGTGCTCGTTCTGCAGAATTCCTGGGCATTTGAGGTCCCAATGTCGGAAATTACAACGAAAGGAGGGGCCTGAAATTGAAAATTGGAGGGGTCCGAAACCCGTGGGTTTAGTACAAACTTTGTCGGCGCCTGTTAAGGAACAGAGTTTTCAGAAGCCTATTGAAACTGTTGATAAAATGTATGCTCCTTTCTGTGTGAATGGGTGTGTCATTAATGATTAGAATGAACGCAAGGATGGTGTTTTTCTGAGAGACTCAGGTTGTCTTCAATCGTTAGTATCGGCTGAATGGTTGGATGAACATGATTTTGTGCAGTTGAATGAGACACGCCTTCTGAGAGGTATTTCTGGTCAAATTATGGAGCGCCCTCTTGTGAAAGTGAACGTGGAATGTGCATTTGTGAAAGGCGAAATTCTCTGTTGTACGCTGAGTTCTTTTCCTATGAATGGTGTGCACGTGGTGATTGGTAATGACGTTGCGTTTTCTGGTGATATTGTGGATGTGGCTATTACGACCCGAGCTCAAGCTAAACAATATGCAGAGGAACGCAAGGCGACAGCGAGCGCTGTGTGCAGTGAACCGACGCGTTTGGAGCCGACGATTCTGGGTCAGAGTGCAGAGTCGGTCGATCGGGCATTATTGACAAATGATTTAATGTGTACGTCTAATGATCAAGCGAATTTAGACGAAGGTGACTTGGAAGCTTTATTCGAGTCGAATGAAATTGTTGACACTGACTGGCAGGATATCTGTATTCCGAGATCAGAATTAATTATGAGGCAAAGAAAGTGTCCTGATTTGATTCCAATGTTTGAGCTGGCGGAGAATAAATCGAAGGGCGATGACCGTGTACAACCGTATGAGTTAGTGGAAGGTGTGTTGATACGTCGGTGGGACGACAAGTTAACACCATTTAAGATGGGTGTGTCACAGATTGTGGTTCCACGTCAGTTGAGAATGAAATTGTTGCACGTGGCACATGATATACCAGCATCGGGTCATCTGGGAACACAGAAGACTTTAGACAGACTGTTGAAGCATTTCTGGTGGCCACTTGTGAATAAGGATGTACGTGAGTACTGTCGTTCATGTGATGTTTGTCAACGGTTGGGTAAAGGTAACAGAAATTATAGAGCGCCTATGGTTAGTGTGCCTGTTATGCAAGAAGTGTTTGAACGTCTCGCGATGGACATCGTTGGTCCTTTAAGTGTTTGTGCCTTAACGGGTAACAGATTTATCTTGACGGTGATTGATTTAGCATCGCATTTCCCATTTGCATTTCCTTTAAAGACGCATACGGCCCAGGATGTTGCGAAATGTTTGTGTGAGGTGTTTACGATGTTCGGTTTTCCGAAAGAACTACTTTCTGATTGTGGGACTGAGTTCATGTCTGATTTGATGCAGGTGTTTGTGCATGAATGTGGCATTGTACAATTGAAGACTAGTCCTTATAGACCACAGACGAATGGTTCGTGTGAAAGATTCCATCGTACCATGAAAGATATGTTGAAAGCGGTGGCTGAAACGTATCCGGGTTCGTGGGATACCATGCTCCCTTGGATTTTGTTTGCGTATAGGGAAGTTCCTGTGCAGGGTACTGGCTTTTCTGCCTTTGACTTAATGTATGGTAGAGATGTGCGTGGAATGCTTCAATTAATGAAAGAGGCATGGTTGTCAAAAGATGTTGCAAATGAAGTATCTGGAAAGAATGTGATTGAATATGTCTTGCAGTTGCGTGAGCGTATGCGTGTTGGGTTGCACATGGCAAGTGAAAATGCTGTTGTTGCTAAGACTAAGTCGAAGCAAATTTATGATAAACATTCGAAGGTTGTGACTTTTGAGGAAGGTGAAAAGGTGCTACTTTTGATTCCATTGGTGGGTAAACCCTTACAGGCCAAGTATTGTGGACCTTATGTGGTATTACGTCGTCTGGGTCCGGTTGATTATTTGGTATGTACGCCGGATAGACGAAAAACGGAACGAGTGGTACATGTGAATTTGATGAAGCGATATGTGGATCGTTTGGATGTGATGCATGATGTATCGAAAGATGATGTGATTGCTTCTGTGTTGTTGGTGGATACGGATGTGAAGGTGACTGAGTTGACTTTAGAGGATAAAGTCTTACAATGTGATGTGTCTGCTGAATGTCGTGATGAATTACGTGATGTTTTGCATGACTTTGCACATGTCTTTAGTAAGTCACCGGGTAAGACTAACATGGTGTCACATAGGATTGAGTTGGTCGAAGGTGCTCGTCCTGTTCGACAATCACCTTATAGGTTGAATCCTGAGAGGATGGCTAAGGTGGAGAAAGAGGTGGAACAGTTGTTGAAGGCTGGGATTATTGAGGAATCCGAGAGTTCTTGGGCGGCTCCGATTGTCATGGTTCCTAAGCCAGACGGTACGGATCGCTTATGTTCAGATTTCAGAAAACTGAATGGGTTGTCCGTAGCGGATCCATTTCCGATGCCCCGGGTGGAGGTCTTAATTGATCGACTGGGAAAATCCCGTTATTTGACAAAATTGGATATGACCAAAGGGTATTGGCAGATTCCAATGCATCCTGATTCAGTCCCGTTGACTGCTTTTGTAACCCCGAAGGGTCATTATCAGTGGAAATATATGAGTTTTGGCTTGAAGAACGCTCCTGCCTCATTTTCCAGATTAATTACGAAAGTTCTGAATGGATTGAATGATTTTTGTGATGCATATCTGGATGATATAATCATTTTCAGTTTGGAATGGTCGGATCATTTGATACACTTGAGGAAGGTGTTGAGTAGGATTGCGGATGCATGTTTGACTTTGAATCTAGCTAAATGTGTATTTGCAAATGCTGAAGTGGATTTTTTGGGTCACCACATTGGAGTGGATGGTGTCCAGCCACGGGTAATGAAGGTGGAAGCGGTGTTGCGTTTTCCCAGGCCATGCAATAAGAAGCAGGTGCAATCGTTTCTTGGGCTTGCAGGGTATTATAAGCGTTATTTACCTCATTACTCTGACATTGCTTTGCCGCTGACGGCGTTAACGAAGAAAGGGATTCCTTTTCGATGGAATGAGGAAGCAGAGAGTGCCTTTGTGGATTTGAAATCTCGTCTTGCTTCTCGACCTATTCTTATACCTCCTGACTTTTCTAAACAGTTTTGTGTTGGTGTTGACGCATCTCAATTCTGTGTGGGAGCCTGCTTGTTTCAGATACACGAAGAACTGGAGCATCCGATTTGCTACATCAGCAGGAAGCTGCTCGCGCATGAGGTTCGATACTCAACCATTGAGAAGGAGGCGTTGGCACTGATGGTCGCGTTACGAGCCTTCAGTGTGTACTTCGGGTCCGCACTGGTCCTTGTGTACACGGATCACAAGCCTCTGCAGTTCATCCGGCAGATGGCTAATAAAAACATGAAGCTCTTGCGTTGGAGTTTGGAACTGGAGCAGTTCAATCTGGACATTCGGCATCGTCCGGGCAGGTTAAATGTCCTCCCGGATATTCTCAGCCGTCCGTCTCAGTTGTCAGAGGAAAGCAACAGTTCAGTCACTTCCAAAGTAAAAAAAAAATAAAGTCGTCACAGTTGTCAAATAAGGACGTCCGTCAATTGAAAGTGCGAAACGAACACTTCAGTGAGTGTCTTGTCTGCGTGTAGCAGCCACTTTCCAGAAAAAGTGGTGGAAGCTGCATCGCCTTTTTCAAGAATGACTCAAGAGTTGGGGGTTCTTGTTGGGGGTTCTTGTTGGGGAAATTAGGTTCTCTGTTAGTTTGCAGTGGTTGACACTGTTCTCGTTCGTCTCGTTTGGCTTTGGCCAATGACATGTTAAAATTTTGGCTCATTTTTGTATACACGTTGAGTGTCCAAAAATTTTTTCGTGTGTTATAGATTAGATGATTCGAACTTTTGAATGACTTTGACTTATATGAACTCTCAGTTACTTATGATGATGCTTTAGTTAGTAGTTTGTGCTGCGTTAGTTGTTGCAATGAATTGCTTAGTACGCTAACTTGTAACGATATAGTGCTTTGCGATTCTTGTTGCTATGAACTTGTAGGCGTAGCGTTTGTTGCTATATTTCGTCGTCCCCTAAGGACTCCTCATGCTTTTGGGAGGGGGATATGTAGCCATTAGGTGTTTACGGCCCTTCTACTCTTCCGTACTCTGTCTGTCTTGGGATGCGTGGGTGTATTGAGGGTTGGGCATTGCCTATATAAGCCTTTGCTTTCGTGGCAAACGTCCCTGTTCTGCGGTTGTGGTGATCTGTGAGGCGTGTGGGTTTGATGTCTCTCGTTGAGCGTGTTCCGTCTTCTACGTCGCCGTCTCGCCCTGTTGGCAGTCTGGCCCTTCAGCCGTCTTCCTTGGCTTCGTTAGCCGTTGTCTGCTGTGCTGTCGACCGTACTGCTTCGTCTGGTTTGGTCAACTTTGGTTCTACTAGACGGTAACCTTTGTTATTCGCTGTAAATATTGCTTGTGAGAATAAATCGATCTTATTTTACAAATTTTGGGACCTTATCTTTTTGATAGTCATCCTCGTAGACGGCCGTGAACCTTACAATATATACATATATACATAAATACACACATGTATAAATGCATACATACATACAGGCATGCATGCATACATATATGCACGCATACATTACATACATACGCACATACATACATACATACATTCATTCATACATACATACATCCTAGCATTAAGATGGTACAGAAATATGCCATAACGATTTTATCTAAAAAGCTCCAGTGGTCAAAAACCCACACACACAGCTATTTTTGCCTGCACGAAAATACTGTACCCTCTAATGCCCACAGTCCCTTTTTAGGGACACAAGTTCAACGCAGCACAGCAATTACAACGCTCGCAAGAAACATGCAACAAAAGTATTCCTGCACAAGCAAAGTAGTTGTACTACATAGGCATGATTCACTTTATTCAATTTACTGAGGTCATTTAATAGAAAAACACCCACCTTTGAGCATGAATTCGTTATATGTGAAATTTCTCGCAATCGATGTTCATAAGGAAATATTATGCACATAATGTTTATGCACATACAAATATAATGCACCGACAAATACCAGAGACATTGGTAGTAACAGCAAAAAGAGAAACTACAAACTTGTGGCTCATTTATGATAGACTGCACGTGCTTAACTTTGTGTCCCTAAAAAGGGACTGTGGGCACTAATGGGTTAAATCAGAAATTAAATCTAACTCAAGTCATCCTTGCCGAATACCATTTAGATGTTTCTTTGTGATCGTTTGCTAACCTGGAACTGAAGTTCTTTTTATTATAACGTCATGATTAGGCTATGTGTTGTTAGATAGGCTATGCTTGTTGCAACAAAATGTTCAACTCTTAGATGTTGAAAAGCTAGAAATGTGCTTTCTCTGATTGGAATATACATAATTTCGAATATTGTTCAACGTTCATATAGAGTTTGATGATTCTATAATATCGTGTAGGCCGAGATAATGGCGATATTCTGCTGACGATGTTCGCACGTTAGTCTGTCTGGGTTTAGGCCTATTTATTTTCTCAACGCACTTACCCAGCTTGCAGGCGGTGCGCGCATAATATGCATACATTCATGTATACATTAGCTTGTAATCATAATAATATTCTTCATACAGTTTTTTGATCGATCATCGCTGTCTATAAAATGATCGTAATCGTCTCAACTGCTCCCGAAATCATTTGATAATTTCTAAAAATATTTTTAACGAAATGAAAGGAGATGCGACAGTGAGAAACGACGGATGATAACACTGGGAAAGTCGGCAGAGAAGAAACTGGAGAAAATATGGAAGGATACACATGTGAGCTTGATGACAAAGACAAGAATCGTAAAGGCAATGATATTCCCAGTGGTGCTATAGGCCTATATGGATTCGAAAATCGAAACTTAGACAAAAACAAATTTAATGCATTGGAAATGAAAATCGACGCTTCCGAAATGTGGATATGTAGGAGGATGCTAAAAACCCATTGACCGAGAAAAGAACAAATGAATCCATATTACAAGAGATAGGACAATAAAGAGGGAGTAGGCTATGTCACTGAGGCAGAGAGCGATAAGGCAGAAGATGGTCTTCTCCTGGAAAAGGAGATGATGCTGGCCTGCGGAGAGGGAGAAAGGAGGAGAGGACGCCCAAGAAGGAGGTGGATGGAGGAAATGCATGAGGCAAGAAGGATGAACTTGGAGGAACTGAGGGACGCGGCCGGGAATCGTAACTCGTGGAGAAGGTTGATCATCGCGGTCGCTAGGGTTCCAGGAATCGCCGGTGACACGAAACGGAGTATCCCCCCTGAGAGCTATCCGGGAGGATGAATTAATCTATCCCCCCAGATGGAATTAACCGGTCTGTACTATCCGCGGGGATAAACCATTCTATCCCCTTTTTGAAAAATGCGCATAATAAAAAAGGTATACTGTAATCAAAATTTGTAAGTGACTCTAATTGTTTTAAGTGTCCTAAGCAATGCTCAGATAAAGGCAACTCGAATTTATTTAGAGACTCTGAGTGTTCTTAAGTGTTTTAAATGTTTTAAGTGCTCTAAAACAGGGCAAAACAAATTATCTAGTAAGAATAAACATACCTGTTAGTGTCATTGTTCAAAACAAAGCAGATCAAAATCAATTTGCCAAACAAAATACACGCGGAAGCGGTTTTTTCGACTTTTTTAATTTGGGGGATACTGTAATACAATTAATACGGGGGATACTCTATTTCGTGACACCGGCACAAGATGAAAAATATTTAGAAATGTTCAGATAATTCAGACGTGTAATCGTTTTTTTACATACAATGCGCAGGAATTGATGAAGCTGATGGGGATGCGAGCGTGGCTGTATTGGTCTTCGTGGTTCGTCAAGTATCTGCTGTTTATGTTCGCTATTGTGATCATTTTGACGACTATATTCCACGCTTTTTACACGGACTACGGAACCGTGTTTGCACACGGCTCAGCCTCCGTCACGTTCGTCTTCCTCCTACTCTACACCATGTCTCTCATCACCTTCTGCTTCGCTGTTTCCACTCTCGTATCAAAAGGTAAGGACTTATAATTTATCTTGACAGACTCAAGCAATCTACTAGCATTGAATCCGTAGAGATAAGCTGCAATAAACTTGAGCGAATAGTCCCAAGAGTATCAGCGTGGAGCTATTTAGTATAGAGCTGGATGGCATGAGCAATGCAATCATCATCAATAATTATTAGTGAATAGTATCATATTAGTATGTATAAGTATTAGGCCTACAAATCACAAATGTAGACAAGGCTATCGCATGCATGATTTTATTATAGGTAGCCTATACGATTAGATGTAAAATTCTTGCTTTGCCTGGGGCACCATTTGGACTGAGAACGATCCTGCCTATTATAGCGGCTATAGCCTAAGAGACACAGTCTTCATTCTGTTGTTAGAAATTTTGAGCGCCTAACAAAACTGACTGCGTTATAGGCAGCACAAGTTTTCAAATCGTATTTTTGAAAGGTCGTGTTTATTTCATTGAAAAAAGCTCTTTAAGCAAATAGGGTATACATGCTGTAACCTACATATTAGCCTATTAATTGTATTATTGTTCTTTGACCGTCTGACTACTGTTAACTTAGTCGCATCTAATTCCTCCCATATTTTCACCAAATTTTTCTAATTTTCTGTTTGTCCATTCAAATTCTTAACAATTATTTCGTTTTCAGCCACCTATGGAGCGGTTCTGGGTGTTTCACTCTACATCGTGTCTTTCATTCCTCATCTCTACCTCAAAACAATCTACGACGAAATGACTTTGGAGCAGAAGTTAGCAGCATCTGTCGACTTCAACTTGGCGATGATATTCGGGTGCATGCAGATTTCTCAGCACGAAACATTTGGTACGCATTGACGAACAATTGAACATTGACTGATCATTACTGTGTGCGTAGAGGTGATGAGTCAGTAAGCTTTCATCGCACTACACTACACTACATCACACTACACTACATCACACTACACTTCATCACACTACACTACATCACACTACACTACATCACACTACACTACATCGGCAACTTTCATCGTATGTTACTTGCCTCCCGTTTTCGGTGACCTCTCGGAAATGAGTTAGGTCTAAACCCGTTAAGACGGGCAGCAGGGGTAAAGTATCTAATCCAATTAATTCATTGAAAACTCAGAGCCAATGCTGTTTCTATGGTAGGCTATATTTAGGTCTAAATGTCCCGTAGTTGGCGTTTGTATATTGCTCTGCTATCCTCTCTGGTAGTGTATCCTCGTCTTTCTGTCGTCTAAAAACTTGGCTTTTGTCTCGGAGTTAAACGCATTGGGAGCGCTTCTGAAAGGCTCTTGCTGCGAGAAGCGCTTTATAAATGGCCAGATAAGATAAGATAAGATAAGATTGTTTAAGAGTTATTTAGTGGCATATTCCAGCTGTGCTTTGGAGACCAGAAAGAGGATCTTGCAGTGGACAAGTGCGGTGATAAGAGGCCAGTGCAAGACTTCATGATTATAATATAATATATAGTCTATGTAGAAATATGCGCAAAGCGAGAGAGATCCGAGCTATGAACCTAGTCGAATCATATAAGACTGAGTGAATGAGCTGAAGGTGATGGATATTAGCATGTCAAGGGCAAAGCATCTCAAATGGATAGGTCTGGTGAAGTCAAGTGGGAGCCTTATCGTCGTCGCACGACTGATGGAAGAAAGCAAAGAAAGAAAGAAGGAGCGGAAGAGACATTTACATACAAAAATCCCATGTATAAGAACATGCATAGCCAGACGAAGATGCTTAATTAAACTCATACATTTGACTGTAGAAATTTGTCTGTTTGAATATTTTGTCAGGCGCTGGCGCACGTTGGAGCAACATTTGGTCTTCGGGTAACGACGGTCATACGATGGCTCACGTTATGATTATGCTATCAGTCGATACAGTCATCTACGCCATAATTACCTGGTATTTGGATGCTGTTATACCAGGAGACTTCGGAACAGCAGCGCAGCCATTCTATTTTCCATTCACGGTCAGTACGTTTACATTGATGACCATTCAAGAGACTGATATTTCGACCCACCAAGGAACAAGAGCCCCAGAGTTGGTTGCCACGTCGTTCTCTAAAGTCCAGTTCATTTATGCAGGAAACGATATCTAAGTTATATTTAAGAGAGTGGCCTATGAATTTTCGAAAGGAGAAGCCTACTAGACAGTAAGGTGTAGATGCAGAGAAACAGTTGCAACGAGAGTACTATTGAACCTGTTGGTGAGGGACAAAGAGAACAAAGAGACAAAGGGGGAATACAAATTAGATGGACAGAGATGGTGAGAGAAGGAGTAAAAGCGACAGGGTGAAAACAAAGAGGACGGAGGCAGCGACGGAGATACCAAAGGAAAGAGGAGGAAGAAATCAAAAGAAAAGGTGTGGAAAAGGAAAAGAAGAGAGCACTTATGGCAAGCAGTGATTTTGTAAAAAAATTCATGAGAAATCGGTCAGCCTTTTTCACATGTCTTTACCTTGCAATTGATTTGCCAGAAGAGGATATTATGCCAGTGTATGGTCAATTTTATTGCGATTTGTGCACTTGATGTTAAGCGCAGAACTTTATAGTTCTTTAGGCCTATAGTTAATAATGAGTATCGAAGTCTGCTTAATTAAATGTGCCGTAATTATGTTCGTTCGCAGAAGGAGTATTGGGTGGGAAGAAAAGGAAACAAGATGAAGCTATTGATAGAAGATTTTATGACTCTGATTCCAGAAGACAAAATGCCGTACTTTGAAACTCCGTTGCAGAATGCTAAAGCAGGGATTCAGATCAGAGGACTGACTAAGGTTAGACAGCAAATCATTCATTCATTATCTCAGTCTGATAATTTATTTATATATATATATCGCCCTTCTAATAAACTACTCAGAAGCGTTACAGCCTCTTCACCGCCATAAGTAAATATGATAAGCAACTTATAGAGTAAACAACTACTGAGAAACAACTGCTGAGAAACAACTGCTGAGAAACAGGATTCCAGTGAGGGAGGACACGCATATTATGCCTAAGCGGAAACATGAACTTCTGTACGAGTTCCTTAAGTGTCAAGCCATCACTCCTGAGGCACCTACGTTGGAGTATAAAATATGCGAAAATTACATATTTTAAGAAATAAAGTCATATGCCTCGCGACAGGCAGAAATAAGAACAACGTCAATGCTCAAAAGACTAAAAATGATCTCCAACAGATGAAAGAGTAATTGAGCTACTTTTGCTTTAGGACAAAGCGATCATCATCATCATCAGCAGCAGCAGCAGCAGCAGCAGAAACCGTGGGCTCAGCGCCCGTAGGTGTCCGATAGCCCCAGCAGGCGATCCCTTACTTGACTGTTGCCACCCCTCACCACGATGAGGTGCGGGTCTGTCTTGAGGGGCTACTTCAATTAAATGTTCATTTCACACAGAGATATTGGTATTCGCAATAAAATTACATCACAGGACTGTAGCAATATACATGTAGGCCTAGATATATGGAGTATATTGATTGATGCTTTGAGCATTATGATATCAGCGCTACTAACGTGAACAAGCTGTAGTTGATCGATAGGGCAATTTAGTCTTTACTACTGGTGGAATAGAGAGAGCTGATAATTATATCCGTCTAATAGTAAATTAATCGTTGCTGTAGAACTTCAGCTCCATGGCGAATCCAGCAGTAAACGATCTCAACGTCGACTTCTATGAGGGCAATATAACTGCTTTAGTGGGGCACAACGGGGCGGGAAAAACAACGACCATGTTCATATTAACAGGTAAGAATCGCTATCCATCTACTAGCCTGAAATGTCTTTTTATTCTCAAAAGTGTTCTATTGTTCTTCTTCTTGCTCTGCGACTTATTCTGCTTGTTTTTTACCTGTCCTTCGATGACTTTCCCGCAGGCATATATGGGCTGGAGTGGATATGTCAGCTATCAATCCCATCATGCACATGAAATCACAGCATTGCAACAAAGCATCGTATAATTTAGCATAATACAATAATAGGCCTACATATTGTAGAAGGGGGACATCACAACATCTTTCAATTTTTTTTCAGTTTTTCTCTTTAAAATAACCTTCTTTTACATGCTATTGGCCACCAACCATACTTTCCTCTTCGTTTTCGTTTTATTTTTCTTCTTTTGACAGTTCTTTGTTACCCTCCTATTCTTTTCTTGCCCCTTTTCCGTTCCTGCTTTTAAACACGTGGCATGTCTATCGTTCCAGTTCTACAGCACAAGTATTTTAAAATAGCATTAAGTAATAACAAGTTTTGATTATTTTCGTTCTTATCCTTTCCGCTTCTTTCATTAACTTCAACTCGAAAGAAATCAGACTCAGCATATAAGAATCATTGCAAATTTTCTGGAAATACGCTACGTATCGCAATTGTTGAGAACGATTGACCGGCTAAAGTGTGTTGGCTTTGCAGGGTTTTTGACACAGTCGAAGGGCACAGCCTTGATAAACGGATTCGATATAACGCAAGAAATGGATAAGATCCGAGAAAGCCTCGGTCTCTGTCCACAGCACGACATACTCTTTGATACTCTGACAGTCAAAGAACACCTGGTCTTTTACGCTATGGTTAGTTGCAAGGCGTAAACGTCGTCTCCATATATTCAGCATTCAAGATTCAATTATGAAATTATAGGATAATTATCATGGATTAAACATAATCAAAAGCCGAGGACTCAGTGCCTGTCGGTTTTCAATGCTGCCCCCTTCACAATGTCTCTCATGCGAGACCTATTCAAAGCCAGATGGTTAAGATTCTGTAGGTCTTCTACACACCACTGTCGTGTCGATGCTCTCCTCCTAAAGATACCTTCCATGAATTCGTACACAGGCAATGATGAAATTCCCTTTTTGGAATCGATACACCGCATTCCATCGCTACAAGTTGGAGTTTTTATTTTTATCCCAAGCGCAACTGCACAAATGGCACCACGATGCAGGCCTAGTGCTATGTTCAAAGTCACCATCATCATCTTCACAGTTGGCATCGCAATCTTAATTGCATATTCTATAGAGTCTAGAGAAATGCTGCGAGCAACAGTTTTCAGTGAGCAATCGTGTATCGGTTCTAATTTTTTTATTTTTAGTTAAAGGGATGTTCGAGTGATAGTGCTGATTTGGAGATGGAAAAAATGATCAAGGTCTTACACATGGAAGAGAAAATCAGATCACAGGCCAAAACTCTCTCCGGCGGACAGAAAAGAAAACTAAGTGTCGGAATTGCACTCATTGCCGGATCCAAGGTAAACAATCGCAAACACCCGATTAGAAATGCAAAAATTGCGTCAGCTAAACTTTACCATTTTAATACCAGTGACTTAGCAACTAGCAAGGTGTTTGTGGCCCATGTGCTACGCCGCTGTTTAATTAATACTCATTGCTAAGGTCAGAGTCTTTTGCCAAACAGCAACGCAACCGGTTGAAAACATTGGACCCGGAAAATGGGTAAAAAAATTAATCTATCAATGATTGATTAGTTACTACTGTTCTGAATTACACTGAAGTAGGACCAGCAATATTACACCAGCTGTTGGAATAGTCTATCTATCTGCATTATTCAGAACAATGGTTTTTGGCCGCAGATTATCAAAGGCCTAGCTCGAGCATAGCTCTCCACACGTGATAATCCATCGGGTTCGAATCCGGCTATTTGAGGCCATTGGTTCTTATCACTGAAACCAGAACAATAAATTTACTTTGAGCCACGAGGATGATGCTGTAGCCTACGTTGCATTGCAATATCTTACAGTTCGTGATTCTGGATGAGCCGACGTCAGGGATGGACCCAGAGTCACGCAGACAGACATGGGACATTCTACAGAGCCAGAGAAAGGACCGTACGATGCTTCTCTCAACGCATTACATGGATGAAGCCGATCTGTTGGGTGACCGCATAGCCATCATGTCCAGAGGGGAGATACAGTGCTACGGCACACCCATGTTCCTAAAAAATAAATACGGTACGAACATTCCATCTGCAGTTAATCATCACTTTATTGCTGTTATTCAAAAATATTCATTATTATCAAAAATTGTAAATTGACTAATTTCTTTGTTCGAAATGATTATCACACCACCTAAGCAGGCATCGGTGCTTGAAGAAACCTTTCACAATGTATTTATATCCGCCCAAACATTCACAGATCCTATAGCCTAGGTAGATCTATCAGCAAGCCATAGCCATGGATTCTTACCATCGTCATGTTTTTCATCTTTATTATCACTTCAAATATCGTAGGCTACCGTAATTATCACGAGTTGCAACACCTATTATAATAGACTTAATATTTATCTACAGGTACTAGACGTTGCTGCTCGGCTCCTCGCGGGTATCTCAGCCTATAAACAGCGTTTCTGCTGGATTTGTGTTGTTAGCGTTGGTTACATAATTATAGTGCATTGAATGACGTCGTTGCATACATCAAATGAGATATCATTTCATTGACAATCACTATTTTCTCATTACAAAACATTATCAGTTTTTTTATTGTCAATGTATTCTTGCAATTAGATTAAGTCCTACAAGTAATGAGTATTTATAACCTACGCATATTGATATGTAGCCTACGACATTAATTTTATTTATAACGGAATTATGTTTTGAACGAATGACACAATTAACACATGAATATTATACAATATTTTATATTCAAAATTGCATGGCACAATTATTGACACGTTATTCTTGATAATGAGCCAGGTAGTCTACTAACAGCTGCTAATTACATTGAACTACGATGAATTATTATATCTGAAGGTGTTGGATATCACATGACGATAGTGAAGACGACCACTTGCGATGTGGATCACCTCAGGGCTGTTATAAAGTCTCAGATTCCCATGGCTCATATGGTGAGCAATGAGGCTGGGGAGGTTACGTTCCTTCTGCCGAGTAATCAATCCTCACAATTTCAGAGACTTTTTGAGACGCTTGAGACAGATGGTGAAACCCTCGGCATCGACAGTTTCGGAATATCGGCCACGTCAATGGAGGAAGTCTTTCTCAAGTCAGTCTATGCACACTATAAACGTATATTTCTATTCGGCGACGCTAGGCCTACTCTCGCATAAGGACTCTGTGTACACAGCGCCGGTTTCTTCTTCGTTAACCGCCTTGTGCAAATTTTTGGACGATAATCGGAGTTCCGGAAAATTTAACATCTTGCAATAAAAGTATCCAATTAGTTACACCTTTGAAAGCTGATTGACGAATGATTATTCTTGCAAATAAAAATGTCTTTTGAGATTCAAAACATAATCTTTTTAATGAGAAACGGAATTTTAATTCGGGTGACATCTATGGCTGAGGGTGAAATGGATTACCACAAAACATTCACAAGTAACCAGTCCTGTAATACAGAGTCCTTGCTGTCACCGGATGCAACTTTCATTAGGAACCGGAAATGTAACAAACTAGTACGAAAAGACTATGAAAAACATAGCATGATATAACTGAAATGGCATAATATCCACGATTTAGTTAATTAGGCCCTAAGTTAAGACAGTAACTCGCTATAGAATTAGTCATTCTATCCAAGCCATAAATGACCATGTTATCCAAATCACTCGATTCGTTTTTCTTAAATCGCGACTAGACTGGGAGCTCTCCTGGTTAAGTTTCATGAAGAGCATAAGCATACGTCCATAGAATGAATTAATGAACATACCCCATTCCATAATTTCTATAGCATCGGTAATTCTGTGTCATAAAACACAGTTCTAATCAGCACTTATTTCGAATGTGCATTTATTCAGCATGCAGAAAATACACAAAAAATATGAATAGACAACTACACACCTGGCTTACAAAGCATAATGCGTGAAACGATCCCTTCTCTGACGTAACACAGATAATATACCACTGTGACTATCACAAGATGTGTGCCCGTCTTAAGACGAATAAAAAAACTATTTGAAAATGTCAGTGAAAATGTCATCTCCCTCTCTCATCCATTCTCCTTTACTTCTTTCACTCGTCCCAACTCTCCCTCGCTCCGACCCTACCTTTTTTCTCCTCTCGTCCGTCCGTCCATCTCTCCATCTCACTTCCCCTCATTTTCTGTATACGTCTCTCCGCTTCTCTACCCTTGGGTCCCTGCGTACCTCCATTTCTTCCTCCCTACCCACAACCATCCGTTCATACATCCCTCCCTTCCTCTCTTATTCCTCCCTCCCTCATTTCCTCCCTACATCCTTCCTTTTCTCTCAATTTCCAACCTATAGTGGATCCACCTCTCCCTCCCTCCCTTCCTTACATCCCTCCCTCGGGTTCTACCGTCCGTCATTATCTCCCTTCTCTTCCTTTCTATCTCCAGAATTTTCTCCCTCCGTTTATACATTCAACCCTATTACTCTTGTGCCAGATTTTGATGTTTTCTTCTATTATTATTATTAACGACAAAATGGGAAATGTACAGCGCTATAGCTATACCACATGTGGCAAACATTAAGAACATTGTCTTAGGTTAATAACTTGCATAAAATTATGACAATCGACTAAAAAGTCTAATTAATCTAGATGAGGTTTATGAACCAGAACCGTATAGGTCTACGCTAGAAAATAATTAAAATTTAATGTCTTCAACAGATTCCCATTTAATTAGCCTACGTTAAACACATTTCTGTATGCCCTGACCCTACTTCCATTCAGTTGACACAGTTATCACGCCCAAATTGGTATTAGGTTCAGATGCAGCTAAAAGTGAAGTGAATGTTGTTGGTTCTTTGAACACAGAGTAAATGATTCGTCAATACCAGAAGGTCGGCCAAGGGTGAGCATCGCTGCCGTTTCAGAAATACAAGGTAATACAAGACTATATATGTGCGTGTGTGAGTGTGTGTGTGTATGTGTGTGAAATAGTGATCAGCTGCATTCTGTCTCGATCTGGGATTTAATTCTTTCTTTGTTTATGTTGTATAGCCATCACATAATATTAGGACATAATATAGTGTTCTTACCCTAGGCTGCATGCATGTTTTCGGCGACATATTTGAAGCGGTGGTAGCGTTTTAATATTTTTTGTGAAAAGACTATGGTGAGGCGCCCTTGATCCTACTATCATCCTAGTACTCATAGACTCCCTTGATCAACTGTGACACCTGATGAATTATGCGTACAAAGTTGATTAATTGTGCACACCATTAGCTACATTTCTTTAAAAGCATTAGCTTCTATTGTAATTATATCGTAAGTATAAACAATTTTAATTGAATTCGATACCTAATAGATTGAACTTTGAACCTGAATTTAAACCTGATCCCTATAATTGAGGGTGGGTGATTCATCTGAGTTTAAACCGGCACTTTATGCTGGCTGAATGACGTCACTGAGTTTAAGTCGGCTAATAGTACCCTACAAGGAACAATAACACCCTCGCATTGAACTAGAAGGTTTGCTAATGACTTTCAGCTGCTGAGGTGCAATATCGGAAGGAGACCGGTTGGAAACTGCAGAATCTTCAGCTGCGTGCCATGTTCTACAAGCGATCAATTCATTCAATGCGCAACTATATCCTTGCAATCAGCCAGATTCTCATAGCAGTCATTTCCACCATACTCGCCTGTCTCACACTGCTGGATACGAGAACAGACGACAGCTCCATTATCCTTGACCTAACCGGTTTCAGAAGTACAATCACTCCATATGACTTGCTAAATCAAACCTCGAACGCGAAGAAACTGTCAGATTGCTATATCACTATTGGTTCAAGACAGAGTAAGCCTGTATTTATCCAAAACAAGCCAGGCTACACCACAATGGATGACTATCTGACAGCGATCGGTAATGATAGCAGAGACGAGTACAATTGGAACTACCAGATCGGCGCTACTATTGAAGAGGATCTTGACGGAATGTTGAACATTACAGGCTTTTTCAATTACTTAGCCTACCACACGATCGCCATCTCCTTATCGTATTTGGGAAACACATTGATGCAGTGCTTTGGCAACAAGGATTACCAGATCGTAACCATCAACCACCCACTTCCCAGGAACTCCTCGGAGCAGGTGCTAGATCGGGAAACGAATCATGGATTCGGTTTTGCCTTCTGCATGTCTTTCGGAATGGCTTTGCTGTTCGCTACTTTCATGATTTTCTTGATCAAAGAACGAACGTCGGGAGCCAAGCACAGTCAACTCGTGAGTGGAGTGAGACTGTACAATTTCTGGCTGACAACATTTCTCTGGGATTACGTCAACTATCTCGTCCTTTGCGTTCTGATCATCGTCGTCATCATGAGCTTTGAAACCGAGGGTTGCTGGGAATACTCATGGTGGGTACAGACCTTTCTAGTTTTCATGTCACTCTAAAAATCTCATTGATAGGCTATTGGTTACAATGAGAGTATAAAAGGATAAATGTAGAGAGCTAAAGTAGGTTTAAGAGGAAAATGATGATTGTAAGACAGATGGAAGGGGAAATGAAAGATTATAAGAAACATGACTGAATACTGAATAGTAAGAGAAGATGATGGTGGATCAGAATGAATAAAATGAGAGAATGCGTAAGTAGCATAAAATAAAAAAGAAGAAGGAATTGAAGGTGAACTAAGTAAAGAGCAGGATAAAGAAAGAACTATGCAGAGGACAAAGCAAATGGTAATGAAGTCTGCAGTGTAGGACAAGTATAGGACCAACAAGAAATTATTTATATGACGGGTGTCGTGATTGCGATTGAAACATGAAGGATGAATAAAGTTAAGGTTGTGGATGAGAGTAATTTGATCTCTAAAATTAGAGAGAACATGTGGAGAGAAAGACGTAGAGGAGGAAGAAGAGGAAATTTGCTATTACTTTGTGAATCTGAGAATACTAACAATAGTTGGCATTAGTTGCTTAGCCTGATGTGTATTTATTTCAGGCTAAACTTTATCGGTTTACTGCTATACGGTTTTTCCATGCTGCCCTTTACCTACGTAATGTCGTTCCTTTTTCATGAACCATCATCCGGATCTATTTGGCTTTTCGTCATCTTCCTTATAACAGGTAAGAAGTTTCTGTATAGTGACTATAGTCTATCCATGATGCTTTTTTGCGAATCTCTTTTAGATGAACAGCAACGATATCGTTGTCTTTAGATATCGTATTCTTTCGCTTGGATGGGATAATATATACATATTTTAAATAATACATTCTGCAATGGAGGGGAGAATTACATAATTCGACAATATTTATGTTGTAAAGAAACCTCAAACATTAGAAAATGAAGCAATTCGTTGGGATTCGCAACAGCACGAGTTGCAGCCGGGTTATGAATTCTTGTTATTATGTCGCATGGTCCTATGCTGGACGCTGTAATTGCATAGCTGGTTCAAGATGGTAAGATGCAGCCAAAGGAGGTTCCGCATGATATTCAGCGCTGATACAGTGTATCCTTGTATCAGAAACTCTGCGCAAAGGCATAAATCTGCTTCTGGTCGTTTTAAAGGACCATTTGTTGACGTCATTAGCACCAGACTCCAAGGGCAAACGGCGAGAAAAGCCAGGCAAACCGTGGAATGGATATTCTACGCCTTCTTTCCCACTTTCTGCTTCAACTCGGTTCATCAAAACATCTACGACAACTACAACAGACACAAGGACTGCGAACGAATGGCAATCAGCGAGAAACTGACCGATTTCTGTGAATATATGAAAAGTCTTGGTCAGTCCAATCCTTGCTGTCCAGGTAAAATATGTTTGTGAAATTTGCAAAGGCCCCTAAATGTAGGCTAATCTATACACTACATGTATCATTAAATTGTAGAGGGTTATAGAAAAAGGAACGTGAATAAGAGTAAAAAGTAACAACATTTCTTCGATGGTTGACCGATGTGTGAACAGTGTGATGTATGCATGTAGATTATTATATGCAATGGAAGGGTTTAGGTGAATGGTAACATTCCGGCAAGAAGGAGAGACAATTATATCATTATGGATGCCAACTCAGTCTTTCACTTGCAAGAAGCGATGGTAAAAATTAGCTGCAATAGGAGACAATCCTGATGGACGCCTAACTGGCTGCGGGACAGTTCAATTCGGCTACCTGCAATAATCTGTCCATAATATGACTTTAAGATGTAACTATACTGTGGCGTCAAAGTTTGAATTAATAGCGAAAACCCATGAAATGGGTAGACAGATAGATAAGTTGATTGGAGACAGAGAGATTGAAACTGGGAAGGAGAAAGAGACCGAGCGACAGAGAGAGAGACGAGCGAGACAGGACACCCTCCTGTTGTGGAGAGGAAGAGAATGGTAGATCTGAACAATGAGAGCAGCTGGGCGGGAAGCAGGTAGCAGCAGGATGACTAAACAAGTAAACAGTCTGGTTTGGAAAACAACATCCCTAGATTCGCTTTTCTTTCTCTGAGTGCTTAAAAAATAAATTATTGTTCTCTGTTGGTCGATAAAACTGCCAAGTGTTGGCGCTGTTCTTTTCATTTAAAAACAACTGATCCACTTTCATCTAATTACTGTTGCTGGATTTTAAGGCAACTGCGGCGAACAGTGCATCGATATTGTTGACAACTATCTGTCGTGGACGTCGCCTGGAGTTGGACGACAATTATTCTTCATGGTCATTCAAGGAACAGTTTTCTTCCTCGTTCTCTGTATCATCGAAACCGAAATCGTTGAACGCCTGCTCAAGATTATGACCCCGGATCTAGTGATTCGAGGTATGCTCGTCCAGATGCATGGTGACATATATGGAAAGGTTTCACAAGACGAAGATGTTTTCAGCGAGCGAAAGCGTATCCATTCCAAGTCAATAGAGGTACTCGCCAAAACTGAACCAGTGGTCACCCAGGATTTGACGAAGTTCTACGATGACATTGTGGTTGTCAACCAGTTGAGCGTAGGAGTCTCCAAGAAGGAATGCTTCGGTCTCCTGGGGGTCAACGGAGCCGGAAAAACAACGAGCTTCAAGATGCTGACCGGAGAAGTCCGACCATGTTTCGGAAGCGCCTATGTTGCTGGAAAATGCGTCGAAGATGACGTGGCAGAAGTGCGTCAGAAGATCGGTTACTGTCCGCAGTTTGATTCAATAATTGACCGATTGACTGTTCAAGAGACGCTCTGGATGTACGCATGCGCACACGGAATTCCAGCTCAGGTCCGACAAGAGGTCATCGACCGACTCATTGAACGTCTGACCCTAAAGCCATACACTGACAGACAGGCTGGAAAACTCAGGTGAGAACCTGAGATCTGAAGTAGGCCCTAACTGTATTCAAATTGAAATAATTGTGTTGATAAATGATCACACAAGTCAAGTCAAGTTTTTTGACACGCATATAGAAAGACCTGTATTTGAACATAATTATTATCACACAAATACACTTGAATCCATATTGCACAATCTATATTATTATTATTATTATGAAGAAGAAAAGTATGTAACTAGCTAAATTGGTATGTTCCACAAAAAATTCTCACCCGCTCAACCGATTGCTCCCAAATTTTTCACGAATACTTCTTAGCACCCGAGAACAAACATAGAGAGATTCGCAATCCCAAAATCTGTGCCCTTCCCCAGCGATGAACATTTTAAATTTCGATGCGCTAGTTTACGCTGCATTTTCGACGCCATTTATTTTCATCGTTGTCCAGTTGCAACGAACCCATTGCACTTGGCGCGATTTTTGACGTCATCACTTGACCTCATTTACGCCGAGGTCGGATATTAGTACGTGGTTTATCAAAATAACAATAAAAGCACTGATAATATGAACAGTTGATTGGGTTGGAACGAAAAACCTAAAGTTATATTGTGTTGCGTTGTTGTTAGCGGTGGCAACAAGCGTAAGTTATGTGTGGCCGTTGCGTTGATGGGAAATCCGACGGTCGTCTTCCTCGATGAACCGACAACGGGCGTCGATCCAGAAGCCAGAAGACACGTCTGGAATACTCTGGCCGCAGCAAGAAACACCGGCGCCACAATCATACTCACGTCGCACAGGTAAATCCATGTGTTCACCAGCTGCTAGAAGCATAAACGGGCGACTTGATCGTGTATTGCGCTCCGCTGCTCGCCTTGTTGGGCGGCTTCCTAAATTTGCTCCTGTCTCTGCATATATGCGTGATGTGCTGCACTGGCTGCCAGTGTCCCAGCGGATCTCATACCGCATTGCTGCTGTGGTCTCACGCTGTGTCCTTGGCTGTGCTCCGTCATACTTGCGTGATCTCTGCTGTCCAGTCTCTGACGTTGCAGCGCGTCGTGTACTTCGCTCTTCGGCTAGGGGTGAACTTCTGGTCCCGCGGGCTCGCTTAGTTATTAACCAGCGCCGTGCTTTCTCGGTTGTGGGGCCTACTGTCTGGAATGACCTCCCGGTTGCGCTTCGCTCTTTACTTGTGGCCCATCCGGCTGGGTTCTACAAGTCTCTCAAGTCTTTTTTCTTTGCTCGTGGTTGGACTGGGAGCGCCTCTGAGTGGTTTCTTGAAGGGGCGCTATATACATGCTATGAATGAATGAATGAATGAATGAATGAATAAAACTGACATCCGAAATATCTGATAATCATCGAAGCTGCTAATTTTACAACTTCAATAATTATTTTAAGAAACATAATTATGGGTCGTCTTAATTACTTTGATAGTTAGTTTTGTTTTCAAACATGTCCCTTGTAAACTATTTGTTTGGTCTTTCCTAATCTATCTAGTCCATGCCTTAAAACCATTCCTTTGAATCAAAACTTGCTGTGATCAGGTCGGGAGCACTTGTAGTTTCTATTTGAGTTGCGCAATGCATATTTATGATTGCAATGCTGTCTGTTGTCTTGAAAGCATGGAAGAATGCGAAGCCATTTGTACTCAGGCTGGAATCCTTGTCGACGGTCGCTTTCGCTGTCTTGGGAGCCTCCAGCACCTGAAGGAAAAGTACGGCAAGGGATACACGCTCATCATCAAACTCCAGCGCTCAACCGACACCGATAAACCCGATGAACTTAAGAACCGGGTTGAGAAACTGAAGACTTTCATCAGCGGAACGTTTCCAGAGAGCGTGCTCAAAGACCAACACGAGAACCTTCTTAGCTACCAGGTGAAGATGCGGATTTTTAAGTGGTCTGAAGTTTTCGGGATCATGGAGAAGGCGAAGGTGACGTACGAGATCGAAGACTATTCGGTGGGACAGACGACTCTCGAGCAGATCTTCGTCGGATTTGCTCGTACGCAACGAGGTCGACCAGAGAAGCCTTCAAGGACATGCTGTGCAGTTTTCAATGGAGATGATGTCTCGTCACATAATTCTGTAGCTCCCAAATAATTGCAAATACGACATCTTTTCATCTAGTCTTTGAATTGTGAAACTAGTCCTATATGAGCGCAAGACGCTAAAACAAACTATGCGGTGCATAATCGATAATTAAAAGATTGTAAATTATGTCCTTGAATTAGCCTACTTTGTGAATATAGATCTATCAGGCGTGTCATTAATGCACATCTTGGCGACGCGAAGTGCGCTCAGAGCCTGTAGAAGCTGGTATGAATTTTATGTCACATCGGTTATAAAGCGCGATGAGAGAAATCTGATCAGCCGTTTCGACTTAACATTGCTTTTATGTGTAGCTTCTTTCACGCCGGGTTCTGATAAACAATGCATCAACTGAATTAGCTGTGAGTTACAGGTGCATAAGCTCAACGTTTCAACAGCACTTTAGATATTTTGAGATTACCTTTAGGCTATCAGTCAGTAGGCCTAACGCTTCATAACCTCGCCGTCAGTTGCCAACGCAAAACTCGGCATAGCTACTGTAGTATAATATCGACAGAGCCGGATTAATATGGCATGTTCAACATGTTCGACCGAACAGGGGCCTCAAGCTTTAGGGATCCTCACATGCATTAAGGATACTTTCAGCATTGTTAATTATGATATTAAAAATAAGTAAAGCATTTCTGAACAAATAGGCCTAGTCAAATTATTTGAGAACCTCTGATTTTAACATATTAGAACTCCAACTTTGAACAAGTATGGGCCCTTATTGGAGTTTCCATTTCCAGCAAGAATCATCCTAAAATCAACCAAAGCGCTAGCAAAGGCTAACAGTTTTAACTGCGTCGACTCATGTAGGCTATAGCCTAATTTTAAACACTTAATACCTCATCTGATCGGAAATTCAAGTGCTATGCGACACATCTAGATATGAAATGGCATCAGAAAACACTCTTGGTTTTTTTACGAATTAAGTCTTCTACTTGCGTAGCCGCGAAAATTATAATCGTTTGTAATCAGCGGCGGTACTACAGCAGAGCAAATCAGGGCAAAGGTCCTGGCGAAAACCCTTTGCCATGTTCGCTGTCCTTCCAGAAGACTGACAGAATTTTTCCTTGCCAAGATATTATTTAGGGCATAAATCGCTTCAGCACCGTTTAGGCTACTTGTACGAATGTCCTGGCTAAAAAATGTTTGACCACGGATCTTCTAATTTTCCAAAGCCGTAAAAGATGCATATTTAAAACTTTGTACTATTGGAATATTAAAACGTTGATACTCTAAAAAGGAAGGAACGGATTACTAATAGACGATGCTGATCCGTTGAATGTAACCCGTAAATATTGTGATTGATGTTCATAGCATTTTAATTGTCATATGTCTCAAGACTGCATAGTCATCATGTCAAACGGAGAGAGATATGCTATAAGTGTTAGAGGAGGCCTTTGTTCCTAAAAACAAATAGCCTACGGTCACAAATTCTCATCCGCCGTTTGTCAGTTACCCAATGGCCATTTCTGCTATGCATCGTCAGTGTTGTGGATCTCGTTGTCCATTACCGTCACCTCAGTCACCGCTATCACTGACATCACCACCACCAACTTCATTATCAATTCCAGCATCACCAATATCATGAATATTCTCGCTACCTGACATTTAATAACGAATAAATAATTATATAAAATAAATCTATTCTGTCGGCTATTTTCTCCCACCAATCCTCCGCTCCTCTCTCCTACCATTCCCGCATTCATCTCATACTTCTCTGAGGCGCGAGTTCGGTGAAACGGTGCAATGCAGCGGTGTGAGCTTCGGAGATGTGACTTAGTGACCTGATTCGTATCTTAGGCGTGTGAAGGAAGAGAGGGAGAGATGAATGGAGGTGTAGGATTGTCAGGCAACAACTGGAGGTTTTGAGTAAAGCACGGACAGCTGCTGCTCGATAAGAATCTAGTTAGGGTTGAAGAATGCAAAAAGGAATGATGCAAAAGAGGAACGGAGGAATAGCGGAAAGAAGGCAAGAGATTATAGGAGTTGGGAGGAAGAGAGGAATGAAGAAAGAGAGGAATGAAGAAAGAGAGGAATGAAGAAAGAGAAGAATGAAAAAAGTGAGGAATGAAGAAAGAGAGGAATGAAGAAAGAGAGGAATGAAGAAAGAGAAGAATGAAAAAAGAGAGGAATGAAGAAAGAGAGGAATGAAGAAAGAGAGGAATGAAGAAAGAGAGGAATGAAGAAAGAGAGGAATGAAGAAAGAGAGGAATGAAGAAAGAGAGGAATGAAGAAAGAGAGGAATGAAGAAAGAGAGGAATGAAGAAAGAGAGGAATGAAGAAAGAGAGGAATGAAGAAAGACAAAAATGAAGAAAGTGAAGAATCAAGAGAGGAATGGTGATAGAGAGGAATGAAGAAAGAGAAAGATGAAAAAAGAGAAAAACGAAAGAGTGGAATGAAGAAAGAGAGGAATGAAGAAAGAGAGGAATGAAGAACGAGAGGAATGAAGAAAGAGAGGAATGAAGAAAGAGAATGATGATAGTATGTCTACTTGGTATTACAGTAATATGTGAGTCACAAAGAGTGACACTTCCTTCAGATGCTTCCGAACTTGTTCGCCACACGAAAGACACAAGACTTCCGTGGTTTCGTTTCTTTATACTGACCGCAAGCCTCGTCGAGGTTCATATGGTGAGGGGAAGATCCCTCATTTTAAATGTGTGAAAGGCTCTGGCTATCCATTACGCAAGATGCATAGCTGCTGGATTGCCGAAACATATTCCATGTGGTGGAATGCCACCTATGAAAATGGCAGATAGCTCAAGAAGTTCATCAGTCATCACCGCAAGCTCAGTAACCTCGCCCTTCTATGGGACCTGGTCGTCATATGCTCATCCTCGTGTATGTGAAAAAGGAGGTCCGATCTATTATAATCCGAACATCTTTAAAGATTGCTCCATTTTGGAAAAACTTCGATGTATATGTATACATTAGGGTGTCCCACGATTGCACAGGAAAATATTTTTCTTGAAACTTGAAATGCAGTCCCTCCAAAAAGTTTCCTTATGGTCCTATGATAGTACCTGCCAAATTTCTGGACATTTTGAAAATATTTAGAGGCCGCTCAAAGCTCACATATAATATGTGTAAGTTGTCACAAATTATACGTGCGACATATAGGCCTATGAGTTTGAAATTTTCGGAGGTCCACACTTTGATCCCACTAGCGTGCTTATGTATTGCTTAATAACCTTATATTGCTCTGAAATACTAAAATCTACAAATATGCAACCTTATTGTATTTGCGAATGAGGTTTTTCAAGCATAAGGACGACAGTTAAGCTCTCGAGCAAACGAATGATGTAAATGTCGTGCACTAGGATTGCAGGTCGCTACCTCCACATGGCAATCATCAGTGGAGTAGAAATGAATAAGGTTAACAGATTGTCAGTCTGATTTTTCTCTAGTTGGTGGAAGTAGCCTACAAACATGTTGGTGTGCTAAAGTTGACCTCTGGACCAGGACAGGAATCAACGGTTGCAGTTTGAACCTTTTGAAGTCGTGAAAGTGTGATGCATTAGGCCTAATTATTGGCAAATGCTTTGAGACAACGGCTTTCAATAACTGCATATTAAATAGAGTTTGCAATGCCTTGCACCCTTCTACATCAGCCATCAGTCGTAACATCTTGTTAACATCACAGAAATCTTTTAAGTCCAGTTGCCTGGTGCATTCTTTGTGTCCTTGGTAAAAATTTGTCCATCAATGGTCTGTAATTAAGCTCTGCAAGCCATTTAAAGATGAATGCTCCAATCTGGTTCACCATCAACCAAACCCTCGACCAATGCTACTGCAGTCTGCATCTAACAAATCATAAGAATTCATTACTGAACAGCTTTAGCGTGGCCATACTCGAAATATGACTATCAAGAATTTTCAAAACTCTTGGTATTCATGGTTGGATTGAACAATTCGGTAGCATTTCGCAAGCCTGTTGCCATCACAGAGCAAGTTGGATGGGTAAGGCAATATAGATCTAATTGCTTTATGATGGAAACGAATCACATATACAGTTGACGACCGTGAATTACAGGGCATCCAACCCAAACAAGTCTCAGATTTGTGATTGACATCTACAGTCAGGCGGTGTTCTCATGTAGAGTCACTGCTCTCTTTGAATTAATCCATAGCTTTATAATTCTGGCAATGCTGCTCTAGATGACAAGTCTGAAAATGATGCAACATCATTCTTGGTATACCAGCACCTAAGATATAAGAGATAGCAATTCTCTCTGTTCTTTCAGTGAGTTCTCATTAATGTGGAATAACGGGGTTATCTCTTCCTAAAAGTTTTTCCCAAACCATGCTGCGTTCAAATATAGTTTTCTCGATCTTTCGGTGAAAGAGTGGCGAGATAGCCAATCGTATAAGACCACGTGTGATTTTTCATAACGTTGGTCTGTGTAAATGACTGTGCTGAACAAACATGACGCAGCTTTGATACAGAATTTCAGCTCAACGATAACGAAGAACGTAGATCGGAGACAATTTCTCGTACAGGTTGTCGAAAAACACAGGCACATGTTTTCTAACCACAATTGTGACAATCTTGTTGACATGTGTAAATGTAGAACGTAGAACTGAAGAACAATTTGAGTGCAGTGATGTAGAATCAGCAGATCAGTATGAGAATAGTAAAAAAATAACGGTCCAGACGTTGATTTGTTGTGTAGCTGCATGGGGTGTGCAATTAAAACTTTACTGTGTGGTCCTAGGACAAATAGGGGTTGAACCTCACAGCCCCCTCAGAATTTCTTACTATGAAGCAGATGAAGGTATGGAGGAGCTAAAACCACGACTTGTTACATTATCAAGAGTTTGTAATGACTACTCCCAATGATTAGTTGTGTGTGCACTGATATTGTGTCCAAAGTTCAAAAATCTCAAATTTTTCTCGATTTTGCATTTTTTGAGCATAAGACTATGCCCAAAATATCCATTGTATCCAATAAAGTTAAATACCTGTTAATTCTACCATTCACGA
This sequence comes from Lumbricus terrestris, assembly GCA_949752735.1. Taxonomy (NCBI): domain Eukaryota; kingdom Metazoa; phylum Annelida; class Clitellata; order Crassiclitellata; family Lumbricidae; genus Lumbricus; species Lumbricus terrestris. The sequence goes on along the minus strand of OX457037.1, from coordinate 68,136,841 downwards.
GCTTTCCAAGGGTAGTAAATTTGTTATAATAGGATCAACGATTGGGATATAAAGGCATTTAGAAGTTGGACACATCAGGCGCAAATTATGCCAATATGGGTTAAATTTGGGCGGCTTGAGCCACCCCTAAATATTTTTTTAGTGTCATAAAACTTTACAGGTGTTATTATGGGACCATATGGAAACTTTTTAGGGGGACTGCATTTCAAGTTTCTAGAAAAATATTTGTTGGGACACCCTAGTATACATACCTAAAACCTTCTCCAACATGATTTCAGACTTGTGGTGGCATGCTAAATTTAGGAGCTCTCAGTCTAATTCTCTATCCGACAGTGAGCACACGCCACATTCGGAAGTCTTAAAAATTTAGCGGCACTACCAACTAAGCAACTTGCAGTAGCAGCTTGACGCGATACTTTATTGTTTAGCATTTCCTTTCCCGCAGCATATTTCATTCAGGACTGCATCTTTTGCGTGGCGATGCTTATCAGGTTCAGCACCGTCTTATCTGCGTGCGCTCTGCCTCCCACTTTTCACTTGCATAGGCCGCCACACACTACGCTCTGCTGTCTATGGTGACTCAATGGTCACTTTCACTCATACTGCGACAATACAGAGCCTTCTCTGTGGTTGGTCCAACAACCTGGAACTTGACTATTCGACAGCTCTCAAACTGTTTTCAGTTTTAAAAACTGTCGAAGACTGTTTTTCGCTTGATTTCGCCCGGAGCGCCTCTGAGTAGGCATCCTGAAGAGGCGATATATAAATTCTGATTGATTGAATGATTGACTGACTGATTGTTTTACTGACCAAGACTAATGTTATGCTTTAAAGTAAGTAGACAAGTAGTTCATCATTCATTAGTAAGATATTGCCGGAATATGCGCAATCATCCAAACTTCAACTGGTTCGCGCCAGTCCTAAATAGGCCTACGTTTGAAATCTGAAAATATTTTGGATCAAGAGTCTCTATAAGTCGTATTACCAAATGGTGGGTTGGAGAATAAAGAAGAAACAACTTCAGAAGTTGTCATTGTTATTCGAATCACTGAAACCACCAGTCACTGGGTTCTCCCCAGTCACTGGGTTTTCCCCAGTTCGGAAACACCTCTGGGTACTGGGCACTCGACGGCATTAGGGTCTGGCGAATCGGCGGCTCTGGGGACTGCCCTTTTCTTCCAGAACCTTAAACATCAATCGAAGCTTATTAGTGTTTGAATAGATTTTATAAGCTAATAAATTAAAAAAATAATCACGAAATGTGGAATAAAACGAATCATCAGTTAAAGAAAACCATCTCTGTCAATGCGATAAAAATTGATCATAGGCTGTTGTGGAAGCCTTCACTGATTAACTATAGCTATTGGAGACTTATCGACCATGGCGAGATACACGAGGTGAAAAGTCGCCGACACACTTTGGCTATATGTAGATCTTCGGTGATATGCTCCAGGCAAGCACCCTAATTGTGGCGCAAGGTGGTCTAGTGGGAATGTTCGCTGCCATGCAGCCGGAGGGCTGCAGGTTCGAATCCACCTCAAGTCGTCGCGTAGGAACCTTGGGCAAGTCCTTCACTCGCAATTGCTCAGCGCTTCGGCGTGAAACTACGATACAGTGTCCGCGCTGCAGCAGAGATCCTGAATAGCCTACTATAATATACTATAGTCCAGGGGTTCTCAACCGGTGTGTCGCGACACACTGGTGTGTCGCGACTTGACCGGCGGTGTGTCGCGTAAAAGTGGTGTGTCGCTGGTGTGTCGCGAAGAATTGGTGTGTCGCGAATTAATAAAAATGATAATAAATTATCTTCGTTGCTTTTCCAAACTGACGCAACGCTGTAGGCCAATGATTACACGAAATATTCCTAAATAACATCAGTCTACTAAATTCTCACAGCACACGTCCGTTGTTCTTGCATTATACACTGACTTACTTTACCTACAGGTAGACTAATTTAGAAGTTTAGCGGATGACTGCAATGAGAATTTGTTGCGCTCTATTTATCTATCTATTTTACCGCGGTCTGGGGTAGTTATGACGTTTATGTTCAACGGATATGACATAGGGTCAATGTAAACACGTTTGCGATCGCACCTGATAGAAAACTTTTACCCGTTAACCTATAGGCTAAGTCAGCAATCGAAAAGGAAAAATTTATGGGTAAGAAAACGTAAATTTAGCCATCCTCTTCAGATGCTGATATTAAGAAGACAAGGTGGATGATGAACCCATTCCTCAGAGAAAACATCAATGGAGCAGAATTGAACAACAATGAAAAGGAAACACTTGTTAAGCTGCAACGGGATTTCAGAATGAAGGACGTGTATAAGCAATTATCAAGAACTGAGTTCTGGGCAAAGACGTACAAGGAAGAACATTACAAATCACTTGCAAGCAAAGCTATCAAGGAGCTGGTTTCCTTTCATAGCTCGATCCTGCTTATCTGAACAGGGCTTTTCTCAGAATAATGATGGTCAACAAAAAGAACAAGAATCGGAAAAAACTTGTCGGAGGTGCCCTCTCAGCCTACTTAGGAGTTGCACCTACAAAAACTGTGGAACCGCGTTTTAATATGATCCAAAGAAAAATTCAAGAACAAAGATCCCATTAACTGTTAGGACTACAAGGTCTTAGTAATTAGGTGACTAAATTGACGTCGAGTTGTAGAAACGACTAAGCTTAGGCCTATAGATTGGGATCAGAAGAATAATTTAGAATTTTAGAATCATAAAAATTGGAAAGAAATTCAATATAATTATTTTCATTTATTAAAAATGTCAGCATTTTAGCATTTTAGAAGGTTAAATTAGTTTGAGAACAAATTTGAAATAAATAGACATGTTTAACTTTGACACTTTTTATATTTTTACGACATTTACATAAAAAATTATGACGATTGAATGGTGTGTCGCCAAATTGGATAGCAAGTTTAAGTGTGTCGCGGGACGAAAAAGGTTGAGAACCCCTGCTATAGTCGTCAGCTGTAAAAGAAGAGGTGTCGGATTTGTGTCCATCCCGACCACGTCCAAGAAAGTCGTTAAAAGTTGCTAGGAGTTCCCCGGCTTTCAAAGTAACCTTAGATTCCCAGTAAGCCTGCTCCTTCTCCCGGTCTTTGTATTTGGCCCGGTAGGATCGGCCCTATGGTAATTTGGTGCGCCTGTATAGGCCTACAGTCGTTTGAGGCGACGTGCGCCGTGTCGTCGTTGCAACGTCAAGCGAATGTGCTTATGTAAAGCGACGCACTCCACCCGAGTGAGATGACTGCAGCAGGAGACGGTCTATAAAGGGTTCACCAATCACCATGGCTGTTTCGCAGGTTCGATGAGTGTGGATGGGTCGGACTGGGCGATATCGGGAATGTCAAGCACCTCCTTCAGGACGACCTCACATTCCATTCTACACCATCCTCGAACCTGTTTGCCAGTGTTTAGCCACGTATTTTGGGGCCTTATGGAGGAGGGGGATGTTTTCAATGACGAACCATGGTCGGATATGGTCGGAGGATATCTGTTAATCACTTCAATGCATTACCTTCTTCAAGTTCCCAGCAAAAGGGTAATGATCATTAATGTTAAGTTCAGATTTTAAGGTAAATACGCCGACGCATGAAGCATAGAAGAAATTTATTAATATTCTTTAGGCCCTACTATTCTTTAGTGTATAATACTTGCCAACTTTATTTTGCCTTTTATTTCTCAAGAAATCTTCGCTGATGTCACGGTCCAATCTCTTCGCATTCTGTAAGGTTGCAAGCTGCACGAAGGGTAATAGAAAAACACTGTTATTTTAGCTGTAATTTCTCCAGTTCAGTTATGAACTTCTCTAATTATCGGAGTATTATTCCCTTCTACATGAAATTGCTTTTCCTAATAAACTTAACTTTACTTTAGCTATAAAGTGCAACATTGTTGCGAGTTATAACACTTAGAATACACAGAGCAATGCTAATCATAATTATAGATGCACTTATACATAAATACATATATATATACACATATACACATATACATAGGCTTACACACATGCGTCTAAGGATAAATAGGCTATATACAAAAAGAACCGTTCCTACTTGCTCAGGTACTGCAGGGTAGGGGCGGATCCAGAGGGTAGATATCCGGTCATGCCCTTTCCATTTAGAGATTTAGAGATTTGCATAGAACGTCTCCCTCTCTCAGCAATTGAGTTGTCACTGTTTGTTACGTTTTTTGAGCGGAAGACTTTTAAAAGGTCTTCAGATTTATCGGGGAAAGACCGAAGACAAAAAATGTTGACCCCTTCCAAACTTTCTGCATCCAGACAAAACAAATTGCCTTTTCCAAACTTTCTGCATCCAGACAAAAAAATTTGCCTTTTCCAAACTTTCTGCATCCGGACAAAATAAATTGCCTTTTCCAAACTTTCTGCATCCAGACAAAAAAATTCGCCTTTTCCAAACTTTCTGCATCCACCTCTGCTGCAGGTCCGATCAGGTTCTGTAGGGTGTGGCAGATCGTCCAATCGCTTACTTAAGAAGCGCTGTAATTTCCTAGCAGCAACGCCAAAGAAGAACGGTTTTAAGATCCATAATTATGTTCAATCACCCATTGCTATCGTATAGAATCGCTATTCCAAGATTAACCTTACTTTGGCTATGGAGTGCAACACTTCTGTGAGTTACAATTAAATTATTATATTCTGAAGCGGTGTCATTATAATATCCAGATGTTCTCTTGCACACAAAAAATCATGCATGCACATTGCACGTAATGTTTATACATAGAAGCATACATAAGTAAGTGTGTGAGTGTGCGTGTGTGGGTGTATGGTGGGATATGACCCTATTAGAACTACATACCTCGCATGTCTCGTCTGAACAGTTGGGCACCGGGCTACCGGCAGATGACGATAGAATAGCCACACAAATGACGACGACCCAGAAGATCTGACCAACTGCCATTGTAGCGAGGAGACGCTGCGGGTGAAACACACTGCAGCAGGAACGGTGCCTTTTAAGCTACTCATGAGGCTTCCATCTGCACTCAAATTTAGCAATTCAAAATAATCTTAATGTGAAAATTGTGTGGTATGTAGAATGTTTAAGCATTCATATGAGAACTTTTATGCTATTCGTCTGCTGCAATGCAAATCTGTTTAAAGACGTTGGTCGTTCAATATTCGTGCTACAGTATTGATCCATAACACTATTTTGGTTTTTATCTTTCTAACGGAATTGACGACTGGATGTTTTTCGCACTGGCGAACAATAATAAAGTCTTTGCATGCATAAATTTTATTAAGCAGCAGAGGAGTCTGCATGCATTTCTGCAACTCAGGTCCATGTGAATTTTAATTGTTGTTGAGACGGCGAAACTTAAATTGATAACGTAGGCCTACCTTGAAATAGGCTACATTCAAAATTTGAAACGCTTCTGCAGGAACCGAATACTTCATGACATAACGGATGTAAACTCTTAAATTGGATTAGTGCAAGGTGCCATCAGATGCTCTCAAATTAATTTAAGCCAGTGCGTCTTAATTCATAGGAATAGTCGCTTGGGCACCGGGCGTTGCTCAAGAAATTCCGGTTTTCAACCCAAAACGCTCCAGCGTCAGAGGTGGGTTGGTGGGGCAGGTGGCTGTGGTGGCCGTCGGTCTATTTGCAAGGTCTGAGGTCAAAAGGTGCTAAGCTGTAGCCCACTTAGAGTCAGGGACAGGGTGACTGCGGGGTGGTTCTGGTGGCCTTCTGTCAAGCGGAAAAGTTTGAGGCGAATAGGTGCGAAACTGTGGCCGTAACCGGCGTTGTCCGAGGTATTTCGATTTTCGCCCTCACACCCGCCCCAAGGTGAGGAATGTGGGGCACACACCCCGTTCATGTGTAAGGGTTTAAGTGAATTCTTGCGAAAGTGTGGAAAAGGTGGCGGAATTAGATGGTTTTGCTAGTTAATTTGGTTTTTCGCACTCTAACCTCACCCCATGGTGAGTAAATTGGCCTTCTCCTCCACTGGTTGATTCAGGTGGCTCTCTGCATAAGTGCAATGTTTCAGGTCAATTTCTGCGATACTTGTAGCCTATGGGAGGAGGGGCTAAGGCCATGCGGGTTGGTAAAATACACTGTCGTAATCTACGGGCTTGGGTAGAAGCTACAGTCTATACCAGCGGCGCCCGCAGGAATTTTTTCTTGTACGCACAGAAATTTTCGGAGGGGCGAACAGGGAAAAATTTTCGTTAGGTCGCCAAAAAAACTGATGACCTTTTTTTTTTTTTGGTTATCAACCTAGAATTTCCCAAAAACATACCTTTTCTATCCGCCGAAAAAACTGATGACCGTTTTTTTTTTTTTTAGTCATCAACCTAAAATTTCCCAAAAACATACCTTTTGGATCATCGCGCTGTACGCACTTACGTATGTACGTACGTCTGCGGGCGCCGCTGCTGTACGCACTTGCGTAAGTGCGTACGCCTGCGGGCGCCGCTGGTCTATACGCTACTATCGCAGTTATTAGGATTTACTTCATCAATGACAACGTGGTTTAATCTTGCAGTTTAATGATGTAGTTTATATGATAGCATCACACAGATTATAATTAGAATATGAGCAATATTGACAGCAGAATAATTATGACCATACTAACGCGAATTATGAAATGAAATTTTCAACGATCACACCAATCTTTAAGCAGGGAAATAAGCAGGACTTAGGTAATTATCGGCCAATATCTATACTACCTTATTTTTCAAAATTATTAGAGAAAGTAGTTTACCAGCGTTTAAACGATTATGTGACTAAAAAGAATATCATTCACCCATCGCAGCATGGTTTTAGACCAGGTCATTCCACTGTGCTCCCATTAATTAACATTCAAGATAAAATATCACAAGCTATTGATCGAAATGAATTTTCTATTGGAATTTTTCTTGACTTATCTAAAGCATTTGATACTGTGGACCATGTAATACTTATTAATAAATTGCAAAACTATGGTATACGAGGTTTACCTCTCCTTTGGTTTAAAGACTACTTAAATAATCGATTCCAGCAAGTTAAATGCAATGGTTCCTGCTCTGCTTTTCAACTTACTAACATCCTTAAATTGTACCCTTACTATTCCTTTTATTTATAAATGATCTAACCAACTCATCCTCATTATAAGAATTCGTACTTTTTGCCGATGACTCTAACGTCTTCATTTCCAATAGCAATTACGATGACTTACTTAGGTTACTGAATGAAGAACTAAAAAATATATCCCAATGGTTTAAAGCAAATAACTTATCCCTGAATCTTAATAAAACCAATTATATTTTATTTTCCTCCCATAGAAAGATTATTCCGTATGTACTTAGAAAAGTGATTATTGATGGTATGGAGATTCCTAAGGTAACTTCAGTTAAATTTTTGGGTGTCTATGTGGATCAGCATCTTACTTGGAACACTCATATTGATCAATTGGTTGATAAATTAGCTAAAAATATTGGAATCATTAAAAGAATATCTTACCTGCTCTCACCTAATACTCTATTGACCTTGTACTACTCTATGGTACAGCCATACTTGTTTTATTGTAACATGGTCTGGGCGTCCAATTACAACTCAAGACTTTATAGGTTAACAATTCTCCAGAAAAAAATTGTTCGTATTATAACTGGCTCTCCTTATGCTGCCCATACTAACCAGCTATTTGTTGATTTGGAGATTCTAAAACTTAATCAGATTACAGTATATCAATCATGTGAATTTATGTTCAAATCGCTTCACAATATTCTGCCTGTTGAATTCACTAATCTGTTTAAGTCAAGCTTAGACTTTCATTCTTATGAAACTAGAAGTGCGCTTTCTTTAAGGGCTGAATTTGCCAGAACAAACTCCCGTAAATTTTCTATAAGGTGTAGGGGTCCTTTGTTATGGAATAGTTTGCCACAAGGCCTTAGAGCTTCTCCTAATATTAACCTGTTTAAAATAAAATTACGTAAATGGCTAATAGATGCCCATAACTGATGTTAAAATTATTTTTCAACTTCATTAAAATATTTTCTGTATAGTGTGTTGGATTGATGTGCCGGTCTCCTTGCTGTGATGTTATGATAACTGTGATCATCTCCATTCATCTACTGTTGCTTTGGTTTTTTCATCAAATTGTGGTGTGTATCTATCAAAATTATTTAATAGTTTGTCTGGGGGCCCTATTAGCGGGATTTCCTCCCTTCTGGGTCTCCATTTGTGTCCACTATTGCACGAGTTTTTTTATAACCTCGCATCCCGGGTCTAGGGACAATTGTCCACAATGGCATCACTTAACCTTAGAACCACTAGGTTTAAGCAATCCTTACCTGTTTAAAACATCTATGTTAACTAATTAAGTTATTGGATTGATTAATGTTTAACAACTTGGTTATACTTGAGATGTTTGTGTAACTTTTGTTCCTAACTTGGTGTGCTTGTTATTGTTACAAACGGACCAATAAATTGATTTGATAAATGATGTCATCTTCAATTTTTAAATTAATTTTAATATCGGGTATTTATCCATTATAGAATTTCTTCTCAATAATTTTATCACATCGCCCTGTTCTACTGTCAAACTGAGGCTAGGTCTACTAGTAATCATTATAAAACTTTTCCAATGGCGCTGAATATGAACTGACGACATTGAACGCATTCCACTTGCTGTGTGGGATCATCTGAGGAATGTAATAATTTCTCCAATTTCCATGACTCAGATGGTGATCAATGCCGTGGAGGAAGTTAAGATCATTCTGCAAAGTAATCAGACATCAGCACTGGAGAGACATTTTAGACGCTTGAGACAGTTGGAAAATCTCTCAGCATTAGAAACTTCCGAGTCTCGCTCGCAAAAATGGGAGAAATCTTTCTAAAGACAGTCTTTCCTTACAAAATGTATATATATTTTTATGTAATGAAAGTATGTGAGTAAATAAATTTTGAGTTATGTATCATTCTATTTAACATATTTATGTCCTGGACTATTTACCATATAATTTGTTTGGGCAGTGTCATTTTTATTATTGATATAATTGTGTGTGTGTGTGCGTGTGTGTGCGTGTGTGTGTGTGTGTGTGTGTGTGTGTGTGTGCGTGTTAGAAGTAGACTCACTAAGGCTGTGGTTCCAACCTTATTTGACTTTAGGGCCCGTTTTTCTTAGTCACAGGTCAAAATCTATTTTAAATTTATTTGTCAAGTGTCAACAGATACGGTGATATATATTGTTAATTCAAGAAAATTTAGTCGACATACCATAGTTTCTTACATGAATAATGAAATGGAAATGGAAAAACGAAGAGTAATATCTCTAAAGTTTAACTTTGAGCTTCTTCCATTTAGCCCCTAACTGCTAACTTAAGCCTTAGGCTATATAGGCTTGATTTAGCCTATGCTTCAATTAGACTTAGTTTAAAAAAGATTTTAATTTAATTTTAATTTTAATTTTAATTTTAACGAGGGTACACGCGGGTATACAGCGTGCACTCACCTCTGGGAAAAGGGCATCGTGTAGCCTACTTACCTTCGAAAACAAGGGTTGAAGGGTAGGCCTATGGTATACAGCGTATACCATACCCTTACCTTTGTGAGGTGACTATAGCATGGTATACTCATTACTCACCTCACAAAGAATTCAGTGAAAAAAGCGTGCGAAATAAAATAAAAGTAAGTAAGTAAGTATATACTTTATTGAACCGCCTGCAAACGCACTGCGGGAACAATGTACAAGAACAGAATAATTAATGCAAGTATACAATCAAGACAAATAGAAATATGCAATTCAATAAACACATTATACAGCTACATAATAGACATGTTGTGAACTATACAGGAGAGAACTTAGGCTAGACCCAAAAAAAAATATAATATATTGTCACTTGAATAGCATCCGTGTTATAAAGCCACATCTGGTAAGTGCATCTGCATGAGGAATCTCACGGTTATGAGAACGAGGACGGAGTGAGTAGGTAGCATTTTTAATGGGAGGTAATAGAGGAGCAAGGACGTGGCTTGGGTTGTAGAGTACAAAAGAGAAGAGGGAGGAATCAGCGTGACCACAGAGGTCATCGAACGACTTCTGGTCGGCAGGAAGAAAGTTGAGCCGCACCATTTTCCGTATTATTGCATTAATACGCGCGCGCTGACCAGAATTAGCAAAGCCAAACCAAGCAGGGGAGGCATACATAAGGCGAGCCAATGTGGTGGCCTGAACTACATCATGCAAGCGTGTCCCGGAGAGGCCATGAGCTACAAGAACACGTATCGCATAGAGCGATTGACAAGCCTTAATGCAAATCCGGTCAATATGGGGGTCAAAACTAAGTCTATCCGTTAAGGTTACTCCAAGAATAAGAGACTCAGAAACTCTACTTATTCCAGGTATAGGTGAGGGGAGGTTGAGTAATTTAGAGCGCGGACGCCTAAAGATCAACTCTTTGGATTTATTGGTGTTGAGTTTAAGATTACAAGAAAGTGCCCAATTTGCAATATTTTCAAGTTCAAAAGAAGTGGTATCTATAGCGGAGGCAGGTATAAGAATGTAACTGTCGTCAGCGTATTTCAGCAACCGATTAAAGCAGTGAATTGGAAATTCAAAAAAAAAAAAAATCAGACAGAAAATAGTCGGAAATCGCGGAAAGTAGGCTATTGGACTTTGGACTGTCGTGAACCGTGCACGTATTACGGGTCAAACCTGAACGTAAAAAGTCAGAAAGGCAGGCGATGACCAAAGAAGTCGTTAGAAATTTTTATGGATCAAAAAGTTGTCAGAAAATCTTGGCCCAAAAAAGTCGATTTTTCTCTGTCGGCACTTACCTCAAAATTAACCGTAGCAATCTTCAGGGTACGTTGCAATCAGCCCCTTTCGGTTAGGATGATCGATCTTCGGAGGTCGCGGCGTTGGAGTTTTACGAATACCCAGTTCGTATTTTTCTTTTGTAGCATCTTAAACATCAATCGCAGCTTAGATCTATTAGTGTCTGGACAGCTTTTATAAGCTAATAAATTTAAAAATTAATCACAAACTGTGGAATAAAACGAATCATTAGTTAAAGACAACCATCTCTGTCAATGTGAATAGAAGAATTGATCCTATAAAAAGTATGGGCTATCATGATGGTCGCTAGGGTTTCACGAACCGACAGCACAAGGTGACAAGGTGATTCAGTGTGCATCATTCTCTTAGGTTAAACGCAAGCTATACGTTGATTTTTGTTCTATCTGTTCGAAAGAGTTAAACATTGGTAGAAGTAGTCAATTTGCACCGTTTCAATTAAAAGAAAACTCACATTCTAAACTGATTGTTAAAGGTCTAGCGTTGAAGACGCTTATTATTTACTGAAGTAGGCTACTTGATTCAATAATTCATTTTAGAAATTTACATAGCGACCCTTCAAGGTTGCAATCGAGGAGCGTTTCCGACCCAACCTCGGCTGATAAGTAAAGATCCTATAGGCGTAACAATTCGCATATACTATATGGCAGCCCATTCCATATCATGGGGAGGGGGTAATAACAGAGAATGCACGGTGCTGTATAGGAGCAGTTCATGGTCAGAGAATGAGGAGTTCACACTGAGTGGAGAAACGTAGATCGCGATACCTCTGAACAACCAAAATAGAGCAACACAGCTCTTGAAAATATACAGGAACAACACCTAAGCATAGACCCGGTATTATATAATTCGCTGCGGGATAATGAGCCATGGCAGTGCAGGACATCTCGCATAATTTTAATCAGTGTCATGATCAAATTTGAGGTACGACCAATAAGGCGTGCGAGCGGGCGCAGGACCCGCCTCAACCGCACAGACAGGAGACCAGCGGAGAGAGTGCAGCAGTAGTCGAGGCAGGTGACAACACAGATATGGATAAGTTGAAAAGTTGCCCAGAGTTTTGTAGAATTCCAAATGTTAATATTTTCTCATAAAACCTTTTGTGTTATGTTTCTGGAGGGAATGGAACCAAATGGCACCTTGGAGAAGAGAATCCCAAACTTTCATTTTTAACGACCACCCTACATTACTGTCGATGGATTTGTTAGGCAAACAAAATTAAAGCAACTTAAATAGGCTATAGTAGCCTAAATCAGAAGTGCGGTCTTCATGTAATGCCCATGCACGCATGAAGCATAGAAGAGAATTTATTAACACTCCAATGTACTTACCAACTTTAAGTAAATTTTCCCTTTTATTTCCCAAGAAACTTGCGACGATGTCACGCTCCGATCTCTTCTTCCCTGGCATCTGCACGAAGGCAATTAAAAAACACTGTTATTTTTAACTGTCATTTCTCCAATATAATGCAATAATAATTATTGCTTCCACTTGAAAATGCTTTTCATAATTAACTTAACTCTACTTTAGCTAAAAGATACAACATTGTTGCGAGTTATAACACTTAGGCCACACATATGAATGTTAATATCTAGATGCACTCGCATATAAATACATACATAGCTTTACATACATACGCGTCCATGCATAAGTGCAAGACAGCACGAGCCGTGCCTACTTGTTCAGGTACTGCAGGACAGGGGCGGATCCAAAGTGGAAATCCGGCCATGCCCCTCCATTTAGAGATTTAGAGATTTTCATAGAAGCTGCCCCCTCCATCAACAATTGAGGTTTTCAATTCACGCAGAAAAGGTAAGAATCGTAAAGAAAAAAAATTACATTGTGGGTTTGAGGGAAGTCTGACACTGGAGGTAAGTTCGATAGTCAAAACTGTTTTGCTTACTTACTCAAGAACTTTAATGACACGCCATTTGCGGATAGGTTATATATTTTTTAATAAAGCTTTCTCCGGTTGTTGTTTCGGCCCACTCAGATAATACCTGAATTTCATCGCATGCAATCCGCGAAACCCTGACTTAAATCAGCACACGTTATAAATAATCAACGTATCCGATTGCGCAATGTAAAATCATGTGAAGAGTTTATTCGTATATCGCACATCTCGAGGAGATTTCATTGTTGTTAATGCGTGAACTGTAGGCTGGTAGGATGGTTAGTAGCCTACTCTTTACACAGTGGGTTGTCAAGTTAGTCACCTGTCGAACTTCCACCCAATAAGTTCGACAGTGTGGGCTCATGCGTATGCGTGAGAATATGTGCTGAACTCATCTGCTCTCAAGACGAACCCGCACGAGTAAGAGTACGCGGCAGATTGCAGCAGAGCTGATGATTAGCATGAAATCGGTTCGTCGCATAGCAAACGTTTATCTCGGTCTGACAGCATTTCGTCGTGGTCCCGCGCAGGTGATGAATGATGCCACGAAACAGAACAGATTGGAGCGCAATAAGAAACTGCTGAGACGGCTGAATTCACAAGCGACAAAAAGGTTTTCTTCACTGGTGAAAAGATCTTTTACATCAATCCACCCATTAATTATTTATTATCAAAACAACCGGGTCCACGTTGATCCACTGTCATGGGCGCCCGCAGAAATTTTTGCAGGGGGGGGCAAAATTTTTACGATAGTCACGATTAAATTTTGTAGTAGCAAGATCTTGAAAATGCAATGCTGCATGGAAATTGGGAACACGGGTATTTTTCAAAGAGTTTTCTTATGCAAATTTCTCAGTTTCATTTTGTGTATCATTTTGGATATGAATAGTTTCCCTAGAAATTTGTTAAAAATCAAAAAGCAGATCTATGTTAAAAAGTAGTTTCCTAAATGTGCGCTATATAAGTCCATAGAATGAACGAATGGCTGAATGAACGAAAAAAGGTGTCCGTTTGCAAGGGGCAATTGCTCCTCCAACTGCTTCTAAAGCGCCACTCGATAGCCAATCGCAGGGCACCAGCAGTTTCACATGTTCTGCATCGAGTCAGAAGCCTATTACCAAGAGTAGTCAGAAAGAGGTCCGAGTCTGGTAGACAGGGGACCAGAGTAACTGTTATTGCGAATGTCTTTTAGGAAGGTGGAGGATCTGAGGATCAGATGAGTGTGGGTATCAATAATTCTTTTTAACAGATCTCTTTGTCAGTTTTGGGTGTAAATCCTGTCCCGTGATAACCAGAGCCAAGTTTATCTACAGTTTGACCTCCCTGGATTCTGTAATGGCAGCTTGTTAAATGGACAAAATGGAGCCTGGCTTATAGCAGACTCGGTTTATATAATTACAATGCTGATCAATAAGCAGATCTCCCTGATGAAATTTCAGTGTACTTTGAAAAAGTTTCAAATTTTTGCGTTAGTATTTAATTTTTTGCAGTTGTGATTAATTGCATTACAGCTGGATTCCACCTAAGTAGGCCATAATCGATAGGCCTGCTGTTTGCATAGGTGCCCGCAGGAAGGTTGAAAGCCAATGGTCATTGTAAGAGTTTTTAGAAATCTTGAGCTTGAACATGCAAGGCAGAAAGTTATAAGAGCGTGTTTATTTCTATAGAGATCTCTAAATGTAGATTTCTGACTTGCATTGTCTGTATCATTCCTATATCATTGGTGCTTTAATGCAAAGAAATTTGTTAAAACCCCAAAAGTAGTGGTTAAAAAAACATAGGTTTCAATTTTCCAGGGGGGCAAGTGCCCCCCTTGCCCCTATGTGCGGGCGCCCATGTCCACTGTTGATTGAGCGAGCGAGCCAAGTTCTCTCCCCACATCATGGTTTCTGCAGGTTCAGCTATGAGGGTAAAGGACGCTTGCATTTCAATGACGAGAAGTCCATAGTCAAACCCACTCGACTATGCTGTCTGGTGTGCAATGTTTGCGACATACATGTACAACAAACTTGCCACAAAGCCGAAGAATATTCCTGAACTTAAAAATACGTTGCAAATAATCTGGAATGACTTGCCACTTGAGACCATTCAGAAGTCTGTTCTGGGCTTTCTAAATCGTCTGCAAGCTTGCGTAAAAGCAAACAGTGGTCACTTCGAACATTCATTGCACAAAATTTAGCACTTGGCCTAATCTTGTCAATAACAATAAGTAACCTTGAACGTTGTTACATTGGACTACTGTCTGCGTCGTTAGGCTACTTTGTTACTTGTTGCTGTCAGTAAATGTCTGTTGAAACGAAAATAACATTGTTTCGCTTCAGGGTTGCACCATTTTGATTTTCATGTTTCGAATTTCATTAGATTTAGCCAAGCTGTAGATAGATATGTGTCAAGTAGACTGGCGAAGTTTTCTAGCAAAATACTCAGCGGTTTTCGACAAATTTAATCGCAAATTTCGTCATGGATATTTTTCTGCTGCATCCTGTTGTACTACAATAAAGGTTTTTTTAAAATCATTTTGTGATCTCGTTTTAGACTAAAAATTTCGCAAAATGCTTGATGTGTCGAACTTCCACCACAAGCAACTAAAATGACTAAAGCATAGTATAACTATCGATTCAATTTAATTCCAATAACTGATTACACCCTTTAATATTTGTTATTTCAATGTAATATTTTTGTCTGACTCAATGTACCAGGTTGCGGTTTGCCAACCTGTTTTTGCTCATTAAACAAAATGTAGCCTACATACTAAAAAGGTCATTAGATTTGAAATAACCGGAGTTACCACGGTTTTTAACGCGTTTTGGGAGGAAGACTTTAAAAGGTCGTTAGACTTTTCGAGGAAAGGCCGAAGACAATAAATGTTGCCACTCATCGAAACTTTCTCATCCGCCCACTGCATGATCAGCTACGGTATGATGTGGCACATACAATCGCTTATTTAAGAAACAGTTTGATTTCGTTGCAATAATGCCACAGCAGAACGGCTTTAAGATACCACAATGTTCAATCACACAGGCTTTCGTAGGAAATTGATTTTCTAAAGTCAACATTACTTTGGCTACGGAGTGCAGCACTTCTGTGAATTACAATTTGTTTTCTGTAACGGTGTCATTAATATCCAGATGTTCGCTTGCACACAAATATCATGCATGCATGCATATAATAAAATTATTTGTTCATGAAAGCATACATAAGTGTGTGTGTGTGGTAGGATATGACACTATTAGAGCTACCATACCTGGCATGACCCGTCTGAATAGTTGGGCGATAGAATAGCCACACAAATGACGACGACCCAGAAGATCTGACCAACTGACATTGTAGCGAAGAAACGCTGCGGATGAAACAGTGCAGCAGGAACGGTGCCTTTTAAGCTACTCATGACGCTTCCATCTGCACTCAAATTTAGCAATTCAAAATAGTCTTAATGCGAAAATAATTATGTTCTATCTAGAATTTAAGCAATTCAAAATAGTCTTAATGCGAAAATAATTATGCTCTATCTAGAATTTAAGCAATTCAAAATAGTCTTAATATGAAAATAATTATGTTCCATCTAGAATGCTTAAGCAATTCAAAATAGTCTTAATGCGAAAATAATTATTATGGGCCATCTAGAATGCTTTTTAAAGCATTCTACGGAGTGCTTTTACGTTAGTCTGCAATGCATATCGGTGTAAAGACGCTGGTCGTTCAATATTGATAATTCGTACTAGGCTACTGTATTAAGCCATAGACTTTTTTATCTTTCTAACGGAATTGACGACTGGATATTTTTCGCACTGGCAAACAATAATAAAGTCTTTGCATGCAATTATATTAGACAGCAGAGGAGTCTGCATGCACTCCTTCAACCCAGGTCTGCGTGAGTTGGAATAACTGTTGTGACGGCGAAACAAACTTAAATTGATAACGTACCATGACATAGGCCTACATTCAAAATTTTAAACGCTTCTATAGGACTGAATGCTTCATGAGATAGCCAATGTCGACATTTTACTGAGATTAGTACAAAGTGCCATCAGATGCCCTCAAATCTGCGCCAATGCGCTTTAAATTTGCAGGAATACTCGCGTGGGCACCAGGTATTGCTCGGAAAATATCTATTTTTGCTCATGATCAAGGGGGTTCAACGATAACTGGTCTACAGATAACTGGTCTAACGACAACTGGTCTACAGACAACTGTTCTGCACAGAAGGGATTGCTCTTGGTCCCTTTTGCACGAACTGCAACGATGCAGAGTAGAGCCTTTTCTGTGATCGGCCCAGTTGTCTGGAATGGGCTCCCACAGGAGATGGTAACGGCCCGCTATTCCGAAGGTCCACTATTCCGAATATCCGCTATATTTTGTTCGTTATCCTTGTTGTTAGGGTTACAGTGGGTTAGGTTTAGGGTTGGGGTTAGGGTGGGTTATGGTCGGGTGAGTTAGGATTAGGTTTAGGGCTATGGTTAGAGTTAAGGTTGGGGAGGGTTAGGGTTAGAGTTATGTTTGGGGTGGATTAGGGTTAGGTTTAGGGTTATGGTTAAGGTTGGGGTGGTTAGGGTTAGGTTTAGGGTTATGGTTAGGGTTGGGGTGAGTTAGGGTTACAGTTAGGTTTAGGGTTAGGGTTAGGGTTAGGATTCGGAATAGTGGACCTTCGGAATAGTGGACCCTCGGAATAGTGGATCCAAACCCAGGAGCTACGTCTACTTCCTGGAGTTATTACTTAAACTTTTTTTTATTAAACTCAAGACTGTCCTTTTTGCCGTGCTAGGGTCGGAAGCGCTTCTGAGTAGTCTTCTTGAAGAAGCGCTATATAAATGCTTGAATGAATGAATGAATGAAACTGGTCCACCGAAATAGAAGCCGGATTAATGAAAAAGCGCTTAAGAAATGGATACTGGATCAAGTTTCTTTCACAGGTGAAATAGAATGAAATACTTTGATGTTTTTCTAGCTTATGTAAATGGAACCAGGGTGGGGCGGGTGCCTTTGTGGCCGTCTGTCTAGCTGGAAAGATTGAGGTGAATAGGTGCGAAACTGTTGCCGTAACCGGCGTTGCCCGGACATTTGGATTTTCGCCTCCACACCCGACCCAAAGCTGAAGAGTGTGTAGCGGAGTGGTCCTAGTCGCCCTCTGTACAGGTGTAAGGTGTTAGGTCAGTGATTTTTCAACCAGGGGTTCCGCGGAACCTAAGGGTTCCGCGGGCGTCAGCTAGGGGTTCCGCGGCAGTTCGATGGAAATTTTATGGCAAAAACTGAAATCACAAAAGTAGGCCTAGGACCCTAGGCTATTAGCAGTGAATAGATTCTTTCACAGCTTTCAGTCATTCTTGCTTAAAAATAACATTATTACGCGATGCATTGCTGTTTTCTATAATTATGATATTGTTGCTTTATATAATTATTATGCCCTTATAGTTCATTACTTGTTATTCGGAAGGCACGTGCATCATTATGGGAATCAATAAGCTTATAAGCTAATAGATTGTTAATACGGCACGGTACGTTTCCATTAATCAAGTCAGACAATCACAAACAATGCATTTTATCATTGGTTTCAAACTATAGACTATTTGGACTGCTCTGAACAAACAGAATCAGCTGAGCACTAGACGAACGACTTGCTTGGTTTATTCTTCTTTTCATCCGTTCATTTTGAAAGCTAGTGATTAAATTTCTCATCCAGAGGTAGCGGATAATTATTCGAAATTTTGCAAATGAAAACCTAAGCCTTAAGTCCAGCTAACTTTAGAATCTTTAACGGATAGGGTTAATAATTTTATAGGCCTAAATATAGGTCCATATTCGCCATCTGCTTTTCGGAAAAATCACATAAGATGCGTGAAACAAGAATCAGATGCAGTGGCGTAGCAAGGTCTTGGGGGCCCCTGTGCAGAGCTTAGGTGGTGGGCCCTTAAATGCCTGAAACCACATTCAATTTCAAACAACAAAACTGTGCAAAACGCCTGGTTCCTTTACGAAATTTGCATATTTAGCACCAAAGTTAAATAAAAATAAACTAGCCACATTTTATAATTTTAAAAAAATTATCTAACGAAACACATTCTTCTCCATAAGCAGAAAAAATTGAACTAGAATACCACACAAAAGTAATCACAAAAATTGCTTCATCTCCTGATGCATTAAACATCAATCACCCATAGGCCCTACTTAAATTCTCCAAGCTGCTGATCAAACCGGAATTAGATTCTGCCCCATGTCTGATGTAGTCATCGGTACAAGCTCGCTCTTTGCAGGCATCATAAATGCGAAATTGTTTTCATTTTGGCGGTCTTCTTTACCCGTTCTTCTCATGCCTGTCACTTAGCAGCGCCACTTAAATAAGACTTAGGCATAACTTTGTGGGACAGAAAGAGTACCGTACGAGAGCTAAAAATATACAATTTCCAAGTAAATAGGCTACATGCAGTTATCTTTTATAAATTTCGCATTTTACTACAAAGATAATAAATTTTAAACGCGTCTGCGTAGACCATGACACAATTATGTTTATACGTCGGCACAAGTTACAACTACTTCCGGCCAAAGACTGCAAAGAGTAAAGATATTTGTAATAAGGTAACCTAATCATGGACATTTCGGCTTAAACCCAAAAAATTACTGGGTGTGTACGCTGTAGATGTAGGTTTGAATACATTCTCATTTCTGAATATCCTTAAAGTAAAAAATTGACTGGCCCCGAGCCGGGGGCCCCTGACAGCCGGGGGCCCTCGTGCACTGCACAGGTTGCACGCCCTATTGCTACGCCACTGATCAGATGTGTGATTGCTGTTGCAGAAGCACTTTTTCATTTGCAGCGACGTAACAAGCAAACGAAGCTGAAACTCCCCAAACAAGCTGAAGTCCCTCGGCCCCATTATAATCTCGTTTCAGTTACCACGCTCATGACGGTTGAGCCCCCAAACGATTATTTCATGTTGAAGACGAATCGTTATGTGTCTGCCTACGTGTTTTACATCTAGGCTACATGTACGAATGCGTTCAGGACTTAAACCTGGCAGAAATTTCACATTGGGACCTAAATTTGAGGAGGGATAATTACACCTTAACACAGCTTGTCCATTACACTAATCCAGAATAGAGCCTATATTCTGTCCATAATTATGTCAGATGGATGGACAGAATGATGTTGGCGAATTAGAGCAAAACTGCAGTTGCTCTCTGACAGTGTTTTGAGCATCGGTCCTACAATTTTAGAATTTTGGCAAATTGTATTATGACAAGTAGGTATATCGCTAATTTGCTTGTAAATAAATAAGAAATCGATAATTAATCAACGCAAGAAAGGTTCAAACTGTTTCGGGTTTTCTGTTCGATTAACGTGCCACGACGTGCCGAGAGGAGCTTTAAGACCCCCCGAAGACTTATCTGCTCATCTTAACTGTGCGCTCGCCAGGACTGGAAGATTACGGCCATCAACCTTTTCTTCCAGTGCAGGTGTCACGAAATAGAGTATCTCCCATATTAATCGTATCCCCCAAATGAAGAAAAGTTGAAAAGCCACTTCCGCGTGTATTTATTTTTGCAAATTAATTTTAATCTGCTTTGTTTTGAACGATGACACTAACAGGTATGTTTATTCCTACTAGATATTTTTTGCTTTGGTTTTAGAGTATCCAGAGTAGAACATTTAAAACACTTAAGAACACTCAGAGTCACTAAATAAATTCGAGTTGCCTTTTTCTGAACATTGCTTAGGGCACTTAAAACAATTAGAGTCACTTTAAATTTTGATTAGAGCACAACATTTTCAATTATACGATTTTTTCAAAAAGGGGAAAGAATGGTTTATCCCCCGGATAGTCTAGACCGGTTAATTCCATCCGGTGGATAGATTAATTCAGCTTTCAGGGGGGGATAGAATATCACGTGACACTATTATTATTGACGCCTGCTGTTTGCATTAAGCGAGTCACTGTATTTGCTGCGTACACTTTATTAACGCATCTAGGCTTACATTATAAATGACGTAGCAATGACGTCATAAACAATAATATTAAGTTCAAATAATCATGTGATGTTCAATGCGTTGCAGCTCGATTCGAGAATTTAACTTAGCTACTAATTTATAACTTAAGCCTCGAAGAAAGCTAATTAATTAGCCTTGCTTCCACACTTAATTCGTTAAGATTTGCTAAAGCGATACTTTCAAGCAGTTGTGACGTAATTTCAACGCTTTCTTGTGGAGTTACTCGAATATTCATTCGTTCATTAAGTTATCTATTATGCGAGCGGCCGTTTAAACCCTGGATTCTGGATTCTCTTTGACAGAATTATTTTACCGCAATGGCAGAACCAACTACACAGACACACGGAAGACAATCGTATGCTTTTGTTCACGTTAGCAATGAGCTTTAAATAAAATGTGTGCTTGATGAGGCAAAAGTACTCGCATGGATTTTACTCTTCGTATGCCTGAACTCTCTTACATGTGCTCCCTTCATTGTCCATAAAATCTCCTTTTTGACTGTCCAATTTTTCTTCGATAAAGTCATAGTCCTAATGATTCGACTGCATCATCGACTTTTTATAAAAAGCGTTTCCTTTCCGGTTAGTTCTTTCCTCGGATTTTGCAACGTGACCGGTATACGCTATTCAACTGCACTGTTGCAGTTATTTGTACACTACATTTTATCTTCAGCAAATAGTCGTGGACCTTTGTCAGGCAATTATAGATAATCATTGATTAATCAATGAAATTTACAATATTTACATTATTATCATAGCGTCGCTTTGCATTACATAATATTATGTAGTCTCCCTGAAGCCGTTTCAGTAACTGAAGCTGGTCTTGTAGTGTAGACCCTAAAGCACGCTCAGTTACAATAATTAATTGTATGGTGTTAATGGTATTACAGGAGCTGGAGACAGTTCTGTTTACTGCTGTGGAAGATCTGGCTGCTCGAGAATAAGCAGAAAATTGTAGCGTTCCTAATCGTTTTGTTTCCCATCTTGTCAACTCTGGTTTTCGTCCAGAAACGAGCAGAATCCGAAATCTTCTTCCGAAACGAAACGATCTACGACAGCTTCCTTGTTACCACGAATCTTACCCACGACCTGCGAGATCCACTCGAGAAATTGATCCTCGCCTACGCTCCCAACACGATCCTCGTTGCGAGAATTGTGAATAAGCTTAGAGCGGCGAAACTCATGGGAGTCAAGTATACACCAGGTAGACCTAGTGGTACAAAGGTGATAGTGCAAGTTATCGCATAGCGTTGCATGGTAGGCCTGTAATAGCTCCGTAGCGTTTTAGCTACAAAGTTGTATCAAAGGCACGACTATGAGGGAACGTCTGTTGTATATGCTTGCTTATAGTCTTTTAACTTAATTTGTGTCTTTCGCCACCAGCATTGGCCGCTGCTTAAATTAAAACCTGCCGCATCAATGCGATGCTTTGTCTTTCCATCAAACCCAAATCATCCCATATAATTATATGACCCATATTCTAGTATGGGACCGGTGATAGACCATAGAGGCCCGTGCTTTTATCCATGAAAATGAATTCAGGCATTTGTCAAAAAGGTAAAGTTTTTGCCAGGGCTGTTTTAAAGGAATTTTTATAAATGCATAAACTCCTTTCCTTTCCCATCCATGGTAAATTAGGCCTAAATAAAAAAAGATTGATTGGTTGAAAGCTCCTTCTATCTCTCTTTGTCGTCGATCTAGGCTTTACATAATGAATCTGAGCTGGTAGATCATGTAACGAAGAACGAAGACATTTTTGGTGCAATCGTCTTCGACGTTTCAAAGGATTCGGTCGAACTTCCGACGAAAATCTCCTACAAGATCCGTCTGAGGTCAGACAGAAAGTTATCTGGGTCAGATGAAAGAGTAAGGATCAAGTGGAATACAGACGCCACGTTCCCTGACCTAGATATTTACCAACCGAGGAATGATACAGGCCCAGGTAGTTTCATCTGCTGCTAAGGGTATCCAATCGGAATCTTTGTTTATACTTTATAGTTTACATATGCTTTTTAAAATAGGCTCAACAAAAATACTAATTACGTTGTTGTCGTTTACGTTATGCCATTTATATATTAAACTAAAGGTACTGATTCAAGCGCAGCTTTTATTTATCGTTTGCCTGTGCTTTTTACAATAAACTAAAAATACTAATTTGAGTGAAGATTTTGTTTATAGTTTACATATGCTTTTTAAAATAGAAAATACTCTTTTACGCGAAGATTTTGTTGTCGTTTACGTTGTGCCATTTATAATAAACTAAAGCCACTGATTTATGTAGAGCACACAGAAAAAATCATTCAATGATAGCTGGCCGATGGCCATAGAACCCAAAAGTTACCAGAATATGAAAATCTACAAACAACCTCATCCTTATAGGCCTACTATCAGCGGTACCGGGTTTACTATCAAAACCGCGCGCACAAAACCGCGTACGCAAAACCGCGCAACACAACACCGCGCACGATCATTACCGCGCACGATCATTACCGCTTGTTTGCGCATCTGTTCAAATTCGAAATTCTAACGTTCGAGGGGCTCCGAGCATTCCTTTGAAACTAGTATTCGGTCGACGATCCTAACCACTCTTGTTTGAGCATCTGTTTAAGCTGTGTCACGACAACTGGCCTACAGACAACTGGTCCAGCGCTTGAGAAATGGAAGCTGGATTAAAAAAATCGGAGGTGAAATGTAGGCTGGATTGATGAAAAACGCAAGAGAAATTGAGGCTGGATGAAGGTATTTTTAGATATGAAATAGAAGCTGGATTGACGAAAATAGCGCATGAGAAATAGAAGCTGGATGAAGGTATTTTTTAGATCGGACATAGAAGCTGAATGCATGTTGAAATAGGCCTACTTGAATGCGGTTATGATCGTGCGCGGTTATGATCGTGCGCGGTAATGATCGTGCGCGGTTTTGTGAATCGCGGTTTTGTGCGCGCGGTTTTGTGTGCGCGGTTTTGAGCGGATACCGCGGTACCGGTATGTAATAATAAGATTGATAGATGGTGGTAATTTAAGAGTTGTTGTATACGTTGTAGTATATAAAGAAGAGGGTTTTCTGGCGATTCAAATGGCGGTTGATCTGAGTCTATTTGCTGAAGTGAACCAGAGTTTAGATCCAACAACAATGAACGTAACGACTCAACTGAAGCGATATCCGTTTCCATCATACAAAGAAGATCCAATGAATAATGTCACTGGAAAGATCTTGTCTATGTGCATTGTTTTAGGCTTTATCATCATTGCTGCAATAATCTGCCAGAAAATTGTGCTGGAGAAAGAAAACAAATTTAAGGTAAAATCACAAGACTTCAACGTTGACTCTAGTCACCATTGCTACGCGATTAGAGCCACAGATAGGCCCTATATCTTTTTATATAATTATATAGGCCTACGATATGCAGACATTTCGTCAGCAAACGATTCGTCAACGGACTTTTCGTCAAACAGAGTAGGTTGCATCCATCAAACTTTCATTTAGACACGCACCCGTTTCATCATTCCAGCTTCTATTTGGATATGAAGAAAAACATTATCAGTACGACTTAACTTCGGCATGAATAATTTTTATCATCATGAGCGGAGTTTATCAGGGGCTAGGGGGCTAAGCCCTCCCCTTCCAAGAGACCTCTTAGTCATGTTTCTACCATGTAAATGGTCTATTTTTACGGGCTTAGCTCCCCCCACAAGGACTTCCAACTGATGACTAAGAGAAAAAAGGTGATCAACTTTTCGACCGAAACAAAAAATTTTTTGGCGCCGCGCCTTCTCGACCAAGTTTTTAGCCCCCTTAAAAACAAAAACTTTTTAGCCCCCCCAAAAAACGGAAACCAAACTCCGCCTATGTTTATCATTCCAGCTTCTCTTTGAGCATCAATCATTTTTCATCAATCCGACTTCTACTTCGGTCTGAATAATTTCCATTAATCCAGCTTCCACTCAAAAAAGTATTCGTTTCATCATTCCAATGTAATTGAGCAACAACTATTTTTAATCGAGCTTACTTCTATTTAAACAACAATTAGTTTTCATCACTGAAATTTCTATTTAAACATGAATCTCTACATCAATCCCACTTCTATTCAAGGAAAAAATTGCTTTTTTTCATCAATCCCATTTCTATTTAAAGAAATTTATTTCCTCAATCCGATTTCCATTTGGCATGAATCCTTTTCTACAATCGATCTTGTAGGCTATTTGATCAACGCCGGACGAGCAGTCCGTTGACGCATTGCCCGTTGACGAATCGTCCACTTGACGAACAGTCCGTTGACGAATCGCCGGTTGACGAAACGTCGGCAAACCACGTCGGCCCAGCATAAATGAACCCACTTTGTATGCATAGTTATAACTCTGCCAATTTCAGTGATTTATTTATAATAATTAATTAGCCAAATGAAAGAGATTTACCTCTAGCAATAAGATAGGACGACAAACACGTTTGTTATTGCATCTTTAACCTACATGATGTGGATCGTGACATAACAAAAGGCATCGCTTTTCAGCAACTAGCTAAGTAAATAGAACAAAATTCATGCAGTTTTAGAGGTAACTGCACTAAAAAAACTTATAGACCAAGCAAGAAATGTGTAATATACAGCGATGTTAATCATTGGTGTTAGGGATGTGCTTGTACTCGGGTCAACTCCTTCCTTTACAAGTTGATCTGTAGCTATATTTGACTTTTCGGCTTCTGAAGTTCACAAACCACAATTATAATTGCATGGGAAAATCAAGTCTACTAGAATTCTTTCTACTTTACAGTACTTTGCTGATTCGCATTGCTAACGCAAATTAAAACTGAAAGATGATGCGAGACTTGCAGATGAAAATATTATAGCGCTTACTAATGCTTATTGAAAAACTCATATCACACAACTACAATACACTGCAATCCTCCAGACTTCTTATCACCGTCAGTTGCTTCTGCACATGATACATGTGGCCTATAATCACTTCGTCAATCTGTTCTTCCATAACACTGCTCCATCCTTCCAAAACGCCCTGACTAAAAGGTGCAAGTCGCTCAACAAGTTAATAACCATATCTTACCAATTTTATGAACTCACCAGAGCCTCACCACTTCATATCTCTCGAAAGGTTTTTCAATCGAAACTGAAAGCACAAGGTTTTCACAAATCCTATCCCGACTCCTCCTTTTTTCCTCCAGCCTCCCTCGCCAGTTCAATTCTAACCACCACCTGACTGTCTCCCTACCCGACTCTTCTGATCTTGACCCTCTGCCTATCGATTTTGTTTCGATCGGGCGTCTGTGAATAAGTTGAATCTAGGGGTTTCGTTCTTTGAGCGCTATAGATACTTCGAGTCTACTGTGGTAACAGTTACGCGTAGCTGTAGACTCGAAATTTCTACATAATCGCGATTATTATTACCCCTACCAATGCTTATTAATGCTATGAAATTCTACGATATAATTATAAGGTTAAGTTGACACTCAATAATATAATTTTGACTTACCTGATAAATTGTTTATCTGGCAATAAGCTCTAATTGCGAATCGCTTTTTGTCTTAAAGTACAATTTCATATCTCTATAGAAATAATTTCGAGGGCGAAATTGTTTTTCTAAAGCGTCAAGTAATTATTGTAATAATCAAGAATCACGCTTCTTTTGCTGGATTTCTTACGTCAACATGATATTGCACACACTAATGTTCATCTGAAAAGGCTAGTAGTCTAGTAGAAAGCAAATGTTTGAAGATACATAGGCCTATACTACAAGAAAAGCCTTTGAAGAACTCTCAATTCTTTGGCCCCTGCATTCAGTGAGCTCTTATCAACTCTAGGTGAGACAAGTAGTGAGAGTTTTCATGCGGTTCAATAAAGCACACACTTACATATTCTAATTCAGCTCCGTTATTGTAGACATTCCCAAAACGATCTATAATATTCTATAGAACTATTCCGATAAATTTCAATGTGTGGTCATTTTGTAAACTTCATGCACAGGATTTGATGAAGCTGATGGGGATGCGTAACTGGGTGTACTGGTCCTCGTGGTTCGTCAAGTACCTACTGTATATGCTCGTATCTGTCTTCTTTATGACGATTGTCTTACATGCTCCGATGACACGCTACGGATCAGTGATCGTAGATAGTTCGGCCACAGTCACATTCGTATTCCTTATACTCTACTCTGTATCTCTCATCACCTTCTGCTTCGTCATTTCTACTCTTTTTTCAAGAGGTAAGGATAATACGCTAACCGACTCAAGTTACTACATGTAGGCTAGATCTAATTTTACGCAATATGTAGGCAAGAAAAATGTAGCTCATTATAATATAGCAAGCCAGAGTTGCTATTAGGCGTTGATCGTAATTATACATGTATGTCGTGAGCAGAATAATATTGGGGAATAATATTATTATGAGTAGTTTTTAAGGTGAAGTTTCTACATAGTAATGGCGCATGCTGGAGCTATGGGCGGAGTTTGGTTTCCGTTCTTGGATGGGCTAACTTATGAGTCTACGCCTTCATGGAGGGCTAAGCCTGGGAAAAGATACCTTTTACACGGTAAAAAACTGAACCTAGGTCTTCTTGGGAGGGCTTAGCCCCCCTCCCTAGCCCCTGATGAACTCCGCCCATGGCTGGAGCAATGACTTATTAATTATCATTGTAACTGCAACATGTTCTATGCAGAAGTCAGTTATACGAAATAATGCAGAATGTCGACTTCCGTTAGTTAGGTTACCGAACGCTTTCAATTATTCGCAAAATGCGTTATATAAAAGTCTGCATGAATGCATAAAACCGGGTAAACCTTCAGTCTAATGATTCATGAAAGCAATCATGGCACTCAGATACTGTTTATCTATTCATGAATGCAGGGCTTAAAGTGTGCCTGGACGGTCATGGACGGCGTCCATGCACTTGTTTTGAAATCTGAACGCCGTCCAGCCACTTATTGGCGAGAACAGACTTGAAAGGTAAGAGGCGTCCAGGCACTTCTTTTGGAGAGGTAAAGGGCGTCCAGGCACTTATTTTTCCACACTTTAGACACTGCATGAATGGATATTTCGAGATCCAGTAAAAATTGACTGCTTTTTAGGAAACAGTAAACGTCTTTGGATCTCAATTTAGGCTAAAGGCATATTCTAACAGAAATGATTCTACCTAATTATTTTTTTCGACCTATTGTATCACATAACTGAAACTATTTGAGAATTTCCTACAACTGAAATGACAATACTTGGTCTTTTAAAAATCTTATTGTACTCTCCAGACTCGATATTTTTATGCTGTTAATCTTTACATGTATTTGCTCACAGCCACCTACGGAGCGGCTGTTTGTGGTGTACTTTACTTCGTCTCTTTCGTACCGTATTTCTACTTCGAGAAGATCTACAACGAGATGAATCTTATGCAGAAGCTGGCAGCATCGCTCGACTTCAACGTGGCCATGGGATTCGGATTCAAGAAGATATATCAGTATGAAGCACTCGGTACGTAAAAATGTCGATAGATTTATGATTATTGAACAAATTTTAATAAATAAACAAGGTTTTATGACACTATTATACGCTGCTTCTAATCTATATCTATAAGAAAGGACTTGGCGGACTTTGTCCAGAATGCACGCTCACAGTTTTGCAGCTACTGACCTTAAACATTGTACATAAAATTAATAGACTTTCACTCAACTTACTCAGGCGCGCTATTTTCACCTTCTTATTCACTTTAGAACTCGAAATATTAGACATTTTAATTTTCGCCGTGTTATTTGCGCCATCGCTGCAAATGCGACGCCATTATTTGAATCGTCATGCAATAACAAATGACGTCATTTTTCGCCAAAGCATATGCAGCGCAACCGCCCTGGGAAAGATAAATGGCTTAGGCCAAGGAGTATAATATACACTAAGAGGAGCCCCCGTGCAACATGAGTTTAACCAGCAGAATTGGGAAGACCTTCCAAGCAGAGGGGCATAAATATACATGTATAACCATTTATAAACCCCAATTGGGCGGCGAAGCCGCCCAACAGGGGCGGGTGGAGCTGGGTTTGGGGACGAAAAATCGAAATTTCCCGTGCAACGCCGGGTACCCCAGCTAGTATTCGATAAGGAAGCAGATGTTTCACATTGATATAAAGCGGGACCCGTTCTCGGGGACCTTAATTCAAATTGATGTAGGCCTATAGGTAATTATGCCTTCGACGTGCTGCAACAACAGCTATTATTCGACGAGACCATAGGCCTAATAATTTTTTATTGTCAATCGCATCGTCAACGAACTGCTGACAAACCGTTAAGGATGACCTCTTTGAGATTTTCAATAGGCCTATTACAGATCTTCTGCCGATACTGCAAATATTCCCAGATCGAATAAACTACCGGATTAAGACCTGGACTGCAAATTCCCTCGAACACACGACCAATGTTAGCATTTGAAACGTAAAATTATTCTTGCTTCAATAGAGGTTGTATTGGTGAATATAATTTGGTAGTTGAACGTTGTGGCTGTTTGAATTTGTCCAGACATTGGCGTACAGTGGAGCAACATTTCATCATCGGGAGACGGTCATACGATGGCGCACGTGATGGTCATGCTATTGGTCGATACAATCATCTACTCGATATTTACCTGGTATTTGGATGCTGTTATACCCGGCGAATTTGGAACTCCGCAACCGTTCTACTTTCTATTCACGGTCAGCAGATGAAAAATTATATTGGTGATTTGTAGATACAATCAAATATAAGAGAAACGTGTTCAATGCTACGTCCTTTTGAAAAGGTTTTTTGATGAATAAGCAGAAAATGGTAGCAAATGTTAAATTCTCTTCAAGGAATGGGTAAGCGGAAGAGTTCAATGGTGAGAAACAACTTCAAATAAGCTTGGTTGAACTATGAGTGTGAAAGACAAAGAGAGTGAAATAAATAAGGCGAGAAGCTAAAGATAGAGAGGAACAGAGAAAAAGAGAAGTTAAGGCTACACGTCGACAGGGGAAATCGACAGGTGGCAATGGAGTAGAAAGAGAGTACATATAGAAAGAAGAAGCAATAGGGAAAGGAGAGGGAAGAGAATAAGGCATATACAGAAGGTTTTTAAAGTGCAAAATTAGGTTACACTGTGGTGTCAGTTTATTTGGCTGGGTGGCTGTCGGCAAGTATAAAGACTTAGAGAGTATTGATTTGCTCCAGCTTGCTCAAAGCTCTCCTGATATTTATCTTTCCCTCATGGTCCGTGATCTTGGTGTCACCAATGGTGGAGAACTTATTATCTCCCATCTTGTTATAACTTAGTCTCTCGAGGTTGTTACTATCAGCTTCGCCAGCTACATGCACGATTGATTGCTCGCTCTCTTCCTCAAGACGCGCTATAGTTGTTCTCGTGTGTGCCACGGGTTCGCTTAGCTACCAGGCAACGTCGACCTTTTTCGGTTGTTGGGCGTCCACCTGGAATGGCCTTCTTTGTAGCTTCGATAATAATTATTGCCTCTTACCAATCAAACTTTATTTCATAAATCACTCAAGTATTTTACTTTAGCAGTAGCTGGATTGAGAGCTGGGTAGGTTTCTTTAAGATGCGCTGTAAGTTCACAGAACGAACGAATGAATGAATGAATGAACGAACGAACGAATGAATGAATGAATGAATGAATGAATGTATGAATGAATGAAGGCATATCTTTGCCTTACATGTGACTTGAAGTGCTAATTAATATTCGCTAAATTTAACTCTTAATAAACTTATGATTTGTTTAAGTTGCTATTTGTTTGGTAAGCTTATAATACGTGGCATGTGATTCTCTATGATGCGTGATTTAAAATCTTGGTTTTTAGTGGCACCAATATTAATTATTAGAAATAGGGATCATGAATATCGAAGTTTGCCTAAATGCGGCAATAATTATTCGGCTGCAGAGGGTGTACTGGATGGGAAGAGAAGGAACTAAGATGAAGTTATCGGTTGAAGATTTCATGACTCTGGTTCCAGAAGACAGAAGACCTTACTTTGAAATTCCATTGCTGGATGCTAAAGCAGGGATTCAGATCAGAGGACTCACTAAGGTTTGACCATCAATCGATCAATGAGTTTCTATACTGTCAGAACGATCAAATAGTTTAAGTATCATCTAGTAAACCACCGATTGCATATCAAATTAAAGTATGTTGGGCCAAAATACACTTAGTGCCATGAAACATTTAGACTGCAACTATATCCATGAGTGACATGAGTGTGATTGTAATTAGTAAATTTTCGGTCCTGGAAAAGACAAATCATGGTTCTCTGGTCTGCCCTAACCTCAATGATGATAGTTGTAATCGAAAACATAAATTTCAGCAGAAGGTCGAACAATGCATGGAATACTAAAAAATAAAAGTAGTTACCCGAGCCAGACTTTTGACGTACCGGTACATGGCACCCAGCTAAAAGACTGCCATGCTCGGAGTCTCCATACCACCTTGGTCCATAATTAGTGTTGAGGAATGAGCATGTACAATTATGCAGTAGATGTAGGACCGGCAATCCCTATAATTATCCGACGGGATCACTCCTCCTAGATATTCAACACATGCAGATCAGCAGATAAAAATGTGAGGAGTGGCTAACTGTCGCCCAATATTATACATGTAGGTCTACCTCCATCGGTCCTCCTCGTATGATATGAGTATGAGAATAAAATATTCTTTCTCTTGGCTAAAGAATCAACTATGCACTTCAGTTGGTTCACCCGATCACCTCCCCTGATGCAGTCACAAATTGCATGGTGATATAATTAGACAATACCGTTCCAAATTCGTACGCAATCCGCCCCAGAAGGGAAGCATCATTTTGACACGCACACATTGCTTCTGCATTTTGACAAAAGTCTAAAGAAATGCATAGCATGACAATTGACTAAATAACTAGGGTCTATATTCCTTGGTGGAAGTGAGGAGGTTATAAGTACAGGAGTTGGTATGGCGAAAAAATACTGTCCGTAATGGGTACGATATGGAAAAGTAAAGGAATAACTACTCCGACAAAGCTAAGACTGTTGCGAACAATGATATGGCTAATGATATGGCTAATAGTTCAGAAGCATAGATATGGCTAATATGGTTCAGAAGCATAGACATACAGAAAAGTGAACAGAAAAGAATAAAGCCATTCGAAACGACATCGTATAGAAGAATACTGAATAGTCCTATACCTTGGACAGTCAAACAGAAGAACCGAGGAGGCACTGAGAGAAATGGGTGGAGAACAACTCTGGAGTGTAATAGTTAAAGGAAATTACAATATATCGATCATATAATGAGGAAGACAACACACTCTGTCTTGAAAAAGATATAATAACCGGTGAAACTGATGGATCAAGAGGAAGAGGAGGACCAAGAAGAATGTGGATGGATGACGTGATGGAATGGACGGGACTGTCGATGGAACGGGTGGTGCGCGCAGCACACCAGAAGGATCTCTGGAGAAGGACTGTCCAGTGTCCATGATGCCGCCAATGTTGGGAGTGACGAATAGGTCACCGACGACGATGATATGCCTTGTGTCACCTGATTTTTTTAAAATTATCTATTTCTATAGCGCCCAGTATGGCTCTTTTATTTGATTATTACTCGTGGACTATATAGCCGACTATTAGCACAGGAACCATAATTATAATTATTATGTAGAAATTTGGACCGAAGTCGAAGCCAGCAGTCAAAGACCTTAATCTCGACATGTATGAAGGCAACATAACCGCTCTAGTGGGGCACAACGGAGCAGGGAAAACAACGGCCATGTTCATGCTTACAGGTGAGTAATGTTGTTCAAGTATTCCAGCGTGCGAGTCGCCTCTATTGAATGCACGCACTGTTGGAGATGTGCATTACCAGTCGCCTCTTCCACAGATGTGGTGCTCAAATGCAGGTCTATAATGGCTCTGGAACGAAAGGAATCTTTCACTCAAGAGCTCTCTAAGCTTCAATTGAGAGCGCTGGTATAAATTATAGACGTTCATATCACCAGGATCTCTAAGGTTTGCCAGGGCCATGGCTCCGTGGCTTCCCGTGGCAACCCGTTGGGGTGCAACAACACAATCCTCGTGCCATTCATTTTGTTCCGAGTCCTCTTCAACAGGTTCTGTCATAATAATTATGACAGCGCCATTTCATGTTAGACATATTATGTATAACATAAAATGGCGCTCTATCAGTTTTTCTGCTGTTCGAACATAGGCTACTTGATTGATTGATAATTAATCAAAATAGGATTTTGTAAAAAAAAATCTTAAATTCTCATACTTCTTCATGAGACGTCCAACATTCATCGCAACTCATTTGATATCAGACTGAGGCCAGAAGCGTCACACTTATTCTCAATATCAATATTTTTGCATAGTAAATCATGGTATGAGTGACCAGCAAAAGTACTTTGGTTTTGCAGGGTTTCTGCCACCTTCTAGAGGCACAGCCTACATAAACGGATTCGATATAACGCGAGAAACTGATGCGATCCGACAAAATCTTGGTCTATGTCCACAGCACAACATACTCTTCGATACCCTAACTGTCAAAGAACACCTTCTCTTCTTTGCCATTGTTAGTAACCATTACTTTTGTAAACAACAACGTAGCCTACTGACACCGACTGAATATTGTAGAATTTACTGCGGAAGGCTCTTTACTGAAATTGACACGATGTACACGAGTAGAACAGAACTATTTCATCGCTTTTAAAGTTGTTATCTTTTAAACCCAAGTGATCAAATGCATATGACGTAGAAAATTGTCATCGAAATGGGAAAACACATTCTGGAATGCTGGCATGGGCGCCCGCACATAGGGGCAAGGGGGCACTTGCCCCCCCTGGAAAATTGAAGCCTATGTTTTTAACTACTACTTTTGGGTTTTTAACAAATTTATTTGCATTAATGCGCCGATGATACGAATGATACAGACAGTGAAAGTCAGAAATGTACGTTTAGAGATCTCTATAGAAATAAACATGCTCTTATAACTTTCTGCCTTGCATGTTCAAGCTCTTTATAAAAACTGTAACAATGACCATTGGATTTCAGCCTTCCTGTGGGCGCTCATGCAAACAACAGGCCTATCGATTATGGCCTACTTGATTGGAATCTAGCTGTAGTGCAAATAATCACAACTACCAAAAAATTAAATACTATTGCAAAAATTTGACAATTTCTCAAAGTACACTGAAATTACATCAGGGAGATCTGCTTATTCACCAGCATTGTAATTATATAAACGAAGACTGCTATAAGCCAGGCTCCATTTTGTCCATTTTGCAATCTGCCAGTACAAAATCCAGGGAGGTCAAACTGTAGATAAACTTGGATAAGGGGCTCTGGTTATCGTGCCTCGGGACTTACACCCAAAACTGACAAAGAGATCTGTTCAAAAGAATTGATACCCACACTCATCTGATCCTCGGATCCTCCACCTTCTTAAATGACACCCGCATTAACTCTGGCCCTTTGGCTACCAGACTCAGGCCTCTTTCTGACTAACTTTGGAATAGGTTTCTGGCTCGATGCAGCACATGTGAAAAAGCTGGTGCCCTGCGATTGGCTTTAGAGTGGCGCTTTAGAAGCAGCTAGAGGAGTACTCGCTCCATGAAAACTGACACCTATTTTCCGTTCATTTATTCATTCGTTCATTCTATGGACTTAAATAGCGCACCTTTAGGGAACTACTTTTTAACATCAGATCTACTTTTTGATTTTTAACAAATTTCTAAGGAAACCATTCCTATTAAAAATTATGCACAAAATGAAACTGAGAAATTTGCATAAGAAACCTCTTTGAAAAATACCCGTATTCCTAATTTCAAGTTTTGCATTTTTCAAGCTCTTGCTACTAAAAAATTTAACCATGACCATCAAAAAAAATTTGCCCCCCCTGCAAAAATTTCTGCGGGCGCCCATGAATGCTGGTATTCACAGTTGGCAGGCTCCACAAATAGATCTATATACTCAGTTATTACGTTAAAACACTCGACGGACGATGCTATACATAGGGAAATCTTCATTATTTTAAGGTCTTCTGAAATCCTGGTCAATATGACGATCAAGTCTGTCAATAAAGTTCGATACGTGCAAGCTAATTGGGTCAAATGTCACAACAGGCTGGCAGGTTTTGATGCTCGGCAGCCTTTCTTTGAGCAACCAGTTCAGCCAATGCACCTGCATATCCGATGATTTAAGATAAAAGCGAATCAGCCAAGGTGTTCGCTATACAGTCATGTCAATTGTCCATGGCTAGAGTTCAGTCACAAAGTCTTGAGATCAGGCATCGCAAATCCACTTGGCTCTTTGAAAGAATCGAAACCAGCCCTATCAAGGGTTTGACCGACGAAGCCATCTCTCGGCTCTAACAAGGCTTTTTTAAAGTGCAGTTCTACACAAAATGTGCAGTTGTAAATGGATTTGTGCAGTTGTAGAAGCACTTCTGTACAGTTAAAACTAGCAAAAAATGGTTATTGTTCTACGATTGGAGGTAATTTACCATGGAGGATGTGAAAGAAAAGGGTTGTGCAGTTATAAAAATTCCTTAAAAACAGCCATGGCTGGCAGACGTTTGTTCCAAATAGGTGGAACGGCAATGGCTATGGAGCGATTTGAAAATTTTCATGATGATGTGATGGAATGGAAAGCAGCGTTATGGAGGATGAAAGGTGATTGATGCAAACAAAATTAGGCCTATAGTTATTTGTCCCTTTCAGCCTTTCGCGCTGCAATGCTCTGCGCTCACACCGGTTTGCAGAGAAATAACGATTGGCAATTTTTTAAAGAGAAGCCTACGGTTTTCTTATTGGTCACGAGTTCACCACATTCATGCGCTGTCTATTGATGCGTTTAAAAAAAATTATATATACGCAATTGCAGAAATGAAACCACATAGTCCTTGTCACAATATCACATCCCTCTACAGACAATTGCTGTGAGCAACAATGCTTAGTGAGCAATTATGTGTCAGGTATGGTTGTTGATTTTAGCTAAAGGGAAGTTCAGATAGTAAGGCTTCATTGGAAATGATCGAAATGGTCAAATTATTGCACTTGAAAGCGAGACTCAACTCAGAAGCGAACACGCTCTCCGGAGGTGAGAGAAGGAAGCTCAGTGTCGGAATTGCTCTCATTTCCGGTTCAAAGGTAAAGTGATCACTAATAAAATTATAGCCAAACACAGTCTAACGTGTAGTCATCAAAATACACTTTGCACCGTTGAAATGCATTTTGGCAGATTTCCCTTTTTGTTGCGTCGTGCTGAAGTCGCGCACCACGCTGCCCTCTTTGCGCTTTCACTTGTTTATTATTGTTGTCATTATGTCATGAGAATGTGCTATGCTGTGTTTCAATATCTTATAGTTCGTGATTCTGGATGAGCCGACGTCTGGCATGGACCCAGAGTCGCGCAGACAGACATGGGACATTCTACAGAGCCAGAGAAAGGACCGTACGATGATTCTATCAACGCATTACATGGATGAAGCGGATATACTGGGAGACCGCATAGCCATCATGTACAACGGAGAGATACAGTGCTACGGGACTCCAATGTTCCTTAAAAACAAATACGGTGAGAAATTCTCTCCTGCCATCTACCAGCTGTCAATTAGACCTACTGATGTGTATTTACGTTGTTTCTTATTGTTTGGAGGAATGGAGGTTTGTCTTGCGCGTGAAAGTGGACACTCTAACATTGAGAGGTTATAAGTTTACGACGAGAAAATGTGAATCTGAGCCATGTAAGACGTCACGTCGCTGAATATAATCTATTATTTTAGGGATTCGTGTCATTTTAATCTCTTCTGACGCCATTTTATTTCACGACGGCAATGTTTTCGATTTAGGCAAAAAAACTTTAAAACAACTGCAAATGAACACAGAATAAACGTTGAAATGTGCGAATTGGTAAATTCAGGCAAATTCATGTGTAGGCCTACCCTACTTGCAAAAAAGTAGGCCCTAGTGAAACAATAGAAATTTGATTTTTCGCGTCAATATCATGAATACTGACACGTTGCCGCTAAGAAAGGCTCGCAACTTTGGATCGATATCCTGATGCTGTAATTCGAGCGTTGCGATTCGAGTTGTCTATCTTTGCTCCTATTTTTTTTTATGCGTTGTCAGAAGCTCCGAGCATTGTGCCTACCATAGGCCTAATTAAAAATAGAATTCTAGCCAATTCAAAGTGCCTAATCAGCGGAATTATCCTCAACTCTGGCCTAAATCTATTTTTCCAATTAAGCTAACTATTCCTTATTATTATTTCTGAAGGCGTTGGATATCACATGACCATAGTGAAGACATCAACGTGTGATGTTGATCAACTTGGTGATGTTATCAAGTCTAAAATACCCACAGCTGATATGGTTAGCAATGAGACTGAGGAGGTTACTTTCGTTCTGCCAAGTAGCCTAACCAAGCCTCAAAGTTTGAGGGACTCTTCGAGACGCTTGAGACAGATGGCAAAAGCCTCGGCATCAAAAGTTTCGGTGTTTCGCTCACCACAATAGAAGAAGTCTTTCTCAAGTCAGTCTTTGCACACGCCTATTATATATTTATTTTTAATTTCCTATAGGTCTATATAAATTGGTGTCGTTCTCACGTGATGCAGTTTATAATTAAATTGCTAACATGGTTTTTTTCTAGCTTATCAGCAACTAATAAATGTATAAGAAACTAGCATTAGCATAACATGCTAAAACTGTAATGGCATGTGATGCATTCTCTAGCAAACACCCTAAACCTCGAACAATTTTCTAAACATTTTAGTGTTAATATTTTTCAATATGAAACTATTCGATAGGATGGTGACTCTTTAAAATTTCCCAGAAATACTATAGGCCTACATGGATCTAAGGACCATCGTATGCACTTTTAAACGACAAATTATAGGACCGTTGTACAATCTTAGAGCTAAGATTGCTTAATTCAGTCCAGAATTTTCATTCGACTTAAATGCACCGTGGTCCGTTGTCACCATGTGGTCTACATACCGAATCAGCGGCGTTCTCCTATCATATAGCCCCGTCTATACGTTTCTTCACCACGAAGTTTGAAAGTACAGAAATACTGAACCGAAACACAGCAAACCTTACATAGACCTACTCAAAACGATTACTTCTGTGACGCTATAATTATTATAATTTTATTATATACTTAACCAGACTAATTCCTAATCACGGCAACGTTGGGAACGTTCAATACCGTAGGCCCTAACTATTCTAACCCACAGACATGAAGTTCATTGATATCATAATTTCCATACTATAAATGACTAAGCCTATATTTAATTTAATGAGTTATATCAACAAATAATATTAAATCCATATAGTAGCTTCTCATTAAACTTTAAGAATTATTAAATTTTAAGAATTCTAAATATTTTTCTGTGTGTAGCCTATAATTGCGACGCACTTTCAGTTAGGACAGTTTTCACGCTGTCAGCGGTAGGTTATTATTCCGATCCTGTTATAGGAACGTAGGCTAGATCATGTTGATTTTTGAACACAGAGTAAATGATTCGTCTGCACTAGAAGGTGGACGAAGCATCACGACAGAAATACAAGAAAACACTTCAGGTTAGTATCTTTCTTCTTACATTATTACTCTATTGGTTGATGGCCAGTCGGTGGACGTCTAACTTGCTAGCCACCTACCTGATAGCTTGCCAGTAGACGCTTCCTATTGGGTAGCACGCTGAAAGCATTCGCCAACAATTCACTCATGGTTCAAGGACGATTGGTCATATGATGATAGGACGATTTGTCATAATTATGTGGTGCCGCACACCAAAACCAGCGTTAAGGTGATTTTTCAAGATATTGAGTTTGATACATCATTTCAAAGGCCTTTTCTCAGGCGTTAAAATAACACAAAAAAGTATTGCTCTCGCTTTATTCCAACCGAAGATATAAGGGGAAAAGTGATCCAATTAAACTATTTAATTAAACATTTAACTGAATTAGAACAGGCTAATTTCAAGAACATTAAGATAGCTCTAAAACTTGTTTTTTAACAAATTTAGAAATAAATTTTAAAAAAATGTTAAAATTAAATTCTGCAAAAAAATAAGAAATCACAAACATGCTATTTCCCCAAAATATCTCTGATGTGTAATTTCCGACTTAATGCTGATTTCGGTGTGGACCGCCACATGTGGAGATTGGTCATAGGGTCTATCAGACATAGGACCGTAATGTCGTATGCCGCAAATAAACTGCATGATCGAATCTTTTTTAAGTAAATAAACCGTGCGCAAAATAGGCAATCTTCTTTAGATAATAACATTGCGGACATCAATTAGGGGTAGTCTATCGCTTTATGAGAAAGTGGAAATCGGATCGATAAAAACAGTTAAGCTGCGCCAGACGAATATATAATTTAGCATTTTTGGACAATTGACGCTCATCATTAGCTTACAATTAGTGCAAATAAAAAAACTTAGACCCTATCAGATTTTTGCGAAGGCCTATTTACATCAAATTATACATTAGATGTTTGTTCGTATACTTGTAAGCCTATATTCGATAATTAAACTTGACTAACTTGGCGTTGTAAATTATGCCCGATCGACCAAGTATGTGACCAACCGTCCATGTGACCGATAGGCAATGTGATCAGTACACCATATCGCACTACAATGTGATCAGTACACCATATTGCACTACAACGTGATCAGTACACCATATTGCACTACGCTTACTACCTCGGAATAATTTGCCTGCTTTATACAAGTTGCTCAAGACCTATCTTTTTAGCTGTGGCTGGACTGGGAGCGCCTCTGAGTAGGCTTCTTGAAGGGGCGCTATATAAGTTTTCGGAATGAATGAATGAATGAATGAATGAATGAATGAATGAATGAATGAATGAATGAATGAATGAATGAATGAATGAATGAAGGACCAATCCTTGTAAGCGGAACCCCAAAATATTCTGCCTTCTGAAAGCTCAAAATCATGATGGACAAAGGCCTACCTGTAAAGAGTTCTACCAAGTTTTGTAAACTGTGCATCAATCCTCAACTGATTGATAAACGCAAAAGTAAAATACTAAAACACATTTTGGGGTGTCATTCTAGAAAAGTAGCCTACATGTATAAGAACTAACAATGATTTCGCCAATTCCATAATTTTATTATTTAATGACTCACGTCGTGGCTACAAGATAACCCCGATAAAATCTGTCAATGTGGTTTTAGTTTTGGAGATTTGTATAAACCACACCTAGCCTATATATGGGCAATGAATACCAGCAGTAGGGCATAGTGACCAGAAAGGATTATGTTTGGCATATATCAATTTGTTGCTCCTATCTATTTGATAGTGTCTGGTATAGAAATTTAGTTTCTGAGGTGCTGCTTAACTTTGCCGCCATGGCCCTGAAGTTATTCGAGTATACCGTACTATTGAGCATTGCATTAACACTGCTGAAATTTGACTATTTTCTTCTCTGCAGTAGTAATTAGGCCTAAAAATAGGAATATTGTGAGCCACATTTTATGGCACGGCAGGTAAAGTTGTTTGGCAATTCCGACATCTATGAGCTACAAACAAGGGGTCGTCCATAAACGACGTCACGCACCATAGGGCGATCCCCTTTGATCCCTCGTCACACGTTAAAACAAAAGTCATAATTATGATATCTAGCAACGAATCGTCACAAATCGTTATAGATGTGTGACCCTCTCCCTTCCAGTTACGTGACGTCATTTATGGACGGTCCCCAATGCATTATTCTAACTTTAAAAATGGGAAAAAATTATTAAGGTTGAAAAAACCGTGTGGTCCTTAATTACGCTTCACAAAATGTTCATATGCTGACAATGCGTTTCACCCATATTATATAGTCCACTCACTTTTTGTGGTATATTTGGCCATGTTTTTTTAGAGATTCGCGCTTTGTTCGAATGTGGCCTTCTCTATGCTCTTTGTCACAAACTGACCTTGCTGCGTCAGTACTAGCTGTAACAACTTTGACTTGCTTGTGGCAATGGTATTTTTCAAGATCTAACATACTGTCAGTTTTAATGGATTCCTGAAGGTCATTTTTCTTAAACTTGCAAGTTATTGGAGGTTCAAGTCTGGAAAAATCCAACCAGTTAACTTGAACACAGTAGACAGCGGCTTCTAAATTCAGTTTTGGGATTGTGAATGTTCTAGTATCACCTGAAATGCTAATAGAAAGCGATCAGTTTCCCGTGCTATTTTAATTCTTCTGGCTACGAGTCTGTTATTGCAGGTGTTTTTTTCATCAATCATCATATTCACTCAAATATTTTCTGGGTAGCCATAGTAGCCATTCTTTTGAATACATTCATCAACAACCTTTTTCTCTAAGTATGGCAGGAAGCTTGATAAAATGATGAACAAATAATATATGTCGTAACGTCAACTCATTGAAATGGAACATGTAGATGAACCACTTGCATGTAACTACAGTTTTCTTATTCCATTGTTCCAGCATGCATGCATTTCTGTATTTACCGCCGTTGCATCATAGCTAACAGCTATTATTGAACTGTAAGAAATATCATTAGGCCAGTCAGACAAGAAGCCATGCATTGCTTCGAAAATTTCTGCGTTTAACCCACTCCTTGGTGAGATATGCCCTGTTCTCCTATCAAACATTCATACTCTTCCATCATTTGATATTTATGACTGGAAACACATAGGCTAGTTTTACAGTTATAGGTTATCTGTCCCACCATCAAAATACAATGCTGCAGCTTCACGCTTTTCTCCTCTTCCATCGGATAATGTTTTACGAAAGCTTTCTCTCTCTTCTCACAATCTGTCAATAGCTGAAGTCGTCAGTAGTCACAATTGCACAGTCCACAAGTAGACCTACTTCTGTTGCTAGTGCAGCACCGACAGCATTGCAGAAACTATATCTGTCACATTCCCTTGACAAAGCTGGAGTGACTTGGTGTAGTGAGAGCATTTTTCCCTTCATATCGCATATAAACATCCTCAATGATTCTGACGCTGTGGTATCGTAGTCCAGGGGTTCTCAACCTTTTTCGTCTCGCGACACACTTAAACTTGCTATCAAATTTGGCGACACACCATTCAATCGTCATATGTAAATGTCGTAAAAATATATAAAAAAGTGTCAAAGTTAAACATGTCTATTTATTTCAAATTTGCTCTCAAACCTATTTATCCTTCTAAAATGCTAAACTGCTGACATTTTTAATAAATGAAAATAATTATTTTGAATTTCTTTCCAATTTTTATGATTCTGAAATTCTAAATTATTCTTCTGATCCCAATCAATAGTCGTTTCTACAACTCGACGTCAATTTAGCCACCTAATTACTAAGAACTTGTAGGCTAATCCTAACAGTTAATGGGATCTTTGTTCTTGAATTTTTCTTTGGATCATATTTAAACGCGGTTCCACAGTTTTTGTAAGTGCAACTCGTAAGCAGGCTGAGAGGGCACCTCCGACAAGTTTTTTTCCGATTCTTGTTCTTTATGTTGATCATCTGAGAAAAGCCCTGTTCAGATAGGTAGGAGCTATAAAAGGAAACCTACTCCTTGATAGTTTTGCTTGCAAGTGATTTGTAATGTTCTTCCATGCATGTAGGCCTACGTCTTTGCCCAGAACTGAGTTCTTGATAATTGCTTATACAATAGGCCTATACAAGTCCTTCATTCTGGAATCACATTGCAGCTCAACAAGTGTTTCCTGTTCATTGTTGTTCAATTCTGCTCCATTGATGTTTTCTCTGAGGAATGGCTGGGTTCAACATCCACCTTGTCTTCTTAATATCAGCATCTGAAGAGGATGGCTAAATTTACGTTTTCTTATCCATAAATTTTTCCATTTCGATTGCTGACTTAGCCTAGGTTAACGGGTAATAGTTTTATAACAGGTGCGATCGCAAACGTGTTTACATAGGCCCTATGTCATATCCGTTGAAGATAAACGTCATAACTACCTCAGACCGCGGTAAAATAGATAGATAAATATAGCGCAACAGATTCTCATTGCAGTCATCCGCTAAACTTCTAAATTACCTGTAGGACCTAGGTAAAGGAAGTCAGTGTATAATGTACGAACAACGGACGCAGCGGCGCCCGCAGGATTTTTTTCTTGTACGCACAGAAATTTTATTTTCGTTAGGCCGCCGCAAAAACTTACGACTTTTTTTTTTTTAGTCATCAACCCAGAATTTTCCAAAAACATACCTTTTCTATCCGCCGAAAAAACTGATGACCTTTTTTTTTTTTTAGTCATGAATGAACCTAGAATTTCTCCAAAAACATACCTTTTCTATCCGCCGAAAAAACTGATGACCTTTTTTTTAGTCATCAACCTAGAATTTCCCCGAAAACATACCTTTTCTATCCGCCGAAAAAACTGATGACCTTTTTTTTTAGTCATCAACCTAGAATTTCCCAAAAACATACCTTTTCGGTCATCCCGTTGTACGCACTTACC
The DNA here is from genome assembly GCA_949752735.1 of Lumbricus terrestris. Classification (NCBI taxonomy): domain Eukaryota; kingdom Metazoa; phylum Annelida; class Clitellata; order Crassiclitellata; family Lumbricidae; genus Lumbricus; species Lumbricus terrestris. The sequence continues at coordinate 68,093,729 of OX457037.1, read as the reverse complement.
TATGTGCGTACGTCTACGGGCGCCGCTGCTGTACGCACTTGCGTAAGTGCGTATGCCTGCGGGCGCCGCTGAACGGACGTGTGCTGTGAGAATTTAGTAGACTGATGTTAGGCCTACTTAGGATTATTTCGTGTAATCATTGGCCTGCTGCGTTGTGTCAGTTTGGAAAAGAAACGAAGATAATTTTTATTATCATTATTATTAATTCGCGACACACCAATTCTTCGCGACACACCAGCGACACACCACTTTTACGCGACACACCGCCTGTCAAGTCGCGACACACCAGTGTGTCGCGACACACCGGTTGAGAACCTCTGTCGTAGTCAACTGTATCACAGCTGTAAAATTGCCTGGTGTATCATCTATACTTTACACAATCCTTGAGATTTATAATGCTTCTTATAATTATTCTCTTTTTCTTATAAGTATTCTTTCTTTTCTCTTTATTTTCTGTCTATTTCTCCATGACCAACGTTCTCATGTTTGCATAGTGCGTGTTTTTGCCATGGTTTGCAGCCGCGAAAGTAGACTAAACTTCAGGTGCTTGGCGGCAAAGTTAGATGCAATAAATGTGATGCAATTTTTCTTCAGTTCTTTCATTTAGGACCAGGAGCAACCTTCTAAGTTATGCCAAAGTTCATTTTAAACGAAAATACTTTTCTTGCTATACCCTAACCAGCAGCACTTACCTCCGACTGTGTTACACCGCATCAATTTAAAAAATACTCAACACAAAAAAAATACTCGACAAATAAATTACATACTTTTTCTAACAAGTGCTGTCAAACTCTGCGTGGCAGTGGTAGGTCGAATTTCAGGTGTTAGCCTATACTAGAACGAATTCCATCCTAATTGAATTGCGCTGTGAAAAATTCAATCCAGCAACAGCACAGCACACAATTCAACACAGCACACCCAGCAATATTTCCTGCGTACTTTATCTCGTGCGTTACTACATTCATTATAACATATTCAATGACATCTGAAAATAGGTCGGCCACACAGCATTGCACCACATTATACAGGGCTGCTATTCCATTGTAGACAAAAATAATGGCATCGTATAATATTGCTCTAGATGGCTTGATAATGAATTTCAGATGCTGATGTGTTATATCGAATGGAAACCGGTTGGAGACGCCAGATTCTCCAGCTGCGAGCCATGTTCTACAAGCGATTTATTCATTCCATAAGAAACTATGCACTTACAGTGTGCCAGCTTCTGAGTCCTGTACTTTTTACCATACTTGGTTGCGTCATGCTTTTGCGTCCACCAACAGACATTAATTTCCCAAGTTTGACACTTGACCTGACCCACTTCAAAAGTTCAATCACTCCATACGACGTTCAACCTCGTCAATCCGAGAACGCCTACAAATTGGCTGCTTTCTATGTCGCCAGTGTTTCACAGCAGAGTGAACCTGTCTCCATCAACTCCGAATCCGATCACACCACAATGGATGACTATCTGCTGGAGATCGGCAAAGACCACAGATACGAGTACAACTGGAATTACCAGATCGGCGTTACCATAGAAGAAGAGTCAGATGGAATGTTGACGATCACCGGATATTTCAACAACCAAGCCTACCACACGATCGCCATCTCATTATCCTATTTAGGAAACACTCTGATGCAATGCTTTGGCAACAGGGATTACCAGATTGTAACCATCAACCACCCACTTCCCAAGAACCACTCAGAGCAGATGAAAGACACCATCGAACAGGAAAGCCAGGAAAAATTCGGTTTCTCTTCCTGCTTATTAATCGGGTTAGCCTTCCTTTGCCCACGTTCCTGATTTTCCTGATCAAAGAACGAAAGTCTGGAGCCAGGCTCGGCCAACTCGTGAGCGGAGTGAGACTGAACAATTTCTGGCTCGCAACATTCATTTGGGATTACGTCAATTACCTGGTTCCGTGTGTCTTGATCGTCTTCGTTGTCCTGAGTTTCCACTCGGAAGGGTACTGGCAAAATACTTGGTGGGTATACAAATCTTTTTTATTTATAATTATAACGACGTGAGCATAAAGGGAGAAAGAAAACAAGAGCAATGAAGAGGTGGCAATGGAGGCGGAGGAAGAGAAAGAAATAATAACAATAATAATTTTCGTTTATTCAACAATCCTGTTGATGGACCGCAACCCTTTATAGCATACTATAGCCTACAGTTAAGCATTTATCCTAATTATCATCAATCTTTATTCTTAACTACTAACAGAACAGACCGCCTGCAATAAAAGAAGCCGTAGGCCTACTATCATTATAAGGAGAAAGTTCTCCTGCAATTTGTAAGTCAACTCGCCTATTTCCATTTCACAATTCACTTTAAATCCCGAGATAATTAGCCTAGAGACATATTAAATTTCCGATATGCCAGTTATCGCCATTTAACCGCCGTAAACTTTATTGGTGCGAGGCCCTTCTATTGACGACATTAATTTTCTATTGACGACATTAATTTTCTATTGTCGACATTAATTTTCTATTGACGACATTAATTTTCTATTGACGGCATTAATTTTCTATTGACGGCATTAATTTTCTATTGACAGCATTAATTTTTTATTGACGGCATTGATTTTCTATTGACGGCATTAATTTTCTATTGACGACATTAATTTTCTATTCACGACATTAATTTTTCTATTGACGACATTAATTTTCTATTCACGACATTAATTTTCTGTTGACGTCATTAATTATCTATTGACGACATTAATTTTCTATTGACGACCTCAATTTTCTGTTGACGTCATTTCGACATCATTTCTCGCCATAGGCCTATATCATGTTTGCGGGATAAAGTCGCTAAACACGTATCAAGCTGTTTTGCAACAAAAAAATTAAAATAATGATGGTATTGACTGATGATCGAAAGGAAAGAGAAAATATTCACAATAGAAAAATAATTAATTATCGTATCGCATCTCAACATTTATGAGGCGCCTATTCAGAGGTGATTTCAGGGCCGAAACCCCAGGAAATGAGAAATGCAGCGAGTAGGTCTAGACGAGGAGTAGATTCCAGACATAGCCTATGCTCAACACAGAAGACAGGAGGGTGAGGTGTGGGTAGGAGCGGAGTTGGAGTTTGCGAGCGAGGTGAAGACGGAGTGGAGGCGTATGGTGGACCCGGGTTGGGTTTGCAGGATGGGTACGTAAGGTAGGGCAGGGATGGGGTGGAGCGAGGCGGGGTGGATGGCGCGGGGTGGAGGCCGGTTTGGTGGAGTGGGGGTAGGTAAAGGCGGGTTGGGCGGGTGGGGTAGGTTGGGCGAAAACCGCGAAATTTACGGTTCGACGGCGAAAGTCTCAGAGTGCTAAGATTTTGTGCGGAGTCTTACCCCACAGAGGTAGGTTGGGCTGGGTGTGGCAAAAAACCTAGCATTTCCCTGCAACTCCGAGTACCACTGATAGAATCATGGGCGAAGTTTGGTTTCCGTTTTGGGGGCTAAAAACTAGGTCCAGAAGGCGCGGCGCCGACAAAAAATTTTCGTTTCGGCCGGAAAAAGTTGATGACCTTTTTTTAAGTCGTCGAGTCCAAACCTCATGAAATTTACTATGCATTCTCCGGCCGAAAAAGTTGATGACCTTTTTTAGTCATTAATTGGAAGTGCTTGGGGGCTAAGCCCGAAAAAGTAGACCATTTACACGGTAAAAACATGACTATGGGGCTTCTTGGGTGGCTTAGCCTCCCCCTCTTGGCCCCTGATAAACTCCGCCCAAAGATAGAATGACGATAACAAAAAAAGCAAAGCAAAAATGAATGTGTTGAGAAAGATGTCGAAGGCAAGGTGGAGGACGTTAGTTAATTGTTATTAATTTATTAAAGTATTCAAAACTATTCATTCTATGCTCTCGACACCAGCACTGTAAAATGAATATTGTTAAAGTAATATTTAGAACGTGTTCCAGTGAGAAGCAAACTTAGCTACACTCCAGGCCGTAAGGCCCACTACCTAGAAAGTGCGATTTTGTAGGTACGGTTAAATTGACTAACAGCATCCCTCCCAACGGAGATAGTGGAGCGACTAACTAGAGCCACGGAATATACCAAAATGGGTTTTGCGTATAAGTTGGGGGCAATACCCAGCTTGCAGACGCTGTGGTTCATCGCACGCGATCGAGTATAACATCTAGCAGCATGTCTCACGTCAGCTGAGCCAACCACATAATAATTATAATAGACCGGACTAATAAAGCAATGAGCAGCAGTCGAATGATTGGTCAAGTTAGAAAAATAATCATATTCTGCACAAACGTCTGCACTACGCTCGTCAGTCTTTTACCCCAACAGTCGTCGATTGCTGCTCATTGCTTTATTAGTCCGGTCTATTATAATAATGTGGTTGGCTGACGTGAGACGTGCTGCAAGATGTAGGCTACGCAATCGCGTACGATGAACCACAGCGTCTGCAAGCTGGGTTAAAGACTGACGAGTGTAGTGCAGACGTTTCCACAGAATATGATTATTTTTCTAACTTGACCGATCATTGGTCGAAACCGCTATTTGTGAAATCTGTGAATACCAACAAATTAACAATAAATTTGTTGCTTTACCCTGATGCACATGCAAGCTCTATCCATTTCAGGATAATCCTCATTGGTTTAATGCTGTGTGGTTTTTCCATGCTGCCTATTACCTACGTCATGTCGTTCGTTTGTAAAGAAGCGTCATCCGGGTATATTGGGCTTACCTTCATCTGCTTTATAACAGGTTAGAAACTGCAATAAATTCAGTGTTCTTTTGCAATAATTTTTTTATTAGATGAATCGCAAAGATGTCGTTGATTTCTGATAGACTTATCGCTTACTGCGCTTTAATATTGTTTATCTTAAATAAAATTAGCTGTGGTACCCGGCGTTGCCCGGGAAATTTAGGATTCGCTCCCGGCCAATTTCTTACTTCCCCACTATGACTGCCGGCTACCCAACCGTCCGCTCCCCACTTCTTTCCCCACCCCTCCCCACCCCTCCCCACCCACCCACCCCATCCACCCCCACCCCTCAACATCCCCAACCCACCCCACCCGACCCCACCCCACTCACCCCACCCCACCCCGACACAGTAGGAAAGGTTTGGAGTTTGGTTTCAGCCGTCAGAATTTCTGACAACCCTTTTTTTTAGTCATTTGGTCGAAATCTTGGTAAATGGTCCTTTTTCATTCCGCCAAACTGTCTGACAAACCTTGTGCATACGTTTAAGTTTTTAGGGCGGGGGCTAATCATGCAAATATTTCATTTTCACATGGGAAAAAATGGATGGCCTTTTTAGGGGGCTTAACCCCCCTAGCCCCCTAGCGTCGCTACTGACAGAAATGGTAATTAACCGCAACCAAACGATTATCAATATTTAGCGGGTTGGGCTGTTACAGTTGCCGGGTCATAACAAATTGCCAGGAGAGTGTGCATCTGAAATGGTCTCTACTTATTTGCAGCGCTGATACAGTGCTTGTTTGTTTAGCATTATTTGCATCGGGGTTGTAATACAGTCTGCTCCTTGTCGTTTTGAAGGACCATTCTCGTTCCTCATTGTCGCCATGCTGCAAGGGATGATGTCACGAAGAATCTGGCTAAACGTGGAGTGGATACTCTACGCATTATTCCCCATGTACTGCTTCCAAGCAGTCCTTCAAAATATCTACAACAACTACAACAACCACAAGCTATGCATCCAGATTGCCCAGGAATTGAAACTTGACGATTTCTGCGCAAATGTGAAAAGGCTTGATGTGTCCAATCCTTGTTGTCCAGGTAAATGATCGTGCGGAGTATTTAAAAGACGTCAGGTCTCGTGTGTTTAGGGAATACACATGGTGTTTATATGTAGCTGGCTAAGTGGATATGGAAAGGAATGTGAATAGGAGTTAAATAATCAACAATATTTTTCTTCAGTTGTAGGCTAAATGGATGATGTAATGTTATTATTCATGCGATTTAAACAGCTTTGAAAAACAAATTAACAATATTGTCTCGACTTGTGTTTCTTTCCCTACGTACAATTGATTAATTATTGATCTCTCTTTGTAGGTGCAAATTTTACGGGGGGGAGGGAGAAGTGTGCGGACGAGTGTAAGATTAAGACAGGCGTCATGCAGCCTAGTGTGGTTATAAAATTAATAATGAGACGATGTTATACAACTGTAGTCTATTATAACCTTAGCTTCTTACATGCCGTAAGGTTTCGATGAATGGCAATCCCTATTTTCAGCAAAGCTCTAGTCTAGCTGAAGGTCCAAAAGAAGAAGTCACCCTCTATTTGTACTGTCCAGTCAGCTAGTCAGGTTGCTTCTTGAGTATTCTTCCACTTCTCCTTACATCCCTCGCCATTTCAACTCTAAACATCACCCACCTTAGCCGTCCATCTATCTGCCTGCCTGACTCTCCGGACTTGAACCGCTGCCTATCAATTTTGTTTTGATTAAGCGCCTGTGAATAAGCTGGTTCCCGCGACTTGGCTTTTGTGGGCGCTGTAGAAGTCTCGAAATTACGATTACGATTACGATTGCTAAGTCTGCTCGTGCTATAGAGTAGACTTCCTGGCGTCCTCGTGGTCTGGCATTTGTACGTTGGTGTGCCTGCCAGTCTGAGTGGTTACCAAGTACATCCCCTCCGTAAATTATCCTGCGCCGCATGTAGGTCAACCCCTACACAACTGTTAGGTGGTCTCGATTCTGTTTCATTTGCAAGCAAGCGTTGTTCTTTGACAGAGAAACTGTTTGTGTGTTTAAGGCAACTGCGGTGACGAATGCGTAATTGCTGACAGTGGCGGATCCAGAACGTTTCGAAGGGGGGGCCAAAAAATTTTGGGGCTGGGGTCGGAAACTTTTTTGTTGATCTTTCGCTGGAAATCTGATTAACTATTTTAGTCATTTTTGGCGGAACTAGAGTTTAATTTAGCCCTCACCTCTAGGGGGATTGAGGTTTCCGGAGGGTTACATAATTCACCGTCTGAAGACAATCATGAGGCGCGCAGCGCCGAGAGTGGTAGGGGAGGGTGTGGGGAGGGGATATGCCCCTCCCCACCAGAAACTTTTTGAATTTTCACATTGCAATGGTAGCATTTTAAGCTGTTCTCTTAACAAAATAGCTGTACTTTTCAGTGCTTATAAGAGTGCCATAAGATCTCAATAAATATTGACTTTACTTAAAAACTTCTTTCCCGAAAACTAGATTTTTTTAAGTAATCCGCCGGAAATCTTCAAAAAGGGTGTTCAATTTTCCTTCCCAAAAAACCGATGACATTTTTTGGTCATCCGTGCGAAATCTTAAAAGAGGTGTTTAATTTTTCGTCTAAAAAGAGTGATGACTTTTTATTCTTTCGTGCGAAATTTTCAAAAAAGGTGTTTAATTTAGCATCCCAAAAAACTGATGACTTTTTGTAGTCATGCGTGCGAAATCTTAAAAAAGGTGTTTAATTTTTCGTCTAAAAAGAGTGATAACTTTTTAGTCTTCCGTGCGAAATTTAAAAAAAGGTGTTTAATTTCGCATCCCAAAAAACGATGACCTTTGTAGTCATCTGTGCTAAATCTTAAAAAAGGTGTTTAATTTTTTGTCTAGAAAGAGTGATGACTTTTTATTCCTCCGTGCGAAATTTTCAAAAAAAGGTGTTCAATTTAGCATCCCAATAAACTGATGACTTTTTGTAGTCATCCGTGCGAAATCGTAAAAAAGGTGTTTAATTTTTCGTCTAAAAAGAGTGATGACGTTTTAAGGCTAAAATAAATAAAATACTCCCACTACTGAATGAAATATAGTAAGATATAAATAAAAACAAGGAGTAAACATGTGTTATCATTCACCGCACTTTCTTGCACATGTAGACTACACTAAAAACATAACATGTTTCGCCCTGAAATTTTTTGGCATCTGCAAAAAATAAATTACATCCCAAACACTGTTGTTCGTGTTAACTTGATTTGTAATTAATAGTTAGTTGTACTTAGTTATACTTGTGTTTATTTGTGTTAATGTTTTTAAAATTTACTACGAATATATACACGATTGACTTACATTGTATGCCATAAATCATAGTTGGATACTGTTATAAGATTGTTTCATTTCGTTGCTTTATATTAAGACAATGCAATTGCGTGAGAGACTTAGATTACATTTATATATATTATTTCTATTATAGATTTTAATTACATTTATACATTAATTCTCCTGTGCATGACTGACACCCTGAATTTTTTTTTCGTCCACCATGGATGGGGGGGCCACGTCCCATGGTGATTTGAAATGGGGGGGCCATGGCCGGATTGGCCCCCCCTGGATCCGCCCCTGATTGCTGACAACTACCTGTCGTGGACGTTGCCTGGGGTTGGACGCCCATTCTTCTTCATGGTCCTTCAAGGCATCGTTTTCTTCCTCATTATCTACTTAATTGAAACAAATATTGTCAGGCGTGCGTTGAAACCGAACAAAGTGAGTGAAGCCATGAACACTGATATGAATGCCAGTGAAGATGGAAAGACTAGTGAAGACTCTGATGTAAGCAATGAGCGACAACGCATCCACTCGACTCCTATACAAGAACTCATCAAGACAGACTCAGTTGTCCTAAAAGATCTGACGAAACTCTATGAAGACTTTGTGGCCGTTAACCAGTTGAATATCGGAGTCTCTCAGAAGGAATGCTTCGGTCTCCTGGGAGTCAACGGAGCCGGGAAAACGACCGTCTTCAAGATGCTGACCGGAGAAATCAGACCATCCTTCGGAAGCGCCTATGTTGCTGGGAAAAGCGTTGCAGATGACCTTGCAGAGGTGCGTCAGAAGATCGGTTACTGTCCGCAGTTTGACTCCATCATCGACCAACTGACTGTTCACGAGACGCTCTGGATGTACGCATGCGCACACGGAATTCCACTTCGTGACACGGAAAAGGTCATCGAGCGACTGATCGAGCATCTGACGCTGAAGCCATACACCAACAAACAGGCCGGAAAGCTCAGGTGAATGAAATCGTATACGTCTGTTCTCGAAATCAAGTGAATGATGAGAAAAGAATAGACATAATATTATTATTATTATTATTACATAAATTTATTACGCGCGCAAGGTCACACCAAAGTGTGAATCTGAGGCGCGGAAATAATATAATAATAATAATAATATTGTATGCACTTCCTGTCTTTGTAAAAGTAGCCAACAGGGCGCAATTTTCGATATGTCCCGGTCATTCGTCTTTCCTTTGCATCTTTTTACCGTATACCCTGTTTTTGTTGACACTTTTGTGCCTCACCTCACCTTAGTTACCTTGCCTTTTCTTACATTTTATCAATTTGTAAATAATAGTGTATCGTACTTAATAGGCTAGACATGCTTTATATACGTTACAGTCAGTTTGTAAATCCAGGGATTTTACAAATTCTCTAGACAAGGGCCTAGAGAATGTGTTCAATAAAGACACAATACATATATTTCTAGCCCCGGCCATGACCCTAACCCCAAACAGCTTCTGACGACCTGAACCTCACCCTGATCCCAACCTTCACCCAAAATCATATCATATGTCAATCTTTACCGTAGACTCTTACCTACATACATTATTATGTATCTTGCATATTATTACGGACAATGTGCATAAACGGGGCACATGTATAATGTACATGCATATGCTTACACAATTTTACACATGTATGAGTCAAGGTCTAGGGCTTTGGTTTTGAGTCAAAGTTACGGTCAGGGTTAGAGATAGAAATACGTGTGTCTTTATTGTACACATTTCCTAATGAATTTCTAAAGACCTTTGATTACAAATTGCCTGTAACACACAACCCACACACACACACACACACACACACACACACACACACACACACACACACACACACACACACACACACAACACACAAACACACAGAAACACATAAAGGAGAATGCTCGCCCACAGTTTCCCAGATAATTATTAATCTGAAACCTTGCATATAGACAGAGGGTTAGCAGATCCACCCACCCATTGGGGCTCTTTTCAGCTCACAATTCACTTTAAATCCTAAGAAATAGACATTTAAAATTTCGATGCGGTTGTTGACGCTGTACAATTAAGACTCCCCAAAGTCCGACCTGTACCTCACCGCGGTGGGGAAGTGAACATACAAGTAGGGGATTGCTCCCTGGGGATATATGCCATCAGTGGTGAAGGCTTTGGCTGAAGTACCACCTAGGGCGTTACGCGAGGTGGACAGGCCCAGGGAGAACCCTGAAAGGTTATGGCCAACACAGGCGGTGAAGACTGCGGTGATGTGTTCAGCAGAAGACCTGGATTCGCGGGCAATGGTGAACCCTTACCTCAGCGCAGCATCTGCAAGCAGCTGTGATCACATTGGTCATTAACCCTTTCCAGCCCAAATTAATTCTAGCCATCATAAAAAAATTTTGGGGGTTAAATCTCATCATTCCCACCTAAAATAAGCAAGAACTATAAAAAAATTAATTTTATCACATTTAATTAATAAATGGCGAAAAGGGTACAATTGGACCCAGTGGGAGTTGGCGGTTCAGTCCAATGTTGCATATGCGATGTCACCATACAACAATTATAACTGGCCTATGTAGATTTTAGTCATACATGCACATACATACAAACATACATTCGTGTGCATATTGTTGGGTTCAATGGCCGTCTAAGGGGATGATTAATAGAATAAGGTCCCAATTTGGATGAAATAAACATAGATTTATTCAAGAGAGCAATATATACAGCTTAATAGACAAAACGTTACCGTCTAGTAGATACGCAGTCGAACAGACCAGAGACCTCAGTACGAACGACAGCACGGCAGACACGGCTAACGGAGCCAAGGAAGACGGATGCACGGCCAGACCGCCAACAGGGCGAGACGGCGACGTAGAAGAAAGAACCCGCAGGTTAACTCGCATGACCACGAGGAAGAACCACCACCAGACCGCTCAACAAGAGACAGGAACCACGCTCACCACAGACCACAACGGAAGGGACCCACTGCACGCCCGTCGGCCCTTAAGTAGGCAACGTCCCTCCTACACACCCATGTGACCAAGAAAGAGAGCGTACGGAAGAGCAGAAGGGCCGTAGACATCTAATGGCTACATATCCCCCTCCCAAAAGCTTGAGGAGTCCTGAGGGGACGACGAAATAGAACAGAAAACGCTACGCCTACAAGTCCTCAACAGAAAGAATCGCCCAGCACTATATCGTTACAAGTTAACGTACTAAGCAATTCATCGCACAATGCATCGCAACAACTAACGCAGCACAAAAACACTAAATAATGCATCATACTACGCAAGTAACTAAGAGTTCATATAATTCAAGCAATTCAAAAGTTCGAATCATATATAGTTACAAAAAAAAAATTTGGACACAAAACGTGTATCAAAAATGAACCAAAAGTATCTTTGGCCAAAGCCATATAAGACTAACTAACAGAGTTAACCCCTCAGCTCATCACAGAACCGATACAACAAACAAGAACCCCCAACTCTTTGAAGATTTCCACACTTTTTCTGGAAAGTGACTGACCGACGCTTGCATGACACCCACTGAAGTGTTCATAGGACGAATTTCCATTTGAAGATTTTCACACTTTTTCTGGAAAGTGACTGACCGACGCTCGCATGACACCCACTGAAGTGTTCATAGGACGAATTTCCATTTGAAGATTTTCACACTTTTTCTGGAAAGTGACTGACCGACGCTCGCATGACACCCACTGAAGTGTTCATAGGACGAATTTTCATTAGATTCTGACGATGACAGATGACTGAAGAAGAACGTAACAGAGAGTGTCTCTGTCACGCACGAGGACGCCGATGACAGAATCCCTGCCGAGACCCCAATGACTAGGCCTCAACAGGATCCCAACAACGTCACTGCGACGGACGGCTGAGAATGTCTGGCAGAACATTTAACTTGCCAGGCCGATGTCGAATGTCGAGATTGTATTGTTCGAGTTCCAGACTCCATCGAAGGAGCTTCATGTTTTTATTGGCCATCTGATGGATGAACTGCAGCGGCTTATGGTCCGTGTATACCAGGACGAGTGCCGACCCGAAGTACACACTGAAGGCCCGCAACGCGACCATCAGAGCCAACGCCTCCTTTTCGATCGTCGAGTATCGGACTTCATGCGTCAGAAGCTTCCGGCTGATGTAACAGATCGGGTGTTCCAAGCCCTCGTGCATCTGAAACAAACAGGCTCCCACACAGAATTGAGATGCGTCAACACCAACACAAAACTGTTTAGAAAAGTCAGGAGGTCTAAGAATAGGTCGAGAAGCAAGACGAGATTTCAAATCAACAAAGGCATTCTCTGCTTCCTCATTCCATCTAAAAGGAATCCCTTTCTTCGTTAATGCCGTAAGCGGCAAAGCAATATCAGAGTAATGAGGCAAATATCGCTTATAATATCCCGCAAGACCAAGAAACGATTGCACTTGCTTCTTATTGCCAGGTCTGGGAAAACGTAACACAGCCTCCACCTTCTTTACCCTTGGCTGTACACCATCCACTCCAATGTGGTGACCCAAAAAATCCACTTCCGCATTTGCAAAGACACATTTAGCTAAGTTCAAAGTCAAGCATGCATCCGCAATCCTACTCAACACCTTACGCAAGTGTATCAAATGATCAGACCATTCTAGACTGAAAATGATTATATCGTCCAGATACGCATCACAAAAATCCTCCAATCCATTCAAAACTTTCGTAATCAACCTTGAAAATGAAGCAGGCGCATTTTTCAATCCGAAGCTCATGAATTTCCACTGGTAATGACCCTTCGGGGTTACAAAAGCAGTCAACGGGACTGAATCAGGATGCATTGGAATCTGCCAATACCCTTTTGTCATATCCAATTTTGTCAAATAGCGGGATTTTCCCAGTCGATCAATTAAGACCTCCACCCGGGGCATCGGAAATGGATCCGCTACGGACAGACCGTTCAGTTTCCTGAAATCCGAACATAAGCGATCCGTACCGTCTGGCTTAGGAACCATGACAATCGGAGCCGCCCAAGGACTCTCAGATTCCTCTATGATCCCAGCCTTCAACAACTGTTCCACCTCTTTCTCCACCTTAGCCATCCGCTCAGGATTCAATCGATAAGGGGTTTGTCGAACAGGACGAGCACCTTCGACCAATTCAATTCGATGTGACACCATATCAGTTTTACCCGGTAACGTACTAAACACATGTGCAAAGTCATGCAAAACATCACGTAATTCATCACGACATTCAACAGACACATCACATTGTAAGACTTTATCCTCCAAAGTCAACTCAGTCACCTTCACATCCGTATTCACCAACAACACAGAAGCAACCACATCATCCTTCGGTACATCATGCAACACATCCGCACGATCCACATACCGCTTCATAAGATTCACATGTACCACTCGTTCTGTTTTCCTTCTATCCGGTGTACATACCAAATAGTCAACCGGACCCAGCCGACGCAACACCACATACGGTCCACAATATTTGGCCTGTAAAGGTTTACCCACCAACGGAATCAACAAAAGGACTTTCTCGCCTTCTTCAAAAGTTACAGCTCTCGAATGCTTATCATACAGTTGCTTTGACTTAGTCTTAGCAACAACAGCATTTTCACCAGCCATTTGCAACCCAACACGCATACGCTCACGCAATTGTAAGACATATTCAATCACATTCTTTCCAGACACTTCGTTCACAATATCTTTTGACAACCATGCCTCTTTCATCAACTGAAGCATACCTCGAACATCCCTACCATACATCAAGTCAAAAGCAGAAAACCCAGTACTCTGTACAGGAACTTCTCTATATGCAAACAACACCCAAGGGAGCATAGTATCCCACGAACCCGGATATGTTTCAGCCAACGCCTTCAACATATCTTTCATAGTACGATGGAAGCGTTCACAGGAAGCATTCGTCTGTGGTCTATAAGGACTAGTCTTCAATTGTAGAATACCACATTCATGCACAAACACTTGCATCAAATCAGACACGAATTCACTTCCACAATCAGACAGAAGTTCTTTCGGAAAACCGAACATCGTAAACACTTCACACAAACATTTCGCAACATCCTGTGCCGTATGAGTCTTCAAAGGAAAAGCAAATGGGAAATGCGATGCCATATCAATCACCGTAAGTATAAATCTGTTACCCGTTAAGGCACAAACACTTAGGGGACCCACGATATCCATGGCGAGACGTTCAAACACTTCGTGCATAACAGGCACACTGACCATAGGCGCTCTATAATTCCTTGAACCTTTACCCAACCTCTGACAAACATCACATGAACGACAGTACTCACGTACATCCTTATTCACAAGTGGCCACCAGAAATGTTTTAACAGTCTGTCCAATGTCTTCTGTGTTCCCAGATGACCCGAAGCTGGTATATCATGTGCAACGTGCAACATCTTCCTTCTCAATTGACGTGGAACCACAATTTGTGACACACCCATACCAAATGGAGTTAATTTATCGTCCCACCGACGCACCAACACACCTTCAACCAATGCATACGGTTGTACACTGTCATCGCAGTCGATTTATTTTCCGCCAGCGCAAACAATGGAACCAAATCTGGACAATTTCTTTGCCTCATTATAAATTCAGATCTTGGAACACAGATCTCTGTCCAGTCGCTGTCAATACTTTCAGTCTGTGCAAATAACGCTTCTAAATCACCTGTCAATAAAGTCCGATCGACCGACTCTGCACTATGACCCAGACTCGTCGCCTCCACGCGCGTCGGTTCACTGCACACAGCGTTTATTGTCTCACTTCGTTCTGCTGCATATTGTCGTGCTCTCGCCCTTGTCGTAATAGCCACATCAACAACATCACCAGCAAGCGCAATATCATTCCCAATAATTACGTGTACACCGTTCATAGGAAGAGAAGTCATCATACAGCAAAGAATTTCGCCTTTCACAAATGCACAGTCAACATTCAATTTCACAAGCGGGCGCTCCATAACTTGACCAGATATACCGCGCAGAAGCCTCGTTTCATTTAAGTGTACAAAATCATGTTCATCCAACCATTCAGCAGAGACTAAAGATTGAAGTGCACCTGAGTCTCTCAGAAAATTACCAGCCTTGCGTTCATGCATATCATTAATGACACACCCATTCACACAGAAAGGAGCATACAATTTATCAACATTTTCAATAGGCTTCTGAAAACTCTGTTCCTTAACAGGTGCCGACAAAGTTTGTACTAAACCCACAGGTTTCGGACCCCTCCAGTTTTCAATGTCAGGCCCCTCCTTTCGTTGTAATTTCCGGCATTGGGACTGAAAGTGCCGAGAAATTCTGCAGTACGAGCACGTGACCTGCTCCCCAAACCCATCCACGTCATCATTTTGACGACTAGGCTGTTTAAACCCATACGTCCCTCTTTGAGGCGAACGCTTACTCCATTTCGACTCATGGCGCACACCTTCCTTGTGCCCAGAGCCCCGACGCTCCCACACATCTTTCTTCTCACTATCTTCAGATGAGAAGCGGTTTGTACGCTCAGAAAAATTCCTTTGGAATCCCCCAGCATAATTACTCGGCCCCTGTTTATACAAAACAGCGTATTCATCTGCCATTCGTGCAGCACTCGCTACACTCTCAGGACTTTTGTCCAAAAGCCACCTGTGGACCTCTAGCGGTAACGCCTGTACAAATTGCTCCATCTGTATAACCTCTTTAAATTTAGCCAAATTATCCCACGAATTTGTACCCTCTATCCAACGCTGAAAAGGGATCTGCATACGATAGGCATAATTTGCAAAAGTCTCCCGTGGTTCTTTTTTCATCTCCCTAAATTTCTTCCGATAGAATTCAGGTATCCGTTCATAAGCAGTGAGGAGCGCAGTTTTAACAATAGCATAATCAACACAATCATCCAAAGACAAAGACGCAAATACTTTTGCCGCCTTTCCCGAGAGTTGTGGTTGTAGAAGGGACGACCATTTTTCCATCGGAATCTTATGCAATGCCATCGCCTGTTCGAATGCCGCAAAATAATGTTCAATATCTGAGGGGTCAAATTTTGGAACAAATTTCATTGCCGCCCCAAACCGAAAATCCTCCTTGGTCTGTACAGGTCGTTCTGTCACACCTCCTAATTCTACTCTCCTCATTTCCATATCCAATTTCTGTCTTTCGACATCCAAATTCATCCTTTTCTCCTCCATGTCAAATCTCCTTTTCATCTCCTCAGCCTCAGCTTCCATCTTCATTTTCTTCTCCTCAGCCTCCATTTTCTTCTCCTCAGCCTCAGCTTCCATCTTCATTTTCTTCTCCTCAGCCTCAGCTTCCATCTTCATTTTCTTCTCCTCTATTTCAGCTGCTATTCTCATTTTCTCGGTCTCAGCTGCTATTTTCTTCTCCTCTGCCTCAGCTGCCATTCTCATTTTCTCTTTCTCCATTTCCCACTCAAATTCTCTGTCCTCTTTAAATTTCAGGCGCTCCATTTCGGCGACCTCTCTCTTCGCTTGAGCCCGAAATTTCCACTCCTCACTTCCTTGTTTAGGCGACAACGCTCTTTTAGCCAACTTCAGTAATTGAGCTTTCGTTAAACCTTTAACGTCCTCACCCAACGTCGCACAATATTGTCTCAATTCGTCAACCGGCAAATCCACTATCTCGTCCCATTCAAGAAGATTACCTTCCGCCGTCGACGCCATAATAGTCTACCTGCGCAGACCAACAAACCAAAATTTTCCCAAAATTCCACCAAAAGAAAGGCGAACGACAGTCCACTTCAAGACCGTCAAACGTGCAAACGCACAAAATTTCGGTCTCCAACTCAAAACAATAGCCCAGGCCCCCACAAAACGAAATGCGACTTCGCAAAATTTCCGAAAAATACGGCAAAATTCACCAAAATTCCCGCGAAACACACGGAACAAAATTTCCAAAATTTGCCAACGGAATTACGCAAAAAACCGGTCAAAAGAACGGAGGGCCCCCATATGTTGGGTTCAATGGCCGTCTAAGGGGATGATTAATAGAATAAGGTCCCAATTTGGATGAAATAAACATAGATTTATTCAAGAGAGCAATATATACAGCTTAATAGACAAAACGTTACCGTCTAGTAGATACGCAGTCGAACAGACCAGAGACCTCAGTACGAACGACAGCACGGCAGACACGGCTAACGGAGCCAAGGAAGACGGATGCACGGCCAGACCAGTAGCGGCGCTAGGGGGGGCTGGGGGGGCTAAGCCCCCCCTAAAAAAGGTCATCCATTTTTTTCCCATGTAAAAATAAAATATTTGGACAATTTACCCCCTTTAGCCCCCCCAAAAATAAGCGCAAGGTACGCACGAAGTTTGCCAGACAGCTCGGTGGTCACGGAAAAAGACCATTTTTCTGAAGAATTTGGTCAATGACTAAAAAAAAAAAAAAAAAAAAAAGGTCATCAGCTTTTTTGGCGGCTGAAATGGAAATTTTTCTCCGGATTTTGGTCGATGACTAAAAAAAAAAAAAAAAAAAAAAAAAAAAAAGGTCGTCAGAAATTTTTTAGGCTGAGAACGGAAATTTTTTCTGAAAATCTAGCCCCCCCCAAAACGAAAATCCTGGCGCCGCCACTGGGCCAGACCGCCAACAGGGCGAGACGGCGACGTAGAAGAAAGAAACCGCAGGTTAACTCGCATGACCACGAGGAAGAACCACCACCAGACCGCTCAACAAGAGACAGGAACCACGCTCACCACAGACCACAACGGAAGGGACCCACTGCACGCCCGTCGGCCCTTAAGTAGGCAACGTCCCTCCTACACACCCATGTGACCAAGAAAGAGAGCGTACGGAAGAGCAGAAGGGCCGTAGACATCTAATGGCTACAATATACATATATACATTAGGGTGACACTTAAAATAAAATTTTTGAATTTCACAGGTCTCACCCTCTTAAATGGTTATGTACCATAAAATATCTATGCATGATTTTTTTTAAATTAATTGATTAATGTTTAGAGGTGGTCCAAAGCATCATAAGTTTGACTTGATGGCCATTGCCATCTCTTCGTATTTGATTCAAGTACTGTTTATCAAGTCCATTTATGGCTGTTTCCTTTTTTTAGTCTGGCTATTCCTTCCTGTATTTCATAACCACCTACACTATAGGTAGGCCTATTGCTTGGTTCTTCTTGGT
Source organism: Lumbricus terrestris (assembly GCA_949752735.1). Lineage (NCBI taxonomy): Eukaryota > Metazoa > Annelida > Clitellata > Crassiclitellata > Lumbricidae > Lumbricus > Lumbricus terrestris. The sequence goes on along the minus strand of OX457037.1, from coordinate 68,075,585 downwards.
TTGTAAGTGCATCATGGAATGAATGGATCAGTGCGACACGTTCAGCCTCATTTACAACCTTTAGGCTGAGATCAGCTCACAGCTCGGCGACGAGCGAAGAGAATGCTGTCGTTTATCTCCCTATGTGCTTGGATGTAGTTGTAAGAAGTTCACAAGAATATCTAGTGCAGACTAGTGCAATGAAGAGTTTCTTCGTGTTTATGGCTACATTATTATAATAATCGACGGCTCATTCCATGTACAATTAAGACACCATTATAATTATTGTGTCGCCATTTCTCTTGCGTCACATCTAGACGTCAGTTCTTGCCGAAGACGGGGATAAACACGCAATTCAAGCCGAATCACAGCGATATTATTAACGGATTATCCCAAAGATCACCCAGAGGAGTCGTGGCTGGGCGGGGGACTGGGTGGGCCGGAATAGGTAAAGGAGTGGTATGTGACGGGGTGGTGATGGGCTGGCCTGGGGCGGGGTAGAATTGTGGAGTGGGCTGGGGTGCGCCAGGGCGAGGTGATGTGGGGCAGGGCGGGGTGGGTGCGGGGTTAGTGGTTAAGCGGTGGGGTGGGTCGGGCCTGGGGCCGGGATGTGGGGAAGGCGGAGTGGGAGGGGGTGAAGAGTGGCGAGGGCGAGGGCTAGCGCTCGAATTTTTTGGGAAACAGCAAGTATATATATATATATTTATTTATTTATTTTGTGTTACGTTGTATGTAGTGGTGGTTTGGGAAACAGCAAGTATATATATATATATTTATTTATTTATTTTGTGTTACGTTGTATGTAGCGGTGGCAACAAGCGTAAGTTATGTGTGGCCGTTGCGTTGATGGGAAATCCGACGGTCGTCTTCCTCGATGAACCGACAACGGGCGTCGATCCAGAAGCCAGAAGACACGTCTGGAATACTCTGGCCGCAGCAAGAAACACCGGCGCCACCATCATACTCACGTCACATAGGTAGGCAATTGCACAACTTTCCCCATATGGTGGTGACGACTATCATTCCTCTTCTTCTTCTTCTTCTTCTTCTTCTTCTTCTTCTTCTTCTTCTTCTTCTTCTTCTTCTTCTTCTTCTTCTTCTTCTTCTTCTTCTTCTCTGCCCCTCGGCAGGCTCGAATGTTTGACGTCTCCATTTTTCTCTGCTCTGTGCTCTTTCCTTTAGCTTCTTATTTCCAGCTTTTATCATCCAGTCTACCAGTCTTTGCCTGGGTTTTCCTCTCGTTTTCCCCTCCATTTTCCCCTCCATAAGTGTTCTTGGCATCGAGTCTCCTCTAAGAAGTGTGTGTTCTTATCCATCTTCTTTGTCTTTCTTTAATAATTATTGTGTGTATCATCGATCTCTTTTCGTCAACTCTTCTGAGTACCTCTTCATTCCTTACATGATCCTTCCACCTGATTCTTTCTATCCTTCTTCTTTTTCGTGGTTCTATTCCTTTGATATCTTCCATCCTCATAATCTGTGTCTCTGATCCATATAGCATCACACTTCATACTAAGGTTTACCATTCTCTTTTTCAGTTCCTTTTTGATTCCTCCACTCAATAGTACTTTTCTCTTTTCAAAAGCATCGTTTCCTAGTACAATCCTTCGTTGTATTTCTCTGTGACATCTCGCATCCTCCGTTATAGTAGTACCGAGATAAGCGAATTCCTTGACTTGTTCCAGTTCTTTTCCATCGATGTGTAATTGTCTATTTTAACTATCTGCTGCTCTCCTTTGCTTACTCTCATAACTTTTGTTTTAGCTATTAGAACCTCTCATCATACTCACGTCGAACAGGTACATCCACGTATTATAGCACTGCTAGATATATTCCATGACTTATGGCCCTGGCGAAGCTTCCGCCGCATCAGCCCAGTCGTCCCTGCAGCATATCGTAATTGGAATGATAATCATCGAAATGTCTTTTTTCTTTGTTTATTAATTGATCCATCCCTATTCAGTCACCGTGATGGCCGATGGATGATAGTTAACTAAAAAGTGACAGACGCTTATTTAAACTTAATAAATTAGTTAAGGCAGAAATTTAACTGAAAAATAGTTTTGGTCCTAAAACTAAAGCTCAACTGAAATGTTTAATTTTGCTTAGATAATAGCTAAAAATTAATAGTCTAACTAAAACTCTTTAGCTTTTAGCTAAATTACGGACAGTAAAAAATTAGTTCGGTAACGATGCAAGCATATTCCACGTTGAACAGTGAACATTGTCAGCAATTAATAGTAATAGCAATAATAATTATTAACTCTTATAACTCTTATAATAGTTGGCAATTAAGGCTCTAGTGCACGTCATTGAGCTTGAAAGTGAAATTGTCATTGACACTCACTACAATATGTGCAATTTTATATTTCAGGCCACTTAACTCCTTATTTTGAATATGTTTCAAGCTTGTCAAAGTTTTAAACAGTTGGACATAATATAGTTTAAATTGATTAGGTATTTTTGTTTAGTTAACTTTATTCACAAAAATCAGTTGACGACTTAAAGTTAAACTTTTTCAAATTTTGGTTGAGAAATAATTATAAACGAAAATACCCTAGACCTAATGCCCAACACTGTTCAGTCATTTGTTAGTTGGATATTTAGTCAGTTCATTCTAAATGTGTAGATTACCCCTTTAGTCATATATTGTTGTCCTGAGAACTTCCTCCTGGTATCTGGATATTCTATTATTCTTGTATACCTTGTAAGGTCCTCATGAGTTGTGCGTACAACAAGCCACTAATTACATTTGTAATACGCATAATTATGGATACACCGAAATGTGAATCTAAGGCGCGGATAGTTGACAGTCAGGAGAATATAGACCTAGATATCCAAGTGATGGTGAGTTTTAGACCGCATTTTGAAGAAAAGAAGTGAATTTGAGCTGCAAGGAAAGTGGCATTTGATTCCAATACGTGGGGACAGAAGTATTGCATTGTATAAGAGCCAATGACTGTTCTGCATCGTGGCTCAGCCATCTGAATGGGTCAAATGTTACTAACGTTTTCGTGAAACGGCCTAACTGGGTCCTGAAGGGTGGCTCGACCACATCATTAGAAACATTGCATGCCTTACATTGCCTTTTTTAGGTTTGAACTATCTGGTGACTTTACAATTATTCTTGGCGTTGTTAATCACAAGTCAACAATTTCTAGAAGGCACTACTAAAAAGCTATGCTACAGGCAGCAGCTTAGGTTAATGATCGGCTGCTCATCATCTAAATTTCGGGTATGTTACCATAATATGTATTATGTAAACAGGTAAGAAGCGCCTCTGTTGAGTTTCGGTTCGAATTGTGCTTCACAAATTTACAATTGCGATTACCATTTTTTATCTTGTTTTGCAAGCATGGAAGAATGCGAAGCCATTTGCACACGGATGGGAATCCTTGTCAACGGTCGCTTCCTCTGCCTCGGAAGCCTCCAACATCTCAGGGATAAGTTCAGTGATGGGTATACGCTCATCATCAAACTCCAGCGCTCAGCTGACACCGATAAACCCGAGGAACTACAGGAACGGATTGATAAGCTGAAGACTTTCATCAGCCAAACGTTCCTAAGGAACGTCCTGAAGGATGAACACGAGAACCTTCTTAGCTACCAGGTCAAGACGAGGGGTTTTAAGTGGTCTGAACTTTTCGGGATCATGGAGAAGGCAAAGGTGACGTACGAGATCGAGGACTATTCGCTGGGACAGACGACTCTCGAGCAGATCTTTATCGGATTTGCACGTCAGCAGCGAGGTCCACCATCGGGTAGACATGGCTTAGACATTGCAAGATAGACATAACCTCAATGTCTCTCATTCCCAACTAATGTGCCATCTACGGATTCTGTTTTGACAATCACAAACTGCATTAATAATATTACGCCTAAGAGACTGAAAATAATTCATAACTTTTTCGCTACCTATTTTCCACTTAATTAGTTTGTGAATCCCGCTGAAGTCTTTGCTAACTATATAGGCTACATACATGGGCCATATTTACATTGGCGAGACGAAGTAGATCATAATTATGTCCTTAACTTAGGCCAGTTCTCAATAATACAATTTAGGCAATTACCTCAGCTTAATAATGCTTTCATTATTTCAACACCATGCAGGTTACCCGCACTGTCAAATTCGTTCAGATGCTTTAAAAAATTTACAGAATTCATGACGAAAATTTATTGACTCATGATTATTTCATGCATTTGTTATAGCGCCCTTTCAAGCTCGCTACTCAGAGGCGCTCCCGACAACAGCGAGTTCAATGAATCGGAGTTTCACGCCGAAGTGCATGAGCAACTGCAAATGAAGTACGTGCTTAAGGCCCTACGTGGCGGCCTGAGGTGAATTCGAACTTAGAACCATCAGGTTCCGGGCACCGAACCCACCACTACACCTCCGAGCCTCGAAAAGTTTTGTTCACAATGAAAAATAGCAGTTTTAAAAACTTCTGTGGATGACAAATCTGCAAATCTCGATGTTTGAGTAAGCCAAAGAGAGCTATTGTTGACCCATGCATTAAACACAATGGTTATTTTTGATGTTTGAGTAAGCCAAAGAGAGCTATTGTTGACCCAGAAATTAAACACAATGGTTATTCTCGATGTTTGAGTAGGCCAAAGAGAGCTATTGTTGGCCCAGAAATTAAACACAATGGTTATTCTCGATGTTTGAGTAAGCCAGAGAGCTATTGTTGGCCCATGCATTAAACACAATAGTTATTCTCGATGCTTGAATAGGCCAAAGAGAGCTATTGTTGGCCCATGCATTAAACACAATGGTTATTCTCGATGTTTGAGTATGCCAAAGAGAGCTATTGTTGACCCAGAAATTAAACACAATGGTTATTCTCGATGTTTGAGTAATCCAAAGAGAGCTATTGTTGGCCCATGCATTAAACACAATGGTTATTCTCGATGTTTGAGTAAGCCAAAGACAGCTATTGTTGGCCCATGCATTAAACACAATGGTTATTCTCGATGTTTGAGTAAGCCAAAGAGAGCTATTGTTGGCCCATGCATTAAACACAATGGTTATTCTCGATGTTTGAGTGAGCCAAAGAGAGCTACATGTATTGTTGACCCATGCATTAAACAGAATGGTTATTTTTTTCAACCGTATACATAGAACATCCTTCTGACCACGCTTGCAGATGACTTGTACTCGGATGCATCTTAGAAGCTGTATGACGCAGACAAGGCAATGACTATATCCGAACTTTTCAGATTCCGTCCTTGAACTGTGAAGTTGAAACTTCATTGCATATTGATAAGTGAATTCCAGTAGTCTAGGTGGGAACAGGCAAATGCATAAACTATGGCAGAAAGACTGATATATCTCGGAGCCAACTCAGCTGATAAAATCAGAAGCCGGTCAGGCCAGCTACGAACAGCTCCTTGAACGTGAGTGACGTGTCAAGTATAAGCCATTTCATTTTTAAACAATGACGTCATAAACAAAAAATAATATTAAGACAGGATAATTACGCAGTGTAAAATGCGTTGCGATTCGGCTAAAAATTTCAACTGATCTGTAAGCCTCGAAGAAATCTGATTAATTAATTAATTTTCGCATTTATTTCGTTAAGATTTGTGATAGCAATACTTTCAGGCAGTTGTGACGTAATTTCAACGCTTTCTTGTGGAGTTAGCCTACTCGAATATTTATTATGCGAGCGGCCGATTCTGGATTCTTTCAGACAGTTATTTTACCGCAATGGCAGAACCGAGTGAAACAACACAAACACATGGAGGAAACTCGTACGTGGTTTTCTAACTTATTTTCTTAGATTAAGGTTTTATGCCTGAACTTTCTCAGCTGCTCTCTTCATTGTCCATAAACTCTCCTTTTTTACGGTGCAGTTTTTTCTTTTATAATGTTGTGGGTCTATTGCTTCGACTGTCTTATCGTGATTCTTGCCTTTAATAACTTAACAAGCATCCATGACATTGTACATAACTTGCGAAAATAAATCTTCAACACTCGGTTTAATTTAATTTAAAACGTTTTCTTTCCCGCTGGTTCTTTAATTTAGAAACCAACCACGTGACCTAGGCCTATATTCAACTGCACGGTCGCAGTTATTTCTACAGTATACACTTTAGCTCTGCAAAAGGTGAAAAACCTATGTGAGACCTTGATATTATAATCAATGCAATTTTGGGATTTTCAATACATTATAATGCCACTTTGCCCTGCATACAGTACATAGATCTAATATTATACTATCTCGCATTCAATCATTCATTAAGAATAAGTGATTTGTATAGCGCCTCTTCAAGGAGACTACTCAGAGGCGCTACAAACCTCAGCGCGGTCAAATAAAACTGTCTTAAGACGAAACAGGAATGCCCGAGAAGGACTTTTGGAAGGGAAGTTTAAAGGGAAGGCCATTCCAGGTTGAGGGTTCTACCACCGAGAAGACTCGGCTCTGCATAGTTTAAGTGCGAGCAAAAAGCGACTTAGAGCAGACCATGTTCGCTGTTCAAATTAAAATGATGAAGCTATTTTAGTAACTGAAGCAGATCATATATATATTGCGTAAAGCGTGCTCAGCTACAGGTGTATGTTGTTGAATTGTGTTACAGGATCTGGAGACAGTTCTGGTTACTGCTCTGGAAGATCTGGCTGCTCCAGAGGAAGCATAAAACCGTTGCGTTCGTAGTACTGCTATGTTCGGTCATCTGGGTTTATTGTCTCGTCCAGATACGAGAAGAATCCGAAATCCGCTTCGTCCGAAGAGTAACAACCTACGACGGCTTCGTTGTTACCACGAAACTGGTCCACGACCTGCGAGATCCACCCGAGAAATTGATCCTCGCCTACGCTCCCAACACGATCCTCGTTGCGAGAATTGTGAATAGAGCGGCGAACCTCATGGGAGTGAAGTATTCACCAGGTACGACCGATTTACATACAGTGTGATCAGTGTACACATGAAAAAAGTAAATTTGGAATGTTGCAGGTTATTGACACGAACTGCGCTTTTCGCCGTGGAATTCGTTGTTTCCACTGCCCAGGCGGATACGTTGCGTTTCTTTATGGTTGGTGGTGGTATTTGCAGTTTAACGTCACTGTGTGGTAACAAAGACCATTAGCGACGTCCTCCTCCTTTATCGAGGCTTGGGACTGGCAGAGTGCAACAAGTGGCGGAGTTTTAATGGTTGGGAAATCCATTCTGGAATGAATCCTATCTTGATCAGCGTGTTGTCGTTGCTAGGGATTCTCTATAAGCACGTTCTGGAGATGATCGATTTGACGTGGCGTTACTTTTGTAAAACGTTTCGGAATGTTATAGAATAGTATGTAGTACGATTATTTGGCTACAGATGGCTGCAATCTGGTTGTTCGGAATGATATGGAGAGACACATCATGAAGCGTAGGTCTATGGCAAATTAATGGTATCGGATGACAGAGTATGGCACTATGGCAGTGGTATAAATGTGGCAGTGTATGGTATGGCATGACGTGGTAGCTCTTTAGCTACGAAATTTTATCAAAGGTGTCGCTGTAGGCCGAAGGGAATCCAAGTTGTTGATCATCTGCATACTAATTATGGGTCTGCGGCTCCAGCCATTCATTAGTCTATTGGTAATAAAAAATAATAATAATATTGCATCAATGTAGCAGTTGTAACACTGTCTTGTGAGAATGTCATCCCGACAAACCGAAATGGAGTCCATATTCCATAATATTGGATCCATATTCCGGTGTGGAACCTGTGCAGTGTGCATAGCCCATAATTATGGGCTCAGTCTTTTACCATCGAAATGATCTCAGGGATGTAAAAAAATAAAATAAAGCGCGCTTCATCTTGCCTTGTTGTAGATCTGGGCTTTGCATCTGAATCTGAGCTAGTGGACTATTTGACGATCAATGAAGACATTTTTGGTGCAATCGTCTTCGACATTTCAAAGGATTCGGTAAATCTTCCGACGAAGATCTCCTACAAGATCCGTTTGAGGTCAGACAGAAGGTCATCGGGGTCAGATGAAAGAGTGAAGGTCAAGTGGAATACAAACGCCACGTTCCCTGACATAGATAGTTACCAACCGAGGAATGATACAGGACCAGGTAGGCCTACATTACATGTAGTTTCATCTGCTGCTAATGATTACCAATTATATGATGATCCGGTTCTTTTCTCGTGTCTTTTAACACTATTTTTTATGATGAACTAAGAATACTAATTTTAAGCGGAGAATTGAGAACAATCATCCAATGATAGGTGACTATAGAACCTAATAGTTTCCGGAATATAAAAATCCACAATACTGACAGAGGTGATTCATGCGTTGTAGTGTATAAAGAAGAAGGTTTCCTGGCGATTCAGATGTCAGTTGATCTGAGTCTAATCGCCGAAGTGAACCAGAGTTTCGACCCAGCAACGATGAACATAACGACTCTACTGAAGCAATATCCGTTTCCTCCATACAACTCAGATTCAATGAATGATCTCATGGAGCATACATTGTCCTTTTTCATTCTTATCAGCTTTATCGTTATTGCCCCAATAATCTGTCGGGAAATTGTGCTGGAGAAGGAAAACAAATTCAAGGTAACAGGTCTGCTTTATCAACTTTTCGAACTTTTCTCGCAACAATTTCTGATTTAAATTATATTTTAGTAACTTGTTTTTTGTGTTTTCCTATGGGTAAAGTTTTTATAATTCTAGTTTATTTCTACTTTAAATAATTGTTTCAGTTATTGTCAATTTTTGCGCTCATTTATCTGAGCGTATTTGTCATGCGTGTTCTGAGACTGCGCGCTTTTGTTCTGCGCGCTTTTATCGCGTCACCCTGACGGGACTGTGTTCCAGAGGAAAGTCATTGGTCAGGGATTGACCCTCAAACTAAAAGGATATGGTATTTAATTAATATTATTGAGCGAATCCCGTCTCATTTTTTAACAGACAATCTTCCAATTAAAGGAAGGGTATTTTGTGTTAGCACTCGACGGTAGGCCTACTCTTGTATAAGCTGGCGCCTGCGCTTGACTTTCGAGTAGGCCTAACCCTTTTGTTGCTTGGAGAAAACGATTACGATCTTCATTTCGGCTCTTAATGAAATTTCTTATAACAGATTTGAAATCCATTTCAATGAAAATGTTTGACTCAGTTCTCAGCCTAGTAGGATGAGTGAGCGAGTGAATAACTGGATTAATTAATTAATTAATTAATTAATTAATTAATAAAGCAATGGGCTAGAAGGGAATGACTAAATGAATGAGTGAATGAATGAATGAATGAATTAGTTAACTAAATTGACTAATTAATTAATTCTAACGTCATTGTTTTCATTTTTACTGCTAATCATTATTCTTGCCTCATTTAGTCCTACTTCGAATTTGCTCGACGCTGACAAAACAAATGCCATAATTTTAAACATTAAAAAAATTACTACAGTAACGTTCAGATACATTTAGATGTGACATTATTTGTGAACATCATGCAGGACTTGATGAAGCTGATGGGGATGCGTTCATGGCTCTACTGGTCTTCGTGGTTCGTCAAATACCTGCTGTTCATGATCATAACTGTCGTCATTATGACGATTCTCTTACATGCTTCGTTCACTCGTTACGGATCAGTGATAGCCAACAGCTCATCCACTGTCACATTCGTCTTCCTGCTACTCTACTCCATATCCATCATCACCTTCTGCTTCGTTGTTTCTACTCTTTTCACAAAAGGTAAGGACCATACACTGACAGACTCAAGTGCAGGGCCGTCTTATCCAGTAGGCACAGTAGGCACTGTGCCTAGGGCCTACGAACTTACCAGGGGCCTACGAAATCCTAAAAAAATATATTAAAAAATAAATGCAATTATTGGTCAATGACCGGGAAAAAAACAGAAAACAAAAACTTGCAAATTTAATTTTAACGAGCCACCTTTTTTAAGGCTAGAGTTAGCTAATAAAACAGTAAAGTAACATTGGCTAAGCTATATTATGTTAACTTTGCGGTTCTTTGCATTCGCGAAATCGCTTATAGGCCTAACGGCTTCAAATGTCATTTCTTGCATTAAGTCGCTTTCAATTTAAAGTAGGCCTAATGCAACGGAGGATAATCGTGACTGTCCCATCGTTGACCGAAGGTAATTTTTGATAATTTTCAGTTTCGAAAAAGAACGTTCACCTTCACAACTTGTTCCAAAAATAGAGAGATAAATTCGAAAAGCAAAATTGACATTATTTTGGAAAACTAGAGACCACCTTGTCAGCTATTTGTGACCTAATCATTTCAGCTACAGATTTATTGGTTTCTCAAATACAGACTCGTGTTTCCTCTTATAACCATCAGACATGATTATTTTAGAAAATTGCATTAATAATTTAATAAATTAAAATTTAAAAAGCGATGGCGATTTTTAATTAGAATTTAGACCGAAACGCCGCTAACCGAAAGTCGAAAATCGGAAACCGGAAATATTAGGCCTACATTTAGCGGATATCGAAAATAAATATTACAAAAAGTAGACTGAGAATTTAAATCAAAACTGAATGCGTTGACAAACACAAAACATGGTTCAGCATAATTTTAAGAAATAATGTAAATGTGTTGCAATTTGAATTAGGCCTAATACAGAGTTGAGTTGGTTAGGCCCTATAAGGGGCCTACGAATAGATTAATATGCAAAAGTGCCTAGGGCCTACAATGACCATAAGACGGCCCTGCTCAAGTCGGCCCACTTCCATGGAAAATGAACGCAAAGTAAAAGTAATCCATAATAATTATGATTATAGCAAACGAGAATTGATATTAGGCGCTGTTTATAATGTATTTAGGCCTAGTGATTAGAATTGAGAAGTAATGAGCAGTTTTAAGGTGAAGTTTTCTATATGTGAATAACCCATGTTGGTATTAAGCTACTTACCACAAATAATTATACTTCTAAACTATAAATCTCCAATTCGGACGCCAATAACACAAAATAACACAGACTTTCCGCTAGTGAGGCTACTTAGTACTTTCAATTGCTCACAAAATAGTACGCACAGTTGCACACACTTGGTGGTGAAACAATATATTATTATGTCTTTAGATCTCATTCTAAAGACCTAACTACATATTTGTTTATACTCTACCTATTGCATCACATTACTGAAATCAGATTGGCTTATGATCGCCATGACAACGGAGTAGATCTAATTAACCGCTTTCAATTCCACTAATATTTTTTCAAATTCGTTAACTTCAACCTCTTAATCTTTATTTGCGCACAGCCACCTACGGAGCGGCTGTTTGTGGTGTACTTTACTACCTCTCTTTCATCCCGTATTTCACCTTGGCGAAGGTCTACAACGAGATGAACCTTATGCAGAAGCTGGGAGCGTCGCTCGATTTCAACGTGGCCATGGGATTCGGATTCAAGAGGATGTATCAGCATGAAGCACTCGGTACGTCAATAATTTATGACGACAGATTGATGATTATTGTGAGCATAAAGTAACCTAATGAATAAACAAGATTTTATGACACTACTAAAGTCTACACGCTATTTCGAGTATTCAAAGCATTTGGAAGCAGAGCTTTTTTTAACGTGCAGTTGTACACAAAATGTGCAATTCTAAACAGAGTTATGCAGTTGTAGAAGCTCTTCTGTACAGTTAAAACTAGCAAAAAGGTCGTTGTCCTCCGATTGGAAGTAATTTACCATGGAGAATTGAAAAGAAAATAAGGGGCTGTATAGTTCTAAAAATTTCTTTAAAACAGCCCTGTTGGGAAGCAGATGTTTCACATTGATGAGGCAGTGCCCCCGAATTTGCTGACCTTGAATTGAGTTGGTCGAATCGAAGCGAGCAGACATTCAGAGGTATTGAAGGATCTCAACCGATCATTTCATTGAAAAGAGAACAGGATCAAAGACTTTATTTCTTTGCGGCAATCCATGGTTTTCATCACCTGCCTACTTTGACATGATGAAAATTTTGGATATTAATTTTGTCTGCAATAGATTGATGATTAATAGTAACGCCCATACACCAAACGTCGGTCAGATGAAGACTTGTTCACGTGCCTTACAACTACAAATGTGAACCTTATGGAAGACTCTCAGATCCCTCAGTTGCTTCTCGCAACTAACGACCCATCTGTTACTTCTCTCACATAGGCTCTCGCAGTCGTTAAAATACACACATACTGCAACAAATTTTAATCAACTAACTAATGAGGCTAATAAGTCTTAAATTATTGCTATCTCTTTCATGCAGGTCTGCAAACACATATATAATTAGATCTCGACCAAATGGCAAAACGGGGTGGGTTGGATTCTAGTGTTTGTAAAGCTGTGAACGCATTTTTGACACGTCTGAATTTGCATGAGGATCGACATAATTATCAGGTCTGAGCCAGAACCTTGGAGCATTTTGGTCTTTATGCAATGTAACAGGCACAATTTCGCATTTTCGGAGGACCTTTCTAAGGGTGTTCGTACAATTCGAAGCCGGACAATTCGAAGCGGACAATTCAGAGCGGACAATTTGGAGCGGACAATTCAAAGCGGACAATTTGGAGCGGATCGAGGCCTAAAGAGTAGTTGGATTTATGAAAATAGTGTTGTTGAAATCGGTGTTGGATAGGCCTATAATTATAAAAACAATTCTTGCTAATATGGAAGTCGACCTAGAATTGTTGTGTCATTGATGAGAATAATTCGTGGTTGCTCCTAATTGTCCGCTCCGAATTCTCCGGCTTCGAATTGTCCGGCTCCGAAATGTCGGCTCCGAATTGTCCGGGAGTCCGTTCTAAATACCAATTCCGAATTATCTGCAGTCTGCGCTTAGAGGTGTTCGCTTGAATGAACTGATGGAATCGTGTTTTAATTCAAATGGCGGGTTATTAAACTTGTCAGTTGAGGCTAAGGTATCATTGTTAACTTTTAAAGTCTTGGTCCAGGGGTTTAACGTTTAAGACCAAGGCCAAGATTAGTTGGTTTCAAAGCCAAAAACAAATGTCTTGGTCTTGTTCTTGAGACCATTGGTCTTGAGACCATTGGTCTTGAGACCATTGGTCTTGAGACCATTGGTCTTGAGACCATTGGTCTTGAGACCGTTGGTCTTGAGACCAATCATTATGGTCTTGGTCTTGGTCTTCAGACTCAAAGTCTTACCTTTGTGTTGGTCTTGAGGATTCAGGTATTAACAACGACACTAACCACTGAGACCAGACTCTGACCAGTTGGTCATCATGTTTTGCAAAACGAGGAAATAATTTAAATCATAATTTGGCTGTTGAAATGTTGTGGCTGTTTCATTGGACCAGACATTGACTTACACTGGAGCAACATTTGGTCTTCGGCGAATGCAGGAGATGATTATACGATGGCTCACGTTCTGATCATGCTATCAGTCGACGCAGTCATCTACTCGATTCTTACCTTATATTTGGATGCTGTTATACCCGGTGAATTCGGAACTCCGCAACCGTTCTTCTTTCTCTTTACGGTCAGTAGGCTACATGAATATTGGCGATATCTTACACACAATTCAAGGTCGATTTGTAGCTCCAATCAAGCATAAGAGAAACGTGTTTAATTTTATAATATCGATTTGAAAAGCGCTCCTTCGTTTAATACGCAGAATTGAAAAAATTCTAGCAAAGGTCTAGTTCTGATTATGGAATGAGTAAACGGTAGAGTTCAAAGATTGCAAGTAAGCGTTATAAAACTTTGGATGTGTGATATAAACAGAGTGAAAGAAACAATGGTAGAAACAAAGGATAGAGAAGGAAATGAAGGGAGAGAAGTTAAAAGCGATGTGGCTAGAGCAAAAAAACGACAGAAGGACAGCGGCAGAGGTGGATGGAAAGAGAACAGAAAAAAAGTAGGAAGCAGAAGGGCAATGCGAGGGAAGAGGAGAGAGATTCGGCAACCATGACATTTTAAATGTGACATTAGGCCACTGGGTTCTAGCGCCACTGTGATGTCGGTTTTAGCTGGGTGGTCGTCGGCAACTACAGAGTATTCCGCTCTGCGGTTAGGGTATAACTTCTGGTGCCTCGTTCAGACATCGAGTCTTCTCGTTCGTTGGTTCCTCCACTTGGAAAATGGAAAAGGCTTCCGATCGCGCTGCGCTTACGACCTCGGAATAAATTCCATACTTTCTTCCAGTTGCTTAAGACCTTTCTATTTGGTTGTGGCTGGACTGGGAGCGCCTCTGAGTAGTCTTCTTGAAGGAGGCTATTTAAATTTTCGTTATGAATTAATGATATGCTGCAGCTTGCTCAGATTCTTCCTGTTATTATTTTTCCATCACAATTCTTCACCGAGAATTTAGTTTCTTCCAGCAAGTTGGCTTTGTCTCTCGAAGCTGTTGCTATCAGCCTCAAACTCCGTGTGGTTGCTCGCTTTCTTTCTCACGAGGCTAGTATAGTTGTTCTTCTGAATGCCTAAGCTCTCAAGTGCTGTAATATGCCGAGCAGATTTTTGTCCAGGGTAACGACCTCTGTTGTCATAGACCCTGGTCAAATCGGATCCATCCATCATTTGCTACTAATCGAATCGACCATTGTTGCTCCATCCTTGTTGGCCACCCGCCTTGGGGACGATTAGATCGGGTTCTGCGCTCGGGTGTTCGGCTCATTGGGCGAATTCACAAATTCAAGTGTCTGCCTATATGCCCGTTGCATTTCACAGAATGAATGAATAATGAATGAGTGAATGAATTAATGAATTAATGCATAATTCTTATATTTGCCTTACATTTTTTGCCACAGGAAGATAGGGTACTATGCTGGTATTCGCTGAATTTTACAGACTCGTAACGCACTCGTATGTTTTGTGTAAGTTGATATTTGGTTGGAATAAGCCATACGCAGCATGTGTGATCCTTGTTAAGAAGTTATTTTCAATCTGGGTTTTAGTGGTTCGAATAAGTATTTTTAGGAATAGGAAACAAACTATCGAAGGTTGTTTGAATGCGGCATTTGTTCGTCTGCAGAAAGGGTTCTGGCTGGGAAGGAGAGGAGATAAGATAACGTTAACGAACGACGATTTCATGACTCTGGTTCCAGAAGACAGAAGACCTTACTTTGAAATTCCATTGCCGGATGCTAAAGCAGGGATTCAGATCAGAGGACTGACTAAGGTTTGACCCCGAATCGCTTAACGAGTGTTAATTAAAATATCATCTAGAAAACCTTCAGTTGCAACTGAAATTAAAGTATGTTAGCCATTGTTAGGCCCAAATGCCTATCATGGCAGTTTTCTTGGCAAAATAAAGAGGTGGTTTGCCATTACCTTCTTCAGGTTTGCCTGCCGCCCCCGTTCGTTCCTCCCTGTTAACAGAGAATACTAACAGTTCGCCCCACGAGAAGGTTGGCACGGAGGACTTTGGTCCGCTCGCCCAGGTCGGGTTCGAGTCTACGCTCAATAGAATCGTCGGTCAAATCACCTCCCTGTTCTACTCTCCATTCAGAATGGCAGAGACAGACCTTCGCAATCCTTACCTAGCCTACTCCTTTGTAGATTATCCCAGTCTTGGCTATTATGTCTGAATAATTTTATGTTACCTAATTAAGTTATTGGATTGACAACTTGGCGATACTGCATGGAGATGCTTTGTGTTACTTTTGTACCTGACTTGGTGTGCTTGTTGTTGTTACAAACGGACCAATAAAATTTTGATTTGATTTGATTTAAATAACTAAGGCCTATGTTCCCTGTGCAATCTGATAGCCTATCAGCGTCGTAGAAGTGACCAAATTTTATTGGATTTCATAAAGACATTATCACTCGTGACCTATAATTACCGTCTATTAGTACAGACACCATGCATTGTATATCATGTAGAAATTTGGATGGAAGCCGAAGTCGGCCGCAGTCAAAGACATTAATCTCGACATGTATGAAGGCAACATAACCGCTCTAGTGGGGCACAACGGAGCCGGGAAAACAACGGCCATGTTGATGTTAACAGGTAAGTAGTTCTAATGTTGCTTATATATTAGGCCTAATCTATTTATTTCTCATCCATAGTTATAAGTGTCCTTTTGTTCTTCACCTTGTTCTTGTTCAGTTTCACTTCATAATTCTCTTTATCGCCTTTGTTCTTCTGTTTTTCTTGTCTTCTTGTGTTTTTATAATGTCTTTTCTTTCCCCTCTGTCAGTTTCGTTTCTGTAGATCTACTCACAGTAATCGGACAACCCTTTTGACTCGACGCGGCGCTCGTGAATAAGCTGGTGCCCGCGCTTGACGTTCGAGTAACGCTTTAGAAGTCTGGAGATTACGATTACGATTAAGCTCAGTATTATAGAAATTCTTCTGGAATGTTGGGTGCAACTGATTGGCTAGTGTGTTTGCTTTGCAGGTTTTCTGCCACCGTCGAAAGGCACAGCCTTCATAAACGGATTCGATATAACACGAGAAACGGATGTGATCAGACAAAACCTCGGCCTCTGTCCACAGCACAGCATTTTATATGACACGTTAACTGTTGGCGAACATCTTCTCTTCTTTGCCGTTGTTAGTAAACTAACCATTTGTTGACATCGTATCAACATTGTAGAGTTCACCATTAAGGGTTCATTACGGAAATTTATTTTACACGATGCACACAAGTAAAACATAACTGTTTTTATTATAATTGACACCTTTTAATCCCACCGGATGAAATTCAGATGGTGTGGGGAAAACTACCTATAAAATGGAAAATGCGTTACTCGAATGCTAGTAAACGCAGTGTTTAGGATCAGGATGCGCAAAATTAATGTGGGACTACTCCCGAGAGTGACTGCGTCTAAACAATCGATCGCTGATGAGTGCGAAAAGAAAATTCTCCATAGGACGAACCATAAATACATAAATTCTAATGTGGGACTACTCCCGAGCATTGCAGTTGATTGGACCCAATGTCACAGAAGGCTGGCAGGTTTTTATACTCTTCGTTTGTTATATACAATACAATACAACTGAAATTTGATAATGCCCTCCTTACAAAGCTCAGAAGTGCACATTGAAGTTCGGCGGCCATGAAAACTATCTATAGTATAGGTAGACTCAAAGAGGAAAGTTTTCAGTTTAGAGCGAAAGATAGTCTCGTTAGGGGAGTTACGAACATAAGGAGGCAGAGAGTTCCAGATGAAGGGACCAGCAAATGTGAAAGAACGTCGGCCAAAAACAAGACGTTTACCAGGAACTACATACTTTCCAGCGGATGCTGAATGAAGAGAAGAGCGACATTTGACAAAGTTACAAGGTGTGATCATAGAAGATATGTAGGATGGCAGGTGATCAGTGCATGCTTTGTACATTAGGAGTGCCATATTCAGGCGCTAAGCATTGGAGTTTTTCTTTTATCCTAAGTGCCATTGCAAAGAAATAACGTAACCAACGTCCTTATTACAATCATTCCCGTACAGACAAACGCTGTGAGCAACAATGTTTAGTGAGCCTGATGAACTTATTATTGATTTTAGCTGAAGGGAAGTTCATTTCGTAAGGCTTCGCTAGAGATGAACGAAATGGTCAATGTATTGCACATGAAATCGAGAATCAATTCCGAAGCCGGAAAGCTCTCCGGCGGACACAGAAGAAAACTCAGCGTTGGAATTGCACTCATATCCGGTTCAAAGGTTAACGATTACTAATATCCAATCAAACATTTCGTACAGCCATCAAAATAGGCGTATGGCCTACACTTTGCAACGTTAGAAAATCTATTGTCAAACAGCAATTAACGCGTCCAGAACTCGATTTCCGGCATAGCTATCTCAACCCGCAGGTCGGATAGAAATTGTTTTTCTGTCAATTATCAATTAGGCTACAACTCTTCTGTTTAGGCCCTGTCCTCGGCAGAATCGAAGCCCTGCCAGATTTACGTCGCATATGGACATAACTATATGTGAAATACATAGCCGTGAAATTGTGGTTGCTCGGGATCGATAGAAAATCTTCTGTTGTATGCCTACTTGAGAAATGTCCAGCAAGTAGCCTAGATTGTGGGCAAGTCAGGTCACCAGGCAAACTCTTTCGCAGACGAAACCAAAGTATTTGATTGAATATTGTTTAACAATTATATCGGAGAATTAAATTCTGTACGAGTGAGAATGCCAAGGGAAATGATCATGTTTTTTTATAAACCACAGTGCCATGCTTAAAAGACTTAGGTAATAAGTTTAAGCGAAGCGGTACGCCTACTTGGATATCCGTACTTTCAATATATTAACGCTGGGTTCTAGGCCTGGGTACAGTAAAAATTCTTAAACACGGGAATGGTGTTTGCTCTCAAATGAGAGCCATAATTATTATTCTTACTGTTCATTTTTGTGTTATAAACAAATGTTGAGACGTGAGGAGTAATTATAGCCACGGAAGTGTTGCAATATAAGTCTGGAAAATAAAGGTTTAATAAAATTGCCTGTGAGAGACAGTGTCAAATTCAAGGTAGAATAGGCTATTTGTGTTTTTTAGTTTTTGTTTACCGGTATCGTTATATTGTGTGTGATCTATTGGCAAAGAAAACTAATCATAACACAGAATGTGGGCCTAACACATTCTTCAGATTTTCATCTTATTGCCAGGGCTAGTGGCGTAGGCAAGGGAGGTTTCGGGAGTTAAACCCCCCCTTGGCTCTGGGAAAAGTTTTTTTAAAGGTTATTTATCCATTTAAATAAGAAAAATTACAAAAAACATGGTATCCGGCCATAAACCCCCATCATAAATTCCTGGCTACGCCACTGGCGAGGGCCGTGTGCAGTCGCATGCCAAGCTACACTTTGACATGTCTATGATTCGTTTCAACATTATGCAGTTCCTGATTCTGGATGAGCCGACCTCAGGGATGGACCCACAGGCACGCAGACAGACATGGGACATTCTACAGAGCCAGAGAAAGGGCCGGACGATTATTCTATCAACGCATTACATGGATGAAGCCGATGTACTGGGCGACCGCATAGCCATCATGTCCAACGGAGAGATACAGTGCTATGGGACTCCAATGTTCCTCAAAAACAAATACGGTAAGAAAATTCTCAGCTGCCGTTAGTCATCTGACGATTACTTCTTCGTCGTCATTGTATCGAGGATCATTTCTCACTTTCACCATCATCTTAATAACGAATTATAATTATAATCATCTCTTCCTTGCATGCAATTTTGAATCAATTTATTGGTCAAATGCCGATTTTCCAAGAAAATTTTTCATTCCTATAATTGTCTGATGTAGTAGGCCTATTATTATAGTAGTGTGCGTATTAGCCTATGTTTGCGTATTATGTTTGTTTACCGTTGTTTCTTGTTATTTTGGACTTCTTCATAAAGGTGGACACTCTCACATTGAGAGGTATTAAGTTTCCTACAGGAAATGTCAATCAACAGTAAAATACAATAATTAAAAACATAATTTTAGCCCATTGTCAAAATCAAAATCAAAATAATTATTGTCAATCTTTTTCGCCATTAAGTAAACAACTGCTAGTCATGATTTCTGAAGGCGTTGGATATCACATGACGATGGTAAAGACGCCATCTTGTGACGTGAATCAACTGCGTGACGTCATCAAGTCTAAAATACCCACAGCTGATATGGTTAGCAACGAGACTGAGGAGGTTACTTTCGTTCTGCCAAGTAATCAAGCCTCAACATTCGAAAGACTCTTCGAGACGCTTGAGACAGATGGTAAAACCCTCGGCATCGAAAGTTTCGGAGTTTCGATCACCACAATAGAAGAAGTCTTTCTCAAGTCAGTTTTGCATGACATACATAAATTTATTTTTATGTAGCCTTATTTTTATTCAGTCATGGAGATTTCGTTCTCACAGAGCACAGCTTCTAACTAAACTGCCCGATACAGGATTTTTGTGCCGGTGTCGTGGGATATTCTATCCCTTCTTAAAGCTATCCGAGGGGATAGAATATACCCGGTCATAGACGTCGACTCTGCGAGGCCTGTGAGTGCCCGGCACCGCCGAAAATTGTCCATGCGAGGCCAACATTATTATGCACGGGCACCACCAGAAATCAGCCAGCCAGAAGTGCTTTATAAGAGATTATTTCTCTGTTGGCATTACTTATCTGTAAAATAACATTGCGTCTTTAATTTCACCAGTCGTAATCGGTAATCTCCAATTTTCTAAAGCGCTAAAAGCCAAGCGCGGGGTGCCAACTTATTAACGAACGCTGCAAGTCTACCTTTCTATCATTCGCGTTTTACCCCATCCGGGAGTCTGAAGTCCGTAGGGCCCTCGGCTCTACCAACCAGAAATCTTGTTAACTCGAACCCCTTCTGCCATTTTTATTGCCAACGTTTTGAATGACAGTATACTTTCTTGAGTACATGCACTATATGTTCCTCACTGCGCGAGGGTCTCCTGCCAGTATCACAAAGCGGGATATTGTCTTGTCTGCGTTAACAAATTAACCTTGACTAAAATGTCTGTCAAAACTATTTGAAACAGGCCTAAGTCATTTCAATAACAATCTCAATTTATTTCGAGTCCAGTCCTTTTAATATAATATAATATAATAAACGGTATCCAAACGGCTAGATTCATAATTTTTAGATGCACATAGCAGCTTCTCGTCATTTTAAGAGCGATAAATATTTTTCTGCTTAGGCTACATTATTGCAACGCACATTCGGTTAGCGCAGTTTTCACGCTGTCACTCAGTCTGGTAGATGATTCCGATCGTGTTAAGGACGTAAATCGTGTTGGTTGTTTGAACACAGAGTAAATGCTTCGTCTGCACTGGAAGGTCGACGAAGGATGAGCATTACGACAGAAATACAAGGGAACACTTCAAGTGAGTTCCTTCTGTTTATATTTCTCTATTGATGGCCAGTCAATTGGACGGCTAAGGCGCTAGCTATAGGCCTAATGTATAGGCTACGTCTTTGCTAACCTGCGAGTTGAGGACGCTTCCTATTGCTTAGGCAGTTATGCAGTTATCTGAATTAACATCAATCTTGACTACTAGCTGCATTCCAGGATGGCTGTTCTGTTAGTAGTTAATATTAATGTTAATTAAGATAAGTTCTGCATAGCTCTATAGGCCTGTCAACCGGATTATTGAATAAACGAAAATTATATTAAATTAGTCTACTCTTGAACCTTACCTTCGTCCAAAATTCGTAGCGACATTATAATTATCATTCTTCCTTATTATTATTATTATGATTTTTTCGTCCGAGGTATAAATGCTCTCGGGCTCTTTTAAAGTATCCGAAAATTTGCTTTGGAGTTAGCGGTCCTCGTTCTCTGTTATCTTTAGACGCAGGTTAATCTAATCTAACGTGGTCTAGCATCTTCTCCTTGATAACTCTAAAATAGTATGAATACGTGAGACAGCGGGAGTTGTGCATGCGTTTTGGAATGGAAAGATTTTGGAATGGATGAACCAAGAACTTTAAGAGGGAAATAACATGCTTCGCCCAGCATTATTAATACATTTTTATAATTATCCCTTCCAGCAATTAATGAAATTTTGATATCATACTCATGACTAATCCTAACTAAGTGATTTGTGTCTACGAACTGTATATTCACCGGTGTCTGTGCACGTGGGTTGTTGGTTAGAGCCGTGTAATAAAAGATGATTGACAGGACCCATGACACATCACGTGCACATTCTTTCTATACTGCCAAACTCTGCTTGGAATGGTACGCAGAATTTCAGCTACTATAGGTTGAATCGCATTTGGTTGACTTGATCTGTGAAAACTTCATTAAAATTCATCCTATATACAACTGCACACCCCAGAATTTCACTGCACACCCAACAGTATTAACTGCATACTAAACTGCATATTTCGGTCCCTATACTACATCACACGTGCATCATAGCATATTAATGTTTCATGACATCTCAATATAGGCCTACCACATAGCAATGCACCGCATAACAGTTCTCATAATTATTCTATTATAGGACATTTAGCATGTTGTCGTATTGCTCTAGCTGGCTTGATAATGAATTTCAGATGCTGATGTGTTATACCAGAAAGAAACCGGTTGGAAACGCCAGAATCTTCAGCTGCGAGCCATGTTCTACAAGCGATTTATTCATTCCATAAGAAACTATACACTTACAGTGTGCCAGCTTCTGAGTCCAGTCCTATTCGCAGTACTCGGTTGCGTCATGCTTTTGCATCCGCCAGGAGACAGCAATTTCCCAAGTTTGACACTTGACCTGACCCACTTCAAAAGTTCAATCACTCCATACGACGTTCAACCTCGTCAATCCGAGTTCGCCCACAAATTGGCTGCTTTCTATGCCGCCAGTGTTTCACAGCAGAGTCAACCTGTCTCCGTAAACTCCGAAACCGGTCATATTACAATGGATGACTATCTGCTGGAGATCGGCAAAGACCACAGATACGAGTACAACTGGAATTACCAGATCGGCGTTACCATAGAAGAAGAGTCAGATGGAATGTTGACGATCACCGGATATTTCAACAACCAAGCCTACCACTCGATAGCCATCTCATTATCATTCTTGGGAAACACTTTGATGCAATGCTTTGGCAGCAAGGACTACCAGATTGTAACCATCAACCACCCACTTCCCAGGAACCACTCGGAGCAGATGAAAGACACCATCGAACAGGAAAGAAGTCCGCAAGTCGGTTTCTCAACATACTTATTAATCGGGTTAGCCTTCCTCTTCCCCACTTTCCTGCTTTTCCTGATCAAAGAACGAAAGTCTGGAGCCAAGCTCGGCCAACTCGCGAGCGGAGTCAAGCTTCGCAATTTCTGGCTGGCAACATTTCTCTGGGATTACGTCAACTACCTCGTTCCGTGTTTCTTCATCATCGTCGTCATCCTTGGCTTCCACACCGACGGTTACTGGCAAAATACGTGGTGGGCAGATACAAATCTCGTTTATTTTCATATCATTGTCAGTATAAAAGGAGAAAGAAAGTAAGAACAAGGGAGGAGAGGACAAGGAGATGGGGAGAGAGAAAGAAACAAGAAGCAGAACGGCGATTATAAGGAGAATGAAGAAGCGCCGAAGACGTCAATGAAAGACCATAAGAACGTTAATGGAAAGAATGCGAAAGAGAAAGTAGAGAAGGGGGATGGAGACTGATAAAAAAATAGATGGGGGAGGCGCAGGAATGGTAGCCAAAGAGTAGGCCTAAGAGAAATCTACACTGAGAATATAGCGTATTATAACGAGGATGACGAAAGAAGAAGAATACAGTGGAGGATGAAGAGAGGAATCATAGGAAGAGTAGGATGGAGATTAGAGGACAATGAGCGTGATTCAAACGGGAAGGTTGAAGGCGGTGTAGCGTAAATATGAAAATGACGAGAGGAAAAACACCAAAAAACGAACGCGTTGAGAAAGAAGGAGAAGGCGATTTCATATAGGCAATAATAAAAATTATTCTTATTAATTCGTGAAAGGATTTAATATGGCGCCTCATTAAGGAAGCTACAGAGAGGCGCTCTCGACTCCAGCGCGGTCAGTGAACTCTTTGTATATAATTACTAGCTGGGGTATCCGGCGTTGCACGGAAAATTTCGAGTTTTCGTCCCCAAACCCAGCTCCACCCACCCCTGTGGGGCGGCATCGCCGCCCATTTGGGGTTTATAAATGGTAATTTATGCCCCTCTGCTTGGAAGGTCTTCCCCAATTCTGCTGGTTAAACTCATGATGCATGGGACTCCTCTTAGTGTATGTACTCCTTGGCCGAAGGCATTTATCTTTCCCAGGGCGGTTGAGCTGAGAGGGCTCGAGTTTCATGCTAAGCTTTGGCGAAAATGACGTCAAAATGACGTCAAAAGCAACGTGCATTTGTTATTGCACAACAATTCAAATATGCCGTCGCAACTGCAGCGATAGCGCAAATAACACGGCGAAAAAATTAAAATGTCTATGTATCGGGTTCTAACGTGAATAAGGAGCTGAAAATAACGCGCTTAGATGAGTCGGGTGAACATCTATTTACGTACAATGTTACGGTCAGTAGCTGCAAAACTGTGAGCGTGCATTCTGGCCAAATCCACATACCCACATCCATTCTTATAGATGTAGATGGAAGATATCATAGATGTAAAAAACGATGGAAACGAAATAAAAAACGGTAAAAAACGTCGTTTTTTTCGAAAAAATAAAAAACGACAAAAAAACGATAAAAAACGGAAACGGTAAATAATTTGACTTTGCTACATCTAAAACCGCATTTTAACCTTGAAAACATTCATTAGGAACCTACAACATGCAGGCTATCTCTTAAATTATGATGTTAAACGATGAAATAATGACTTTAGTTAGCTGAATTCTTGAGCGTTGGCGGAAAACATAAGGAATATCAGAGAAAAATTAAAATTAAGGGAAATAATAACCGAAAGTAAGTGAATAAATAAAGATAAAGAACAAATAAAAAACGATAAAAAACGATGGAGAAAATAAAAAACGAAAAAAACGACGTTTTTGGGGAGAGAATAAAAAACGGAAAAAAACGTTTTTTACATCTATGGAAGATATAGAGAAATTAGTTGTTATTCGTTCATTCGTTCATTGATTCGAGTATTGAACTATAATTATAGTGCCAACTCTAAACTCTAGTGCGGTAAAAATGAATTTTTCAACGAAACATTTTAGAAACATTTTAGAACATGTCACGCATCTGAAAGGCTCTTGCTGCGAGAAGCGCTTTATAAATGGTCAGATAAGATAAGAAAGAGAAGGAAACCTGGCTGCTTTTGGTGCCCATTCCAGGCCGTCGGGGTCGGGTCTATCACCGAGAATGCCCGATTTTGCAGGAACGGCTAAACATTACAAGGAGCACCCCTTCCCAACATCTGCGAATGCCGGTAATTATTGTAAGTTTAGCCTGAGTTGATCTCTTTCAGGATAATCTTCATCGGTTTGATGCTATGCGGCTTTTCCATGTTGCCATTGATCTACGTAATGACGTTCGTTTTTAAAGAAGCGTCATCCGGTTTTATTTGGCTCTCCTTCATCTGCTTTGTGACCGGTTAGAAATTACAGTAAATTCACCTTTTTCGACAATTTTTCTAAGATGAATGGCAAGGATGTCGCTGATTTCATATAGACTTATCGCTTACTTCGCTTCGATATTGTTTATTTTAAATAAAACATTCTGCAGCGGGTAAGCAGCAACCACTTGCTAAGCAAGCTGTGTGTGTCGACAATATTTAACTTGCAGAGAAATCTCAGTAAAATCGAATCCAAATAACTCGCCGTAGGTCCACTATGTTGAGCTGTAATCGGGTCATAATAATTTAGAATCTTATTTTTATCAAGTCGTCATAAACTTGCCACCATATCGATATTTTAATACGGGCGTGCATCTCAATGATCACAGTAATTTTTAGCGCTTGTGTAGTGTAATAGCTATTAAACAACACTTTTTATTATCCCGTAGTGTAAAAGCTATTAAACAACACTTTTTATTATCCCATCTTCGTCGCAAATGTAATAGCTACTGAACAACACTTTTAATTATCCCATCTTCGTCGCCAATGTAAAAGCTATTAAACAACACTTTTTATTATCCCATCCTCGTCGCTAATGTAATAGCTATTAAACAACACTTTTTTATTATCCCGTCCTCGTCGCCAATGTAATAGCTATTAAACAACACTTTTTTATTATCCCGTCCTCGTCGCCAATGTAATAGCTATTAAACAACACTTTTTTATTATCCCATCCTCGTCGCAAATGTAATA
Organism: Lumbricus terrestris; assembly: GCA_949752735.1. Lineage (NCBI taxonomy): Eukaryota > Metazoa > Annelida > Clitellata > Crassiclitellata > Lumbricidae > Lumbricus > Lumbricus terrestris. The sequence continues at coordinate 68,049,964 of OX457037.1, read as the reverse complement.
GCTATTGAACAACACTTTTTTTATTATCCAACATACCGCAACTGCCCTTCATCCTGCCTTGCTAGTCCCGTTCTACTCTCGAACCCAAACTGTTTATATAGCGCACTATTGCATCTGTTTATATCGCGCTTTACAAATAGTGTATAATTGTATCACATAATCTATGTCTGGGCTACAGCCTGCTTCTTGTCGTTTTGAAGGACCATTCTCGTTCATCATTATCCTCTTCCTGCAAGCGATGATGTCACAAAGAACCTGGTTGAACGTGGAGTGGATACTCTACGCATTCTTTCCCATGTACTGCTTCCAAGCAGTCCTTCAAAATATCTACAAGAACTACAACAACCTTAAGCTATGCATCCAAATTGCCCAGGGATGGAAACTTGACGATTTTTGCGCATATGTGAAAAGGCTTGACCTGTCCAATCCTTGTTGCCCAGGTAAATGATTGCACTGAATAAAAAAAATGAGACGTTTGATCTCGTGTGTTTGCGGAACACACTTCGTGTTTGTATGCTGCTGTCTATGGTAAGGAATGTGAATATGAGTTAAATATGTAACAGTTTCGCTTAAATTCTTGCTCTATGTGTCCTGTATCTATTTATGCGATTTAAGCAGCTGTGCCAGAGGCAGCACACCATAGGTGGCTGAGAAGGATTCTACATTATATTGTGACGGGAAAAGATAACAAACATAATCATAAAGAGAAGACAGGACAAGAAGATATTGAAACATTATTAAAAGAGAATATTGAGGTAGATGGACAAGTTGTTCGTATGGATGCGGTTCGAAGAGCCAAGCAGGTTATCTCTTGGAATGCTACAAGTAGAAGGAACAGTGAAACATCTTGTAAGAACGGGCAGGGTAGCCTACCATCAAAGATGACTTGAAATGTCTCGAGATGTCATTTTAGCAGGCTAAAGAACTGGCGATGAACAAGGAGGACTGGCGGAAGTGCGTCGCCCAATGTGCAGACCTGCATGGGATTAAGGAGTCCGATGGACTAAGTTTCAAGTAAGGAGAACAATATGCGTTCTGTAGCGATTGTATGACTACGCTACGAGTTTCTGGTAGTTAATATTATTATTTTTATTTAATTTCTGATCGATTTTTGGGGTTTCATGGATCTGATATATTTGTTTAATTTCGGTGCTTCGCGGTGACCTAGATTTTAATGTTGATTTGCGCTTGACACGGGTCACAGCGACCGCTGACGTAGCCGCTGCAGCTGCGCCTCCGATTCGCGTAGTTTCCCACGATAAGGCAATTGACGCCTCGGCCGTCTTCAAAGGCCGCGCCGCTTGCAGTCGATGAGGGTAATTAAACTTTCGCACGCTCTCTGAGGTGGTCTGATGATCAGAGTGAGCGAGGAATACAGCCAGCCAGACAAGCACAGGCAGGGACACGGATTGAGAAGGAAACACCGTTGGCGTGTGGGTCTGTGTACGTGCGTTTTCTCAAGGTTGAACTAGTGCATTTGATGCCTACGTGATCAGCGGCAGATCGCGCTTTTCAGAAGGAGAGATAGAGGGAGAAAGACAGTGAGCTATAGACAGACGCGGAGATACACAGGAGAGGTCGCAGCTGGCAGCTAATTCTTGCCGCCTTGAAACAGCTGCGTTGCTGCTGGGTTTGCGCGCGCGGCTCACTTGCTGGTCATGCGCAGAAAGGGGGACGCTCTCCTTGTCAGGCAGTAATAAAAGAGCAGCGCGACGCTGAGAGGCTCAGTTGCGCACAGGATCTCAGGGCGGTCGGATGTATTGCGGCGGTTGGTAGTTTTAGGCTCGATCAAGTTGGTGAAGCATGGCCAGGATAAGCGCCTGCTTGCACTAGTTGCGCATACACGGATTCTGTCGGCGATTCATTCTCTCTCGACATGGAGTCGATTAAATAAAAGAGTTTGTTTGTTGCGAGAAATACATCAGCGTCGCTGCAAGTTTTGTCTTCGCTCTCGCTTCGGATATATTCCTGGATTACTAATTCAAGGCCTCTCTTCGCCCTGTCACATGGAGTGATTTATCGTGGGCTTCGAATCGTCAGCGCACTGCTCTCGTTCTTCGAAATTGCGTTGCGAAGCGTTTGTTCGTATGGTTGCCTAAGGGCGTCTTTCTCAAACGGCTTGGATAAATAGCCGAAATTATTGTTCATTGCGAGAAATCAGCATCGGATTTAGCTGATCTTTTCGGGCGTTTCAAACTCGACGCCTTTCTGTGTGCTTCGTCGCATATCTTGGATATCGTCTTCGTCGCTGTTCTTCGCACACGATCGGCTTTGTCCCTTGTCTTCGGACATAAGGTACGCTTTATTGGGGAATTAATACGATCGGTTATTTAGACATTTTGGGCTGAACTGAAATTGGCTGTGGGACTTGAGAGTCAATCGGGATTTAATTCAGGCATACTCCGGTTGATAGGTGTTTGCATTGAATTGTTGCATTTGATTTTCATTGAATGTCTTTACCAAGGATAGGAACTGATAATTGAACTTACTGACTTTTATGTTTGATTGCTTTGAACATAATTGATGTCAATTGAAGATTCAATTGAGTGTTAATAATAAGAAATATTAAATAAAACTACTGACTTTGATCATTGATGGCATTGAATGCAACTGACGTTGAATGAATACTTGATTGATTGTGAGCTATAAAGATAGGAGTCATTTCTATAGCGCTATGGAGGAGTCTAGGCCAGTCACTCCTGCTCAGCCTTCGAGGCCCCCGTCCTCAATGGAGATATTGCTTGAGGCAATACAGACTAACGCTAAGTCTTCACAAGAGGCTATGCAAGTGCATGCTAAGTCAACTCATGATGCCATGACTTCTATACAGTCGTCTTTGCAACTGAATGCCAGAGAGACGCAAGAGGCGATTGCCACGGTGGAGTTTAATGTCTTGACGGTGCAATCAAATGTTAGCGATGCTATTTCCTCAGTGCAATCAAATGTAAGAGAAGAGATCTCGGCTGTAAGAGATAATGTCAGGGAAGCGCTGACGGAAGTTGTATCACGATTGGAAAGGCTGGAGGCATCGCCGGTACCCAAGCCTGCTGTGGATTTGAACCCTGGTTACCTCACCGCTATTACCACTGCGGACGCGCCATACCACTCGACCATCGGCCTGGAAGAAACTTTGGGTGCTAGGCCTAAAGATTTCGCACACCCTGGTATATTGCGAAGAAGTGATAGATTGGCTAGTAGGCCGCCAATTTCATATAGGGATTTCGGCAGTCGAAATAACTGGCCGCCTTTCCATCGTTGGGATTCGAACCCGGAAGTCACCTCCTCCTGTCCTCCCTCTATCTCTAGAGCTCGTCCACAGCAGCACGCGGCCATATCGAGCGAGGATCCGGAAGTGGCGACTCCGGGGAGGCCGATAGGGGCGGGCGTTACAATTGGTCCCAGCCAGTGGGGTCAAATTAGTTCTAGAGATTTTGGCGATGATAGGTTAGAAGAGGAAACTGACTATGCTAGAACAGGCGAAATGGCAATTTCTTTTGAAAGAAGGAAGGAAAGGGAATTTGCGGATATTGTAGATATAATGTCTGATGATGGTAGTGTAGACATTGAAATCAGCAAGATAATGGAATCTAGACCTAAAACTGTTAAAATAATTGATAACAGAATGCATGCAGCACGGCAACCGGAGTTTAGAAATTTTGAAGTGAATAAACCGATCGCTAATAAATTGTCATGGGAGGGGGGTGATAAGGTCAACCCAGTCCCTTTGGCCTCTTCGTCCCTTCCTCTCGTCGAGTATCCTCGACCGGATCCACAATGGAGAATGCAAGCGTCGCTCGCACACGTCGATCAACAAAGAGTGGAAATGGCACCGAGTCGGGTCGACTTTACACAACCAGCGTCGGTAATGCCGACCTATCAGTCAATGCCTGACTGCGTCCTCGACAGTCGTGCAACGTCGACCATGGTTGGTCGAGACTACGCTCGACCCGACCTTCCTCCTGGACCAGCGGCGATGGCAACGGTCGACTGGATGCAACCATACGCTCGTCCCGACCATTCAAACATGCCGTGGAGGTATGCTCCGACCTACACTCCGAGCGCTTTCTACGGTAGCAGCGACAACCGGGTTTGGGTTGACCCGCTTCGCTGTCTCGACCCGCTTCGACCAAGCGACGCCGTCTTTCCTCGGTGGCCAACGGTCGTGGAATCGGCGAGGATGAGTTCATGCCTCGGCGCGCAAAGCTTCGGATTTAGCCGTGATGCCGAACTACCGCGATGTCAGGCGGTAATGAAGTCGACACCTCTGGAGAGAAATGAAATGACGGCCGATAATAAAGCGACGTCTGCGGTTGGTGAAACGAAAGCACTGGCGGCTACCAACGTTTCGGTCGGTCCTATCAAAATTGTCCCGACGACCACCGTCGCAACGCAAACGACCGGCGACTGGGAGCTACCGTCGATCAGTTCAAAGGGAACAGTCAAGGAACTTGAACCGACCGCGTCTGCAACAGCTAAAGAGGGCGAGGTTAAACAGCCATCGACTTCTCCTCTTAAGCCAACACAATTCCTGAAACTCGGGTCTTTTAGCGGAAAGACGGACGTTGAAACATTCTTACGAAAATTCTCCGTGTGCGCCAGGAATAACAGATGGACGGACGAGGAGAGGTTGAACCAATTAGTAGTCTCATTGGTTGAACCGGCGACTCATTTGCTGAGCGAGTCGAACGCAGATAGCTTGGACACTTGGACGGCTTTGGTACAGCGACTTCGAGAACGATATGGTAACGCTGAACAGCAAGCTTTATTTCAGACACAGCTGAGTACTCGAAAGCAGAAAGCCGATGAAGATATGGGAGTGCTGGTCGATGATGTGCGCCGTCTGACCACGCGGGCGTATCCCGGCTCTTCAACGGTCCACAGCGAGGCAATTGCTGTTCGTGCATTCCTGGATGCCCTGAGAGATAGAACTCTTGCTCTGAAAATCCGAGAGCGAGAACCGAGATCCCTCGACGAAGCCTACAAGGTAGCGATGCGATTGGACGGCTATCAGAAAGCAGAAGACGGTGGCCATGAGCAGCACGAACGACGATATGGACGTGTTAACGCTGTCAGAGAAGAAGAAGAATCGGTGGTGGAGGCCCTGCTACACCGCATAGAACAGTTGGAGAAACAAGCGAAACAATCGGTGCCGACGCCTCAGTACAGAGACAATAATCGCGGGTCATGGAGAGGCCAGAACGGGTCAACAAGAAACGAATGGTCGAACGCCAATGGAGGCAATGGACGGGGAACTCCACGGTGTTTCCTATGTCATCGGCTCGGTCATTTGAGCTCGGCCTGTAGAAGTCGACCACCGAGAGAAGTGGAAACGGAGGCAAGACCATCGCCGCGGAGATGCTTCGAATGTTCAGCAACGGACCATATAGCGCGCTTTTGTCCTCTTCGACAACAGCAGCAGGCTCCACCTAGCGACAACCTGGGACGGCCGGAGAGCGATAACCACGACAACCCCAGCGTTGGTCGTGTGTTCGCTGTTCGGTCCGCTCCAGCGCCGAGCAGGGACCAGCGGAATGGGCAGAACCAGGAGCGTCGGTCGCGGAGGTCGCCATCATCGTCGAGGAGGCGAGACAGTGGTCGGAACTCACCAAGAGAGGAACGACGCTGTTTCTACTGTGACGACAGTTCGCACCTTTTGAGGAGCTGTCCGCTTCGCAATGGACCCCCTGAGGACCGGATCTGGAGGATGCTGGGAGAACCGACCGGACTTCGTCCGCCTGAAAACCTGACGTCAGCTGGGTAACTCTGTTAAATGACCGCTTAATTTGCGGCCATTTTGAATGCAGGAAGCATCTGTAACACTGTTTTATTTTGATTTTGATGAATACATTTTTTATTTACATGTGGAAGGCTTTACATGTGTGTGTTACTATGTAAATAACTGTATTCTTGCATCATATGTATTGCATAGTATTAATATTTGTATTGCATTGCCGACTGTCTGATTAATGTTTGCAATGGTGATATAGATTAGTATTGTATTGCATTTGCAATGAAGCGATGGACGATTTTATTATTGCCTCTGCTGTAGACAGAAAACATGGACTGTCATTGCTCTTGCATTGCGCTATATAAATATTGATTTTTCCAGTAGATATATATAAGATTGCCTATTTTAGTTAAAGCCTTGATCACGATTATGTGACCTTGAACTTAGACTTGCAGTGGAATTAGCCATGATGATGTGATTATGTGATATTATGACCTGCGGTGAAATAGTAGGCCCATATGTTTCTGAGTTAATGCTCGGAGGTGAAATTTGCATTAGGCCTATATTCCGCTCTATCTATAGTCTGTTTAATTAAAAATAATTTAAAGAAATTTGCACAGTTAAATTTTAATGCTCCTAATTTCCGTGCATAGAATTTTTATATGCGTATAATTGTATAGATGCATAATAATTAAGGCGCTACATAAGTGTTTGGTAGGCCCACATAGCGTTTATGTACATATTAAGTGTATAGATGCATTTTTGATGAGGTAAAAGGCGCTAAGTAAATGGTTAATCGACCCATGTAGCACTTGACTGCATCTTGAGGGATTAGGCCTATATATATATAGTTTACCTTGGGGTTAAGCATATAGGCTTACTATTCGGAAGTTCGGCAAAATTTGTCAGCCCTGTATATATATAAATAACATGCCACGATTAAAATTGCAGGCCTAAGAGTTTTAGCAATGGCAATACGCAGGAGATATAAGTGATAAGTTACCTACGCTGTGTAATTTGTTTTGCACTAGTTTTGCTGTTTTGCCTGACTCCAGCCTGCATTGGAATTATATGGTTAAACTGCGGGGCCTAATAAAATTAACTAGGGCCAGGCATATATATAGGAGCTCTATCTGCGCAGGAATAATGTTGGCCGATATAATTTGACATTTGATTTGCAATACGCGTAGATTTGCCATGCCGGGTTTTATTAATATTAATTTAGTAAAGGATTTGCTACGATTTATTGATTGACCTAATTTTGGATTCGTAGAAATAGGCCTAACTTTGTGCACGGACAGGGTGACGTCGGTCGTCGTATGATGCACTTTGGCCTACATGATGGTTTAGTTACCTAATTCTCACGGTTAGACGCACGCTGTAGATGCATGGCGTGGGGAAATAGGTACTGAGTCGACGCATCAACGCGGCGATTATTATCGACCGATGATTTTCCCAGGCGCTGACGCGTGTGTGGCCTGATGCATGTGCTAATAATAGACTGCCTGAAGGATGATGCAAATGCATAAGATAGACTAAAGTGGCCTAACTGTTGATTTGTGCTTTAGACTAAGATCTCATATTAAAATCATGATAATCTTTTTAGGCCTATGAGTTTTGCGGTTACGCTGTATCGTGAAAGACGATTACACAGTGTGACTGTTCTATAACGTTAATTGCAGTAATATGTTACGTTAGCCTATGTTTAAATGGCCTATTTTAATTCTGTGCAAAATCGGTTGCATTTTTTTAAATAATTAAGTAGGCCTACTGAAAGATGTTGGGAAGGGAGCGGCTTATTAAGCTGAAGTTAGGCTTGGTCTCTTACGGTAAGCTTTGATGGGGAGCCTACGGATAGTTATAATGAGCATTGGCCTTTGGAGACTTAAGCTGTGTGTGTAGTCTCAGGTAATTTGCTATGATAGCACCGTTGTTAATGGGATTAGAGACTTAGGTTTAACTGCTTAGATGAGCCTTTAAATGTAGACGTTTGCCTACAGTGAAATGCCTAAAGAAGTCTCGATGGTAAAGGCCATGGGTGGCCTATTAATCAGATGACCTGTTGTAAAGGTAACGAAGGTCTAGTGGTTTTTGTGGCTGTCCCGTGGGTTCTTAAGTCGATGCTTGCCGTGTAGGACTTTGTGCTTAACTAAACTCAAGGAGACCTATATATAGAATTGCTTTTGAGCTTTACTGAACTATTAGCGATGGAGCTATATAATTATAATAATAATAAATGTTTCTTTCGCTTGAACTGACATTTAACGCTAAAATGTGAACTTTCTGATGCTTACGTTGAGGACTGTTCGTTGCATATATTTTTAATTCTTGCATTCGAATCATTGATGTAAAAATTGGAGTATGGCCTTACTAACATTTCCGGATCCATTTATCCAATTAAAGGGATCCTGAAATCAGGGAGGGCCGAGAATAGTGTAGCGATTGTATGACTACGCTACGAGTTTCTGGTAGTTAATATTATTATTTTTATTTAATTTCTGATCGATTTTTGGGGTTTCATGGATCTGATATATTTGTTTAATTTCGGTGCTTCGCGGTGACCTAGATTTTAATGTTGATTTGCGCTTGACACGGGTCACAGCGACCGCTGACGTAGCCGCTGCAGCTGCGCCTCCGATTCGCGTAGTTTCCCACGATAAGGCAATTGACGCCTCGGCCGTCTTCAAAGGCCGCGCCGCTTGCAGTCGATGAGGGTAATTAAACTTTCGCACGCTCTCTGAGGTGGTCTGATGATCAGAGTGAGCGAGGAATACAGCCAGCCAGACAAGCACAGGCAGGGACACGGATTGAGAAGGAAACACCGTTGGCGTGTGGGTCTGTGTACGTGCGTTTTCTCAAGGTTGAACTAGTGCATTTGATGCCTACGTGATCAGCGGCAGATCGCGCTTTTCAGAAGGAGAGATAGAGGGAGAAAGACAGTGAGCTATAGACAGACGCGGAGATACACAGGAGAGGTCGCAGCTGGCAGCTAATTCTTGCCGCCTTGAAACAGCTGCGTTGCTGCTGGGTTTGCGCGCGCGGCTCACTTGCTGGTCATGCGCAGAAAGGGGGACGCTCTCCTTGTCAGGCAGTAATAAAAGAGCAGCGCGACGCTGAGAGGCTCAGTTGCGCACAGGATCTCAGGGCGGTCGGATGTATTGCGGCGGTTGGTAGTTTTAGGCTCGATCAAGTTGGTGAAGCATGGCCAGGATAAGCGCCTGCTTGCACTAGTTGCGCATACACGGATTCTGTCGGCGATTCATTCTCTCTCGACATGGAGTCGATTAAATAAAAGAGTTTGTTTGTTGCGAGAAATACATCAGCGTCGCTGCAAGTTTTGTCTTCGCTCTCGCTTCGGATATATTCCTGGATTACTAATTCAAGGCCTCTCTTCGCCCTGTCACATGGAGTGATTTATCGTGGGCTTCGAATCGTCAGCGCACTGCTCTCGTTCTTCGAAATTGCGTTGCGAAGCGTTTGTTCGTATGGTTGCCTAAGGGCGTCTTTCTCAAACGGCTTGGATAAATAGCCGAAATTATTGTTCATTGCGAGAAATCAGCATCGGATTTAGCTGATCTTTTCGGGCGTTTCAAACTCGACGCCTTTCTGTGTGCTTCGTCGCATATCTTGGATATCGTCTTCGTCGCTGTTCTTCGCACACGATCGGCTTTGTCCCTTGTCTTCGGACATAAGGTACGCTTTATTGGGGAATTAATACGATCGGTTATTTAGACATTTTGGGCTGAACTGAAATTGGCTGTGGGACTTGAGAGTCAATCGGGATTTAATTCAGGCATACTCCGGTTGATAGGTGTTTGCATTGAATTGTTGCATTTGATTTTCATTGAATGTCTTTACCAAGGATAGGAACTGATAATTGAACTTACTGACTTTTATGTTTGATTGCTTTGAACATAATTGATGTCAATTGAAGATTCAATTGGTTGGGAATAATAAGAAATATTAACTAAACTTCTGACTTTGATTATTGATGGCTTTGAATGTGACGGATGTGGATTGAATGCTTGATTTGTTAATAAGAATAACTACTTCGTTCACTGCTAGCGATATTGACTGTGAGCTATAAAGATAGGAGTCATTTCTATAGCGCTATGGAGGAGTCTAGGCCAGTCACCCCTGCTCAGCCTTCACGGCCCCCTTCCTCGATGGAAATATTGCTCGAAGCAATACAGACTAATGCTAAGTCGACTCATGAAGCAATACAGACTAATGCTAAGTCAACTCATGAAGCAATACAAACCAATGCTAAGAGTACTCATGAGGCGATGTCTTTTATGCAGTCGTCAATGGAAACTAATGCCAGGGACACGCAAGAGGCGATTTCCACGGTAGAATTCAATGTCTTGGCGTTGCAATCAAATGTAAGAGAGGAGATCTCGGCTGTAAGAGATAATGTCAGGGAAGCGCTGACGGAAGTTGTATCACGATTGGAAAGGCTAGAGGCGTCGCCGGTACCCAAGCCTGCTGTGGATTTGAACCCTGGTTACCTCACCGCTATTACCACTGCGGACGCGCCATACCACTCGACCATCGGCCTGGAGGAAACTTTGGGTGCTAGACCTAAAGATTTCACGCAACCTGGTATATTGCGGAGAAGTGATAGATTGGCTGGTAGGCCGCCAATTTCATATAGGGAGTACGGTAGTCGAAAAGACTGGCCGCCTTTCCTGGGTTGGGATTCGAACCCAGAAGTCACCTCCTCCTGTCCTCCCTCTATCTCTAGAGCTTGTCCACAGCAGCACGCGGTCCCATCAGGCGAGGATCCGGAAGTGGCGACTCCGGGGAGGCCGATAGGGGCGGGCGTTACAGTTCTGTTTCTTTTAATGGAAACAGTAATTATTATTATAATTATAACTATTGATCTCTGTTTGCATATGCAACTGCTAGTTGCTCTCATATGCAAGCAAGCGTTTAACTTTCACAGAGAAACTGTTGTTATTTCAATGAAGGCAACTGCGGCGAAGAATGTGCAATTGCTGATAACTACCTGTCGTGGACGTTGCCTGGGGTTGGGCGCCCATTCTTCTTCATGGCCCTTCAAGGCATCGTTTTCTTCCACATCATCTACATAATCGAATCCAAGATCATCAGAAGGCTGTTCAAGCCGTTTAAATCGAACCGAGCGGGTGAAGCATTGATCACCGAGATTAATGCTGCTGAATACGGAACGACAGGAGACGACTTGGATGTGATTCACGAGAAACAGCGCATTCATTGGACTCCTGTACATGAACTCACAGAGACGGAAACAGTAGTCACCCAGGATCTGACGAAGCTGTATGATAACCTCGTGGCCGTTAACCAGTTGAGTATCGGAGTCTCTCCGAAGGAATGCTTCGGTCTTCTGGGAGTCAACGGAGCCGGAAAGACGACCGTCTTCAAGATGCTGACTGGAGAAATCCGACCATCCTTCGGAAGCGCCTATGTTGCTGGGGAAAGCGTCGAAGATGACCTTGCAGAGGTGCATCAGAAGATCGGTTACTGTCCGCAGTTTGACTCCATCATCGACCAACTGACTGTTCATGAGACGCTCTGGATGTACGCATGCGCACACGGGATTCCAGCTATGATCCGACAAGAGGTCATCGACCGACTCATTGAACGTCTGACGCTCAACCCACACACCAGCAAACAGGCTGGAAAGCTCAGGTGATTCCGAATTGACTGTGCTTGAATTCAAATGCCTAAAGAGATTGAGGCCTTCTTCTCTCCTTCTTTAGTGTTCTGCCGCTAGGCAGGCCCAAGATTCCAACAACACCATGCTTGTCTATTATGTGCTTTTTTTATTTCTTTATACCCTCCTCCCTTTTCTCTGTCCATCAACCAGTTCATCGTCATCTTTCTTGGTCTTCCTGGTGGTTTCTTCTTCCCTCAAGAACAGTTATCAAGAGCGAGTCCCCCCTCAACATGTACCCCTGTCAGTTCATCTGCCTCCTCCGTATTGTATCAATCAGCGAACCTTCTTTTTGCACCAGCTGCAGCACCTCCTCATTGGTTTTGTAGTCCATCCAACTAATCTTGGTCATTTGTTTCCATAACCACATTTCGGAGAGGCCTAGTTAGATATTATTACTTTATAGGCTCTCACCGGCGCCACTCTGTATTTAAGCATCGATTGCAAATGCTGAAGGCGCAGTTTTTGATGCGTTCCCGGTCTTTAAACTGTTCGTTGCCTTACCTATATTCATACCTTACCTTTCTCTTAGTTACCTTACTTTATCTTACGTTTTACTGACATACCTTATGAACTGGCGATGTGTTATGCTGCGTTGTTGTTAGCGGTGGCAACAAGCGTAAGTTATGTGTGGCCGTTGCGTTGATGGGAAATCCGACGGTCGTCTTCCTCGATGAACCGACAACGGGCGTCGATCCAGAAGCCAGAAGACACGTCTGGAATACTCTGGCCGCAGCAAGAAACACCGGCGCCACCATCATACTCACGTCACACAGGTAAATCCATGTGTTCACCAGCTGCTAGAACTGGCCCCAAAAATCGGATGACAGTAGCAATCGCTGATTTTACAAATTCAATTATTATAAATTTAAAAATAAGTGTATGGGTCGTCTTAACTCATTCGATAGTTAGTTTTCTTTTAAGGCATCCTACCCTACCTAGTAAACGCTTCGGTTTCTCCTTTCCTGTCTTGCCCAAGCTTTCAAAAACATTCCTTTTGATAATGATTTGAGGTTGTCAAGTCGGAAACACCACTGATGAATTTCTATTGAACTGACGACTTACACGTTTACGATTACAATAATGTCTCTTATTTTGCAAGCATGGAAGAATGCGAAGCCATTTGCACTCGTGTTGGAATACTCGTCAACGGTCGATTTCGCTGTCTTGGAAGCCTCCAACATCTCAGGGATAAGTTCGGCGAAGGATATACACTCATCATCAAACTCCAGCGCTCAGCCGACGCCGGAAAATCCGTGGAACTACAGGAACGGATTGATAAACTGAAATCCTTCATCAGTCAAACATTTCCAAACAGCGTCCTTAAAGACCAACACGAGAACCTTCTTAACTACCAGGTCAAAGCGCGAAGTTTTAAATGGTCTGAAGTTTTCGGGATCATGGAAAAAGCGAAGGCGACGAACGAGATCGAGGATTATTCGGTTGGACAGACGACTCTGGAGCAGATCTTTATTGGATTTGCCCGTACGCAGCAAGGGCCTCTGAAGATACCGAAAAAGATATGCTGTGGTCGTCTCACTGAAGAAGATCGTCGGGCTAATTCTATCTCTCCCATGTATTTCTTCTTTTGATCCAGTTTTTAAATGCGAAACTATGTAGGCCCTAAGCGTTAGACGACAAAACAACAGTTATGCCTTTCATAATTCGAAACTTGTAAGTTACCGTATTCAATTGAATTAATGTAATGTAATTAGAAATTTCTATAGCGCCGCTCACAACCAAGGCCATTCAGTAGCGCTAAATTACTTTGTGAATGTATCAGACTTGTTGTTGATGCACATAATTGGCGTCGCAAAGTGCGCTCTGATCCTGTAGAATCTGGACTTAGTTCTATTGCACTTCGGTTCTTATGCGCGATGAAAAGAGGTTCACCAGCCGTTTCTGCTTATAATGGCTATTGGTAGTATAGCTTCTTTCACGCAGGGTTCTAACATAGTTGAATTGGTCGTGAATTGCTGGTTTCTTGCTCGTAACGTTTCTCAGCAGTTTGAAATTTAGAGGTCACAATTACGATTCTTGCCCTGCCATTAACATTCATAGACAAGTTTTCTCCATCTTTTCCTGTCCTCTGTCTCTCTCTCTCTCTGTCTCTGTCCCTCTGTATCTGTCTGTGTCTGTCTGTCACTCCCTCTCTCGCTCTCTCCCTCTCTCCCTCCCTTTCTCCCTCCCTCCCTCCCTCCACTCCATCCATCCCTCCTCCATCTCTCCCTCCCCTCTTCTCTCTCTCCCTCCCTCCCTCTCGCTCTCTCTCTCTCTCTCTCTCTCTCTCTCTCTCTCTCTCTCTCTCTCTCTCTCTCTCCCTTCTCCCATGTAGTCTTCCGTTCTTCCTTCTTCCACCAGTATTCCACAACGTCACCTGTTTGGCTCTGCGATCTTCGTCCATATGAAAAACAACCCGAACCACCGCAGTCTTCTTCTGATGATGATGCATCATCTGTTTTTTAGAGGCGCTATAACAATTGCAAATACATACATTCATACACGAAATGAAGTTGAAGAGCACTCTCTCTCTGCCTATAATAATCGGACATTATGATATTATCAATAGATTTATATATCGCAGAATGACTAGTCAGAGGCGCTCTGAGAACGACAACTCCAAGGAACAGAAATGTCTTTAAAGAATGAGAGGCCACTCAAGAAAAACGAGTTCTAAGTTTAGCCCTTAGATCGGGAGAATGGTCAAATTGCAAATTCGAGCACCAGTCACAGCGAATGCCAGATGATGGACAGAAGCAGTCTTAGTCTTGAGGTAAAACCAAGTCTATCAGCAGAATGCAATGAGCGAGATGAAGATGTAATTATCGGTTTTTGATTATAGTTTGAAAAGCATTACGAGGAGGACATTTTCTTGCTGTACTTTGGAGACCAGAGAGTAGATCATATTAGTGGATACGCGCAGTCATAGGTAGCAATGAAAGATTTCAAGCATAAAAATATTATACAGAGATAGGACCTATGCACAATGATAAGTAGGCCTAAGACGAGCTTTGAGCCTAGCATTTCAGATCGATTGAACGGGGAAGACGCTGCTTATGGAGGTTCACAAAAAGTGAATTGCAGTAGCCTGGGCGGGAACAGACAAATGCATAAACAATGGTAGAAAGACGGAGTGAAAGATATATCGTCTGATGGCTATGATCCGCCTCAGTTAAAAAAATTAGGAGCGGGTCAAGTTAGATACGAACGTGAAGGAGGTGTCAAGTATCTTCCTCTTTCCTCTCTTCCGTCGGGTGTGTATCCACGATGAGATGTTTGACAAGATGCCTCCTTTTCCTTCTGTCTCTGATAATGTCCAGCGCCGTTCTCATGTCCAAGCCTTTTTACGCAAGATCGTCTTATACGCTTTCTATTCAAGTCATAAGATTGTATTCCGCAGCTCCCTGTTTCCTTCACATCACAATATAACGAGTCAATGACCTTGCTGGTAATCTTTTGTCATCCGTTCTTATCATGTGGCCAAACTAAGTTAGTCTTCTTTATTTTATTTTTTTGTATTTGATTTCAAGAAGAAGAAAATTAAACCTACAATATTATTTTTTTCAAATCAAATCAATTTATTGGTCCGTTTGTAACAACAACAAGCGAGCCATGTGCAGGAACAAAAATTACGCAGAGCATCTCAAGTATCACCAAGTTGTTAGACATAATCAATCCAAACTTTATTAGTCAACATATATTGTTCAGTCATGAGGCCTAGACTGGGATATTCTCCAAAAGAGTAGACAAGGTAAGGATTGCTTAAACCTAGTGGTTCTAAGGTCAAGTGATACCAGTTAAAACAATTATCCCTAGACCTGGAATGCGAGGTTATAAAAAAACTCGTTCAATAGTGGACACAAATGGAGACCCAGAAGGGAGAAAATCCCGATAGTAGGGCCCCAAACAAACTATTAAATAATTTTGATAGATACGCACCACAATTTGATGAAAAACCAAAGCAGCAGTAGAGAGTCGAGTTAATCCCAGTTAGCATAACATCATCACATTATTTTGAAGTACAAACGATTCTAAATGAAGCAGTGACGTCATAAGCAAAAATATTAAGTTAGCAGAGTAGCAAAACTAGCCATAGTACTGTTACGCAGTGTAAAAGGCGTTGCAGTTTGGTTAAACAGTTCGACTTTATTTCCTGATCTATAAGCCTCTAAGAAAGCTAATTAATTAATTAGCCTTGCTTTCACATCTAATTCGCTATGATTTGTTATAGCGTTACTTTCAGGCAGTTGTGACGCATTTTCAACGCTTTCTTGTGGAATTATCTTTTAATATGTGAGCGTTCTGTTAAAGTTTTAAACCCTGGATTCTTGGTTCACTCATACAGTTATTTTACCTCAAATGGCAGATCCAAGTGAAACTACACAGACACGTGGAAGAAATTCGTACGTAGTTTTATCATATAGTCAACAGACTTAGGCTTTAAGCATTGTGACTACTTAAGCTTTTAAACATTATGACTGTGATAGATAGTTTTTGGGAGGTTTTGGGCCTACTCTTCGTGTTCCTCAAATCACTCAGAGATTCCATTCATTGTCCATAACATGCTCTTCTTTTAGCTTTGCAATGATTTATCTTCGAAAAAGACGACTCGCTTTGACTTCTTATCTCAATTCTTGCCTTTCATCGCTTAAAGAACACTCTACACATTATGCATAACTTGCGCAATACATTCTACACGGAGACAGGCAGAAAGACAGACAGATACATGTAAAACTAATAGATTGGAGTCTATGAGATTTCCCCCGGACAAGAAAACTTCCCTCTCCAGACTCCCCCCCGACATTTCCTCTTCCAATAAATTTTTCCCCTCGGGCAATCATCTCACAAGGTAGATTTTCATATAATTTGACATTTTGCACTCAAAAGTCCTATTATACCCGATGGTAGACCAACAAGAAAATAATGATCCACACTGCTGGTAATAAAGTGTTACATTGGCCACTCCTTCTTCCAGTTTGGTCGATCGTGTCCTCTGGCCATTTCTTTAACAGTAGATAGATTAAGACTATTCTGGAACATTGACCCATAACCATGCTTCAAAAATATGTCGACCCATAACCATGCTTCAAAAAATATGCCGACTCATCAAAAAAATTTGTCACCCCATAACCATGGTTCAAAAAATAACCACCCCAGCACGCGCCTATGACTCATCATGCAGGGAATTCCCAGTAGTTTCGATGATGAGTCATAGGGTGGTAGGGAAATTCTCATCATCACATGACCACTAAGTTTTCATTATCTACCCATGAATTAAAAGACTCTGGGTACCCTAACCACTTCACAAGCGATTTTTTCCCGCGTTTCCTGATAATCTTTTCTATTCTAAATATTTCCTGAGTCGTTTTCTGTAGCTCCTCTTCGTAAAAACTACCTTGTATTTCCTCTCCATTAGAATCAGTAATCTTATAAGTTGGCGGAACCGTGTATTGAATCTGGGATACTGTAAAAACTTCTTCAGTCCATCTAGCTGTATATCCCTTCTCAAAAATGTTCTTCTTCTTAGTTATTCTGACTTTATCACCAATTGAAAACTTTGGTACAATAGGCTTTG
The DNA here is from genome assembly GCA_949752735.1 of Lumbricus terrestris. Lineage (NCBI taxonomy): Eukaryota > Metazoa > Annelida > Clitellata > Crassiclitellata > Lumbricidae > Lumbricus > Lumbricus terrestris. The sequence continues at coordinate 68,032,966 of OX457037.1, read as the reverse complement.
AAATCTCTTTACCGTTTAAATTCATAAATACGGCCCTTTCATTCACTTTCATACTAGCCTTAACGGGTGTCATTTTAATGGAAGAATACCTTGTATTATTATAATTGATAACCATTTCATCTAATATATCGATGTATCTTCTCGTTGAATTAGCGGTAAAGTACTTGAACATTTTATCTGTCATCGTTCTGTTCCATCTCTCGACGACGCAAGATTTTTCTTCATTCTCAGTAGAGTACAACTCAACCAAATTCTTTACGTCTTTGTTATAAAATTCTTTCCCTTTATCAACCCATAATTTAACAGGCTTCCTCCCACCCTTGAGTATCTTCACGAAACCGCTCGCTGTAGATTTCCCACTCTTATCATTCAATGGTACAATCCAACCGTACTTGGAAAACACATCTATAACGGTTAGCAGGTATTTTACACCATCATTATCTTTAGCAAACGACTGCATATCTACTAGATCAGCAGCCCATATCTCATCTATCCCATTAACAAACACCTTCCTCTTCCTAAAATGTCTAACAACTGGTTTATGCAATTCATCGGCTAATTGATCAGTCCATTTCAGTTCAGAGCTTTTTTTAAACCCAACCCAAGACTCGCCTTAGTAGATAATATAGGCTTAACTATAGCCCTCTCCACTCGTTCTCGCAAGCTAGGATTAGAAATGTTATTCAAATTATTAGTCATGGCTAAATCCGCAATATTTCTAGAAGCTGTATCGGTGTGTTGATTGTAAGCTAGATCGTGGATATACGCCGCGTTATCTACTCGATTAATAGGCTTACTCCAATCTTTAGGAGTCCCGTCAGGATTCAGTCTCAAATCTAGCCTAGTACCGGGACCGAGAAACTGGTGCCCTGGTAAATGCATCTCACCAGGGAACTTAGCCCAAGGTAGCTTAATGTTACTAGTAGCTGCATTCAATGAACTAACTAAATCTCCTCCTTTCGTGGCGGAAGCTTTTACGAATTGAGTTTTAGTTTTCCCGCATACAACGCAAACGCCTCGAAGCATCGATCTCCCGTTATTCGTCACTACGTTCTGCACATCTCTCGTTTCAGTCTTTTTTTTACACTTTACGCAATACATCTCGCTTTTTTTAATAAATATATATTTAAAATGGATATCAAAGATCTGAGTTGGGGCACTGCGCTTTCGAAAAGATTTAATAATCCTTTGCTACCCAAAAGTATACGGGGGCTCATAATCGGGAAATCAGCGTGCGGTAAAACAACGCTTCTTCTGAATCTATTACTAAGGTCGGACTGGTTGGACTATAATAACCTCCAGGTATTCGGCACGTCTCTGTTTCAACCTGAATATCGTATTATTAAAAAGGCATTCGAAGAAAAATTACCAAAAGAATACATCGTTCAGTTATTCGAGGATCGAGAGGAAATCGTTAGACAAAATGTGACACCAGCCCTCGTTATAGAAGAAATGGCTAAAAGCTCAGAAGCCAAATCCGATATCAATGCCAAGTTTTTTGAAAGCGCCGAAGATGTACCGGACCCGAGAGACTTGAGTAGCGAAAAGAAGAATCTGATGATTTTTGACGATTTACAATTGGAAAAACAAAACAAGTGTGAAACATATTATATTCGGGGGAGGCATAGTAATGTGGATTGCTTTTACCTCGCTCAGAATTATTTCAAACTACCGCGCCAAACGATAAGAGAGAATGCAAACTTTATTTGTCTGTTCAAGCAGGACCAGAAAAACCTCGACCATATTTACAACGACCATGTTAGTACAGACATGCACAAAGAGGAATTTAGAAAACTATGCAAATCGGTATGGGAACAACCGCACGGATTCCTTGTCATCGATCTAAGTAGCGAAAAGTACAATGGTAAATACCGCTGCGGATTCGATCAATTTTATATAATCGAGGATCCACTATAGTAAAATTTATTGCATAATCAAAATGGAATCATCGCTTCTCAAACAGATAGCTGATAATACGGAAAAGACAGCTCGTAACACGGAACCAAAAACGTCATTTTACATTTTGCTAAGCGAAAAGAGCACAAAAATCAGAACAAAGTTTAATCCACTTCTTGAACTAGACAAAAATAAAAAATACGAAATGGCCTTTGTAAATCTCGAAACGTACTATTCCTTTCCAAATATCGACGCTACAAACAACAACTTTAGGTATTCACCGACTGGTGTGGACCCTTGGTTTAACATAGAAATACCGGAGGGATGCTATGAAATAACAGATATCAACGATCACATACAGAGAATCATGAAGGAGAATGGGCATTACGACAGGGTAAATTCAGAATACTGTGTCTCAATAGAACCAAACACCAATACGCTGAGGTCTGTGTTAAATATAGCAGAGGACTATGCGGTTGATTTTACGCCTAGGAATTCGATTGGAAAGGTTCTAGGTTTTTTAAGATTTGTCTATCTTGAAGGATATAACGAATCGAAGAACTTGGTAAATATACTGAATATCAGCAATTTACTAGTGACCAACGACATTATCGGGTCTTCGTACTCTAACGGAACGACGGTAAACGTAATACATTCTTTTTTCCCAAACACAGCTCCGGGGTACAAAATTATCGAAGTGCCGCATAATTTAATTTATCTCCCCATTACGCTATCTACTATTTCTACGATGACAACGATGCTCACAGACCAAAATGGGATACAGTTAAATCTTAGAGGAGAAAACTTGACGATTCGTTTTCACATCAGAGAAGTTTGAAAGTTTTTTGTAATTTATAAAATGAATCGTTACACGAGCGTAAAAGTTAATATTTCGGAAGCGCAAAAAGACAGCATTCAAAGATCTTTTCAAGCGGGGACCGGTGTTAGGATCAAACTATCGCGTGATGATTTAACCGGGAACCATGTTTTGTTTCTCACACAGGCTCAAATCAATAAAATGACAAAAGCGTACCAAAAAGGAACAGGCGTAGTCATCAAAATGAGTAAAACGCAATTGGAGAACAATAGAAAAGTCGAAGGAGGATTCATAGGCGCCATTCTTCCGTTTCTAGCAACGATAGCGAAAACCCTTATACCTAGTTTAGCGATGGGGGCTATGAGTGGCTTAGGTTCCGCGGCTACGTCGAAGATTGTGGATAAAATCAGCGGATCTGGAGTAGTGTACGTGAAGAAAGGCGATATGGCGTATAAGATAAGATCAGCTGGTTCCGGGTTGTTCATGTCCCCTTGGCAAAAAGGCAGCTCAATAACAGGGACGGGGTTGTACATGAAAACAGGGTCGGGATATGTGCCTGTTGGTAAAGGACTTTTGCTAGGTCCTAATTCTCCGTTTCAAAATATTCCGATTATCGGCAAGATATTATAATTTAGTCTTTATAAAATGTCGAGACCAATACACAAATTTGGAACTAAACCTACTAGACCGGTCGAGGTTAGAACGCAACCCATGCAAGTCCATTGGAAGATTACGAGGGGCGTTACCCACAATCCAATTAGGCTACTAGGAGGCGTAAGATGGGAGATTTTTGCGCAAAATGTTATAACGATACAACCAAAGGCGACAACTACGCTAACTCTTGGACTCGGGGTAGAAATGAGTGCAGGACTTTGTCTCATTTCCCTCAAACAGAGTATCAAAGAACTAAGATGCAGTCTACAAAACGAAGTGGTTTCGGATGATGTGGTTGATGATATCATAATCACTATTCAAAACAACTCCGATTCAGTGGTAACTATCAACGCGGGAGATTCGCTATGTCGTGTAAATTATCTGTTATAAAAAATATATCGCGTAAATAAAACGAATGGAATACGAAGGCAATAAAATAACACATTTACTCTATCCGAAGCTACCGTCGGCACCGGAAGGAGAAATACATATCGTCACAGGGTCGGCGCAAACGTATCGTCTTCAAAAGATTGGTGAAATTAAAAAGGAAATCGAGCAAATACGAGACAAAAGAGCGGCTTTGAGTAAAAAGTACCATAGAAGTGTAAGCGTAATCGGCGCGGTAGGTGGAGTCCTCTCAGCGGTCACGATGTGGCTTGGAATTTCAGGAATCGGAGTATTATCCACTATAATCGCAGCACCCATTGCTATGGCTTTGGAAGGAGCGGCATTAGGTGTGGGGCTGCTAAGTATAATCGGTATCTACATCAGTAAAAAGCTTGCGTTGAAGGCTGAGAAGCATGAAAAGATCAAAACGCTAGCCGATGCGAAACTCAACACGATCAGCGACCATATTTCAAAAGCTCTCATGGATGATAACATTTCGGACGAGGAATATTCCCTGATCCTAAGCGAGATTGAAAAATTCAACGGCATGAAAGAAGAAATTAGGAGTAATATCAAAGTTGCGATAGACGCGATGGACGAGGTGACGAAACAATCACTCATCGATCGTGGAAGAGAAGAAGTCAGGCAGCACTTGCAATCCATGTTTGAGAAAAATAACGAATCTATCAAAAAGACGACTAACTCAAACATACGTGAAATCATGTAGACGTATGTTATCATGTCTGAAAATACGTCTAACTTATGTTTTAAAACATGTCGAAAAACACGTCTGAAAACATTATGTTTCTAATTTGAAAATGTCGCTTCTAAAAATAACCGACCCCGCGAAAAGAGACTTTATCGTTGCAGAATATTTGAAAACAAAGAAGAATATCCAACAAAACTTTTTATCGGAGAGATTAGGAGATTCAGGACTGCAACAAGAATTAACCAAATTGTACAAACCTATCGTTGATTCCCAATCCGCAATTTCTAAAGAGCAAAATGCCTTACTCTCCGCCATCAAAGAAAACTCGGTAGCTACTTCAAACGCGCTACAAGCACTTCCCGCTTCGTTACATGGAATTAAATTTCCTCAGTATCCTTCGATAGAAGCGTATAGCAGCGACCCGACTGAGGACATTAGAACTTTGGAATTAGGAGATGTAGCCACCAAGTACCTTCATCAATACGCCTCCGATAAAAGAACCGTAGACACAACGTTCGGAATAAAATCTGAAAATGGGCAATTCTACATCGGTGACACTCCGATTTTGATTCAAGGAGACGATGTGACGGTCGGAAATAAGACTTACAGAGGAACACCGGGACTTTGGGAGTTGTTGACGCTGAAACAACCGAACGCCACGATATACGATGTTAACCCTCATAGGGTCACGATTTTTCCCAACCGATTTTGGTCACCGGGGGGTAAAAAAATACCCCCACTGTGATTCGCATGATTCTCATGATAAACTCCGATTTTCAAGTATAAAACTAAAAGAAGTTATTTATAGAAGGTTCGAGGAATGCACTGGAACCAAAGTAACATATTCAGCACTGCAGGGAAATCAAAATGGCGGACAAAATGGCGGCCAGAATCTTAAATGGCTATAAGTGAAGTTATGTATGCAATGGAAACATGATTTCAGAGTCTAAATCAACATTATCGAGGTCAAGGGATGCAATGGAACCAATTTCACATATGTGGCACTGCACGAAAATCAAAATGGCGGACAAAATGGCGGCCAGAACATTAAAATGGCTATTAGTGAAGTCATATGTGCAATGGAAATATGATCTCAGGGTCTAAATCAGCATTTTCGAAGTCAAGGAATGCGATGGAACCAATTTCACTTATATTGCACTGCAAGGAAACCACAATTGGGGAAAAATGGCGGCCAGATTGCTGCAGACAATTTCATTTATTCATCCTAATTTTATGACACCAAAACGATTTCTATTATAGGCCTAATGTCCAGATACTGATAAGGAGACATTTTAAGAGCAAGACACTCATGTGTACAGCATGCATAATGCTATGTTTAAAAATTCCTGAGTAAAATAGCTAGGACGTGGTACATTCGCGTACTTTTTAGCTGATTTGGGTGCATGAATAACTAATGAAACTGGATGCATTCTGTGCATAAAACATATTTAGGAAAAGTCATAGAAGCGATATCTTCAACTATTTTCAGGAATTACAATTTCCTTGAAAAACCGAGATGGGGGTATCTTTTTACCCCCCGGTGACCCTATAAGGGTTAATGATATAGGTGATTACGCCGAGATTCTCACCACAACGAATGCTATAAGACAGGAAAAAAATCCGAATAAACCTAAATCATCTTCAAGCGTCAAATACAAACAAATTGACAAACCGATATGGGAAAAGATGACCCTAGGTACGGTAGGTAAAGGCGTCGGTGTAATCGTCATATCTGAAGACCCTAATGTATTGGTGGAACAGCTGGAGTTAAGAATTCATAGCTTCAAGGCAGGCAATACTGGGGCAAGAAACGAGATCGTAGCGATGTGTGATGCATTACTGAGGCAAGGAGTGTTGAGCAAGGATGCTTACAAAAATATAATGTCGATATTATAAAAATGCCGATCGTGAATAGAAGGAGTTACAGGAAGCAATACGTTATCGGTGGATCTGGAATATTTGATACTATTTCGGGATTTTTAAAAAGACTTGTTACATCGAACGCTGCCAAACAGTTAGCAACGAGAGCTCTTAGTGCGAGTAAAGACGTGGCGACAGAAATTGGGAAAAAGGCTATCGATGTTGGGAAAACAGCCGCAACCGACGCTGGTAAAAGATTAGTAGAGAAAGCTGCGACTAAACTGTTTACTGCTCCAAAAACTCCACTTACACAAAAAATATAGACACTTTAGCTCGACTAAGTAGCATCGGGACGAATGTGGCAGACACTAACATCAATAATCTGATGATGGGGGATGGCCTGATGTTGGGGAAAGGCTTGAAAAATGCCGTGTCGATCCAAGATTTAGTGCGTACGCAAAACGGCGCGGGAATGAAGGTCGCGTAATAAAAAAATTATTCTACAATAAAATGCAGTCTGATATTCTAAACTTTACCGAACAACCGCTGATTGATAACGGTATCGAACGCTACGAATGGCATGAGTATGAGCCGATATCGGGAGCGAATCTAAACACCGCTGGAGAGATTAGAATAAACATCGAACTTCAAGATAATTTCAACCATCCAGCGGAATCTTATCTATTATTCGAGGGTAGATTGTTGAAGACGGACAACAACGCCCCCGCATACGCTGATGCCGATGCTGTAGCCCTTACGAATAATGGACTCATGCATCTGTTCAGTCAGATTTCGTATTCCTTATCGAACCAAGAAATTGAATCGTTCTTTCACCCGGGTCAAGCAACTACGATGCTCGGTTTACTCAAATACCCAAATGATTTTCAACTAGCTCAAGGTTTGAATCAGCTGTGGTACAAGGACAGCGGTGCTACAGCTGTTATCGCGGATAATCTAGGTTTCACCGTCAGACAGTCGTATCTAATTCAAAAACCGGGTGTCAAAGGCACGTTTAGTTTTATCGTTCCATTGAGGCATATTTTTGGATTTTGTTACGATTACAACAAGGTTGTTTATGGTATGAAACAAACGTTAACTCTTGTTCGTAAAGCCGACGACGACGCAATTTTTCGACTCGCCGCTGCAGCTGCTGGGAAAGTTAGGCTAGACAAAATCTCATGGTTTATGCCTCATGTTAAGCCGGCTGATATGGAAAAGTTTGAACTGATGAAAACGATCGAATCGAAGGTTTCGCTGCCAGTTGGGTACAGAGCACGCCAATGCGATACTATAACCGGTGACCAGTCGTCTACTTTTACCTGGAGACTTAGCGTCAAGTCATCACCTGAGAAACCTAGGTACGTAATTATAGGTTTTCAAACGGATCGTGAAGGCAATCAAGTAATGAATCCTTCCGTTTTCGATCATTGTAATCTGAAGAACATGTACGTGATGATGAACCAGGAACGATACCCACAAGTCGACTATAACCTATCATTCCCGAATCAACAATTCTCGCGAGCGTACCGAGAAGCGTCCACGTTTAGTGAAAAATTCTATGGAATGAGCGAACTGATAACGCAAAGTAATATCACTCCAGCAGACTTCAAAGATCTGTTCCCGATTATGGTGTTTGATGTGAGCAAGCAATCAGAACGTCTGAAGTCATCAGTAGTCGATATCGTGATCAAAGCTACTTTTAATGATGTGGTACCAGCTCGAACGCAAGCTTATGCAGTGGTGATTTGTGACAAGTTACTCAAATTTCAGTCGGATGGTGGGAAAATGAGCGTGGTGTACTAAAGAAATATCTTGTACTATAAAAATTGTAACGGATTTGGTAGAAATTTAAATTCAAAACTAAATGTGGTTTCGAATTTAGGGTCGTAAGTACGCCGCTGAAAAATCTCGAACCATAATATTTTCAGCAACAGACGAAGTAACAAATATCTCGAGATAATCGGTATTAGTTAATCGAACTAGGGTTGTACCCGTTACACCTCTACGCACTGCAGCCGTACCTCCACCACCGGCAATCAGCGCGTACAACCCCCCACTTTTGTACAAGCCAACATTACTGGAAATTCCAGCACTATTCTTGCGAAATTCCACATACGCCGTAACTATATAACATCCGGCTTTCTGAGGAAAGAAACGATTCGAATTGACGAGACAATTATCCGGATCGAATTTTACTGCTGGAAATTTTACTTGCGTCGTAACGTTAGCTAGGATAGCCTGAGCAACGAGGGCGTAAACACTAAACGCCGGGCCAAATGCGGTCGGATCGGAAGAAGGCAATTTACCATCGACGTAATTCTTAGTGGCTACATCTTGAAGATCGGTAGGATCCGCGACATTAATTAGCTTGTTAGAACCCAAGTCGATATTTCCCGTCGCAGCGTTCGCTCCATCTACCCTTAGAAAAGTATTGTTGACTTGGGATAATGTGATACCCCCTGCTATTACTCGTGGTGTTGATCCACCATCCATTCGTCCAAATATATCAACAGGCATTTTATAAACAGATTTTTTCCCAGTCGCTATTGTCGAAGGAATGCGAGGGAAAAGTCCTTAGCTACTATATCTGTATCGACGGGTGAATAAACTTCTATCTCGAGGTAATCGCGTTCGGCTAGATAAACTAAGCTACTACCCGTTGCATTGATAGTTGCGCCCTCTCCACCCTCTCCACCCGCAATTTGTATATACACCCCTCCATTTTTACACAGGAAAACCAAACCCGAAGTAGCAGCACCGTATGTGCGAAATTCTATGTGTGCTGAAACGATATAGCAGCCGGCTTTTCTGGGCTCTAAGCTAGTCAGTCCTATGCGAACATCGATATCTCTTTCGAGTCTTTCTATTTCGAAAGAAACTTTTGTGAATATTTTGGCTCTTATAGCTTGCGTAGATGTAGTGTGCATGCTAAACAGGGGCCCGATTGCTTTCGCGTTGACAAATTTTTCAGCCGTTGCGTCGACGTATTTCTTATTAGTCAAATGGTTATTGTTCGTCGGTACATTATCGTGATTCTTTATTAAATCTATAGCCTGTCCTCGACTTAGTGCCTCGTCTTTTCCCGATTCTGGAGTACTCGTTGTAGGTAGACCTTTTATCACGTGGCCATTCATGTCTAGATCTCCAGTAACAGGGTTTGCTCCATCTGCTCTTAGAAAAGTATTGTTTGCTTGAGTTAATGTGACGCCGCCTGATATTACTCGTGGCGCTGATTCGCTAACCATTTGTCCAAATATGTTTACAGGCATTTTATTAGTATAAATTATTTATAACTTCCTGAAATTTACAACCGTCTGACACAGTCTTTTTTAAGATGTATAGGCATAGATGACCGCAAAAGACTTCGCCATCGGGTTGGATTCGTTCGCTGTTGTAGCAGGGCCGTGTTTAACATAGGTCCATTCGGTGCGGTGCACCGAATGCCCCTGAGCCGAGAGTTTTGTTGCTATTGGCCAAATGTCTTATGCGAGTGCAGCGAGTGTCGGGGTTACTTAGGCCTAACCTTTTGCAAAATCAGTAAGTGTAAGGAAACATTCATTAAAATTAAAGCCACCATAAAAGCCCTATGATATAAATTTCTTGATGATACTATACTTATTTACACGTGACCATAGTCCGTAGCTTTTGGCAAACCAAGGGCCGCTCGAACGACACCTATATAGGCTCCTGCAGTAATACTTTGCACCGACACTCGAAGAACCTTAAACACGGCCCTGTGTTGTAGTAGACGGGGCTGCGTAAATAGTTTAACAATTCGGTAGGAGGAGGTAGGCCGTAGCTGTCAAAATATATTTTATACTCGCCATTCTTTAACAAACAGCACCAATGGGTCCCTCTTCCTTGCGAGTCGTCCAAGTTTAGTATCCCGCACTCATTTCGGTTAGGTTTCTTCGGTAGTTCGTCTCGTAAGAAGACACCTCTGAAGTTTTTTATGTTTTTTCGCGGCATCAATCAGCTGTATGTTGGAAAGTGGAGAATTAGGAAGAACTACGCCTTCAACGTCGATATCTTTGTATGTCTCAAAACTCATTTTACATTTCGCCTAAATATTTTATAAAAAAATACGCTTTTTCCATCTCCCCTATTTTGTTCGCTTTTTGTATATTTTTTTCCAATAGCACCGGGCGTATATTCATCCAATTCACAGCTTTATGAAGTTCTTTTTCATCGAACGATGATATTGGCAAAACAAAATCGAGATGCCATACCGAGCCGTAATTGTCCATAGTCATACCCTCCTCAAACTGATATTCAATCCATTTCGTAAATGTTTTAAGGCCGATACCGAGTTTACTTTTGAGACATTCTGGGATTTCCATTTCACATTTTGGGTCTGTCATTTTATCACGCCGTTGGGCTTCTACGCGGGTGAGATAATATTTATGTCTACAATTTTTGCATACATTAGCATATCCATCTTTTTGGAATCTATTTTTATCGTATTCCGATATGTTCTTCTCTATTTTGCAGCCGGTACAAACTTTTCTATCCTTTGTTTCTCTGTTCTCTAGCATTGCATATTTATGTGCACGTTCCTTTGCTTTGGTATTATGACACGTTTTGCAGCTCGAATAACATCCGTTCCTTTTTGATTTATCTTTATGAAATTCGTCCAAACTTTTTTCAATCTTACAGCGGCAGCAAACTTTTTTGTTTTTTGTTTCCCTCACTTCAAGCTCCAAGTATTTTTGTGTAAGTTCCTTCGTTTTGATAATGACACACTTTTTACAAGAAGCAATATAGCCGCTCTTATTACGTTCGTTTTTGTAAAATTCAGTTAAGCTTTTTTCCATTTTGCAATTGGTACATACTTTTAAGTCTGCCATTTTATATTAGGATATTTTTTTCTTTAGCCTAAGTCGTTTTCATCTAAATGTTTCATAAAATAATCCGCTTTTACTTGCTGCATAACATATAGCCAGGGATCTATTTTGTTCTTTTTTTGCATATTTTTTGCTGGTAGCAGCGGGCGAATATTCATCCAATTCATGGCTTTATGAAGCTCTTCTTTGTCTAGCAAATTGAATGATGATAGGGGTAGAACGTGGTCGAGGTGCCAAAATGAGCCGTAATTTTGCATGGTCATCCCTTCGTTCAGTTGGAATTCGATCCATTTAGTGAATATGTCAAAGTCAATACCGATAATTTGCCGCGCTGTTTGTGATTTCGACTTGCCACTTAGTATATCACTAAGCCTAGAGCGCATATTTAGGGCAAGTTTAAACTCCGGGTCATTCTGCCTTCGGGCTTTAAAATACGCGTTATTATATTTATTTTTACAATCTTTACATTCACTATCAAACCCATCTTTACAACATCTATTTTTTACATATTCTGAAATGTTCTTCTCCATTTTACATCGACTGCAAACTTTGTTATCTTTTGTTTCCCGGATCTCTAGTCTTGAGTATTTTTGTCTAAATTCCTTCTGTTTCATATTTTTGCATATTTTGCAGCTAGCACAATACCCGTTCTTGCCAAGTTTGTTCTTATGAAATTCGTTTAAGCTTTTTCCCATTTTACATTTGGTACACACTTTAGAGAGTTCTTCCATTTTATGTTACTATATTTATTCTTTAGCCTGAATAGTTTTCAATAAATAGTGGCCGTAAGCCAACGTGTTTATACCATCGTTCATTATCGCTCTTTTATCATCTTCAGCGGACAGCGCGATCTTGTTCACTTCTTCAGTGTAGATATCATGAAGATGGGATCGAATCACGTTCATTTTTCTTGACTGTTCTTTCCTCGTAAACAGACAGTTCTTATAATCTTCATGGGTTATCGATTTCTTAACAACGTATTTTTTAACACCTTTGCATTTCTTATGGTCTACGCCCGCCATCTTGTACGAATACAACTTTGACCTCAAACCCACGAATTCTTCGATCTGTTTACCTGAAGCTTCGTCCTTGAACAAACCGATCACTTTCTTGTTCACTCCGGTTTCAATTCCGGATGGGTGGTCCTTTGGATAATCGCTTGTATCAAACATGCTTCGAACATCGGGGGCTATATCAGCGTAAAAATCGTTGGTCTTAATTTCATAGGCTAAAGAATCAGTATCGGTAAAAAGTAACTTTGCCCTATCCCCATACTTATCCTTGATGTAATTGTAATGAAAATCATACATGAGCGTTTTGCTCAAGTCTAGGATGCACATACCAAGATATATCGGCTTGTTATAGAGCAACGAAGTCTTTTTCATGTGAATGGCAATTAAATTTTCGTCAAAAATAGTTCGAGTGTCGTAACTCGTTTTCGCTGCTAGTTTTATGGCTTGCTTCTCGCTTGAAACTAATTTTATATCTACACGAGACTCTATATTTTCGCACGTCTTACCAAACACACTATTGTTCATAAGTTTAAAAAAGTCTTTCTCGAAATCGTTTGTGGCTTTGGTCCTCAGGTTAGTATTTAGGTCGATATATTTTTTCAACCAGGTGCTTTCTTCAAATTTAATTCCTCGATGAATTTTAGTAATCTTCAAACCTAGGCTTTCATACTGCTTCAAATTTTCGTAATGGACAATGTACTTTACTTTGTCATTCAGGTTTGGAATGAGTTTAGGAACAGTTGAAGTTTCGGGTATGATATTCTCAGGAGCAAGAGGGTAGTCGTTGTGAAGATCGTGTAAATCTTTCGAATATTCCAAGTCCACCTCCAATATACACGGTATTGATCTCCATGCGTTTAGCTCATCATTTCCCATCCACTTGAACCCGTGAGTTGGTAGTTTCTTACACATTGCCCACCCATGCAAGTTGTTAGCGTCCAAATAGGTTATAAATGATGAAGGTTTGCTATCGTCAAACGTTTGCAAGTACTTATTGTTTGCTTGCCCATAACGATGTGAAATTGTGCTAACACCACCTCTTATCCCATGCTTGACCATTAGTATCATATCGTAATCGCTCAATAATTCTAACTTTACTCCAGTCAACTTTAATGCGGCATCCCATGCTAGTCCAGGAGAAGTGTAATACCAAGCAGGATCTAAGTTGTAGTTCTTCATGCAGACGTCTCTAAAATTCTCAAAGACATCGGCGAGTAGGAGAACATCTGACACATTATATAAATCGTGATATTCTCTGAATGTTTTGAAACCGAATTCGTTCCATACCACCTGTGCGTGCTCGTAATCTTCATCACTAATGCCCGAATCGTTTAGTTTTGAATAGAATGCTGACTTTGGTGGTAGTTTTGTTTCATTCAGTTGATCGATGGAACTAACGTGGTCGTAAGGATATACCCCTTTTCTAAGCAAGAGATCGAGCTGTTTACCGGAGTAGTACTTGCTTATATTTTTACACTGGTCTTTGCTTAGGTTCTTCGATAAGGCGTCGAGGCTCGCTGGCATGAATCTAAAACTATCGATGAAACGTAATTCTCGCTTGACCTTTTTCTCTTTCCCTTCTTTGTTAATAAACTTATCGACTACGATCTCTCTGCTAAATGAGATATACTTTTCTTCATTGCAGGGGATGCATTTAATCTGTTCATTATCACCGCCTCGTAATTTCTTCACGAATAGATGGCTATCGTAGCCGGTTAGATTATGGAATACTACTGGGAAAAACTTGGGGACTCTATACTTTAGATTACAAATCTTATGAGCAGCGCCTCTAAATTTTCCAGTAAGATGACAGTGGTCTCTTACTCGCATGTTATTGTCATTATCATCATCAACAAAGAACTCACCCCCGCATATATGACAAACAGTAGCCGAGTAGTATAGCTCCTTGTCGTCCTTTCCAAATATCATTTTCTTTGGGAATTTAAATCGATTATAAATATCTTTTATATCCACTATAAGACTGTCAATAAATATCTGCGCTACATCATCGTCTTCGCTCTTCGCTGTAAACGTTACAGGAGCTTGCGAATATAGGTTATCATCGAAACATTTTATGTGGTAACAAAACGAGCTAGGAGTATGTTTCTGGTATTTATTGGTGTAAGACGTGCTGGGATCGGGTTGGCATGTATCGATCGGTTTAATGAAGGACTCGAAATCCGCATAGATAATAAAAGGTACTCGCATTTTTCGATAATAATTTTTAAAACTCAACATAGTTCCTGGGCTTGGGAGTTCTATTCGTTGGGCGTCATGTTGCGAACAGTACTCGATGTGTTTTTTAAGCGAGTCTTTCGTTCTGTAACCAATTAAACATCTTCTACAATAGTGCATCGAATTTACAGATTTTTCTGTTCGTGCCGCCATCAATCTATTAAAGTTCTTGATCCAACAGTAATGCTTCTTTTCATCGTCGGAAATAAGCAGTAGATCTACACAGGTATCACTTTCATGCTTCGATATGTATAATGGGTATACGCTCTTTTCAAAGCCGAATACGCTAACGCTAATGTTATTACGGCGCTCAAACTTATTTATAATATTAGCATCAGCAGCAACTGGGAACACGATACCACCCCAATCGAGTTTCTTAGATTGTTCTACCAGGTCTTTAGTGATTCTATGCGGGTTATCTTCAGTTGGATTCAACGCCCTTGTAATACACCATTTGAAACATTCTTCGTCTTCGTTTTTCATATTAATAATGGCCTTTTTATTTACCAAATACTCGGGAAGCTGAATATATGAACTACCTTTCAATGGCTTGTATACCACTGTATCGATATCCAACTTCAAAACGGCCTTGAATCGCCAATTGCTGCCCCGCATCTGATAACTCGCCATGCTCTCCTTAATTTTATCCACTGCGTTGGTATATATTTCCTTCACATCGGTTGCTTCTAAAATAATATCAGTCTTTGATTTGAAATTAGGCTCAGCCGTTGCTATTTCACCGGATTTTATGTCTACTTTCTCCATTACACACATGAGATTGAGTTGAACTTTTTCCCCTCGATTTTTCGCTAACAGCCTAACTACCTGCGATCTTACAGCCTTGAGAAAAGATGCAACATCGATCCTGTTGTTGCCCTCGATCGTGTATCTTTTTGTAAACCCTTTGATAGCCGTCGCTGTCTCTCGAAGTTTGAACCTATGAATGGGTGGTTTTATTTGAGGTGGTAACTGACTAATCTCACTAGTCAGCCAATCCGAAAAAGTAGCTTTATTTTTCCCCACAAATTTCCAAGTAGTAGACAAGAATGCCGTAAGTTCCTCTTTTCCTAATCTTGAGTATCCTCTTTGACCTCTCTTTTTTGCAATTTCTCGCAATTCTCGTACCAAGCCGAGAGTAGGCCTACGCGTTGGAGCCTTGATGTCTGGTGCCCGAGCGCCTAGTCGATCTCCATGCTTTATGAACGCGATGAGTTCCTCTTTTGGTAGTTTCGAGTATCCTTTTTGTCCTCTTTGTTTAGGAATTTGTTGCAATTCTTTCAGATTATACGTTGTGTAGTCCGTTTTATATTGGGATTTCTTGTCTTTAAGTCGAGATGTATATTCCATTTTTCAGTTATTTTATATACACAAGAGAAAAAAAATATTATGATCGAGTGACTCATCGATACCGTGGTAATTCCCAGCCGCCCTATGACTCATCATCGAAACTACTGGGAATTCCCCGCATGATGAGTCATTGGCGCGTGCTGGGGTGGTTATTTTTTGAACCAGGGATTAGGTTTGTGTATGACGGATCGAAACTAGCGGAAATTCCCTAATTTTTTTGAACCAGGGTTATGGGTCGACACATTTTTTGATGAGTCAGCAAATTTTTTGAACCATGGTTATGGGTCGACACATTTTTGAACCATGGTTATGGGTCGACGAATTTTTGAAGCATGGTTATGGGTCGACGAATTTTTGAAGCATGGTTATGGGTTAATGTTCCAGAATAGTCTTAATCTATCTACTTTTAACCCTTAAGGGACTCCTTTTTGAAAAAGAGCTGAAATGACATTTAAACCTGACTTTCTTAATTTGGTTACAAAATGAACCAGTTGATTGATTGATTGATTGGTTGGTTGGCTGACTGACTGACTGATTGATTGATTGATTGATTGATTGAATATTGACGGTGGCTGGAGATATATCAAGGGCTGTTGGGATTGCCACTTGGAAGAGAACACTTGAATGGACATTCTAGACGAAGTCTAAACTCTTAACTTTGGACACTAAGCTTATAGCCTATTCGCTATTTTCTTGAAACTGAACTGAAGATTGGGTGATTTAGAAAATCGAAGATTTGTTGGTTTGAGAAGGTTTGCGATCCAGTCTACACGTGATGCAAAGGTGTGGACAAGAACAGCCAGCAGCATTATTGGAGAGAGATCGGAGCACCACGCGCTCCTGTAGGATCTGGCAGTAAAAACCTTGCGTTATCAAATTAACGCGTTGCAAAAACTGAGCTCTTGGACATAAACAATGTTGTTAAGAATACCGACTTTTCTGTCCTGATTCTACTCCTGGGTCATCACACGATCACCGGTCCACCACTATCACAGAGTACTACCGTACCACCGTGATGTCTCCTCAGCCTGACTTCACCGGGTCCCAAACTGGCACCGAAGCGCACTACAGTGCAGTGTCCGCGCTGTAGTCGGAAGTGCCTCTGGGTAGTGAAATTGAAGGGAGCTATGGCAAATGCGAGAAATAAATAAATATATAAATAATGTTACTATAGGATCTGGAGACAGTTCTGGATGCTGCTCTGGAAGACGTGGTTGCTCGAGCAGAAGAAGGCCGCCGAAACGTTCTTCGTCATTTTATTTCCAATCATTTTGACTCTGCCGATCATCAAGATGCGAAAAGAATCCGATATCCGGTTCGTCCCAAGAGTAACAAGGTACAACAGCTTCGTTGTTACCACGAACCTGACGCACGACCTGCGAGATCCACCAGAGAAATTGATCCTCGCCTACACTCCCAACACGACCCTCGTTGCGAGAATTGTGAATAGAGCGTCGAACCTCATGGGAGTGAAGTATTCACCAGGTACGGAATATTCAGTATCCATGTACCGTGTGTTCAATTTACGCATAAAAACGATGTCAATTAATTGTGCAATATTCTGGGTTATAGGCCAATATGCGCGAGGTGTGCTGCTCCGTTTAAGGTTGAACTGACGGTAGAAACGAATGACTTGACTTGGTACTGCCGGCGAAAATGACCCAGAGTCCACTCTTTGTTTATAGTTTCGAGATATCATTCTATAGCACAATTAAATGTCAGACTATAGCACAATTGACCCTTTGAAAGTGAGGTGAAGGACTGGAACGTTTGTGGTGAGGTGGACTATGATATACCCCAATACTTGGCCAATAGTCTACATGTTTTTAACTTGCAAGTTTCCATGTCAACTAACTTACATAACATCAATAATCTTACGAGCTAACCATAGTTTTCAAATAGTGATATCAGCTAAACTGGTTAATACGAATAAAATATTGTTTTCGATCATTATTGGAATCGCTCACAGGTCAACAAATGCAATATCTAGGCCTATAGCCTACTTGTACTTAGCACGTGCAGTTTTCAGATCTCGTTCACAGCTTTAGGCTGCCAAAGGCAGGAACAACAAAAATTCTAAGTGAAAATCTAGGCTATAGGCCCTAATGTTTCCAGCCATCATACTTAACTGTCTGCTCTGAAATCCAAACTGTGAATATTTGCATGTTCCAGGCACACTCACTTGCTTTATACACTGCGCGTTTTGGGGCTGCTATAATTATAAAGTTGCTCAGTGTAGTTTTCTGTCACCAGAATCTGAGTCGATGCTGGGAGCATAACTCAAACAAGAATTAGTTAACATTTTCTCTGCTTCTTTATGATGTATGATACAATTGTAGTCGTTGGATTGAAATCAAATATGACCTGTGTTCTGATCTTCAATAGAAAAAAGCAAGTGCACGAGAAATTATAATTTCACTTTAATATGCCGTAAAATTTTAAAATGTGCGCTAAAAACTACGGTAGGCCTACCTGAAATTGTCGCGTATAGTGCACGTTCACTCAGATAGCCTACACAAAAATAGTCGAGCTGGCACCACGTTTTCCGTAGAAACGTAACGTAGGCTAGCTGTGACGTGCCATGCCCCACCTCGTATCAGATGGTTTAAACCGATTATATATAAGGTTTAGAAACTTTAGGCTACAGAAAACAGCAATCTGATAGTAAGATAACTGAAAGACATTACCGTACATGAGTGCATGCATGATATGGTATCGGATGATAGAATATAAAATTATTAGTGATATAAAAGTATCAGCGTGTGGCATATCCTTAGACTATTAACTCATTGGTGTCTTTCGCCACCAGCCATTGGTCTGTACTTAATAGGCTAAACCCGTAGGCTTAGCATCAATGTCGTAGGCTACTTTGTCGTTCCGACAAGCACGTATGGAGCCCTTATCGGAAGCACGTATGGAGCCCATATCGGACGCACGTATGGAGCCCATATCGGACGCACGTATGGAGACCATATCGGACGCACGTATGGAGCCCATATTGGACACACGTATGGAGCCCATATCGGACGCACGTATGGAGCCCATATCGGACGCACGTATGGAGCCCATATCGAACGCACGTGTGGAGCCCATATCGGAGGCGCGTGTGGAGCCCATATCGGAGGCACGTATGGAGCCCATATCGGAGGCACGTATGGAGCCCATATCGGACGCACGTATGGAGCCCATATCGGAAGCATGTGTGGGAGTTGTTCTGCTGTGAAGAGCCCATATGGGTCCGGTCTTTTGTGCATGAAAATGACCTCAAGGATGTTTCTAAAAGGTGAAAAACTTAAATTTCTCTTCATCTCTCTTTGTCGTAGATCTGGGCTTTGCATCTGAAACATCGTTGGAATACTATGTGATGAGAAACGAAGGCATTTTTGGTGCAATCGTCTTCGACTTTTCAAAAGATTCGGAAAATCTTCCGAAGAAAATCTCCTACAAGATACGTCTGAGGTCAGACAGAAGTTCATCGAGGTCAGACGAAAGAGTGAAGGTCAAATGGAATACCAACGCCACGTTCCCTCTCCTATATTCTAACCAACCGAGGAATGATATACGACCAGGTAAGAAGTGGGGTGACTGCGTGTTCTACCTCAGCGTATAAGCTTATGGTTTCATCTGCTGCTGAAAAAAACAGTTTTATTCAGGCTTTCATTTTATTTCTCTTTAATGATAAGGGAGAAAATACATTTAGACTGAGATCTCCACAAAATCGTCCAATTATAGGTAATTACCGATCCTAATAATTTCACGAATATAGATATCCACAAACAGGGCCAGATGAATAATATAAATGGCTTTGCTCTCAATAATAAGATCTTGCAAAAGGATTGTATGCGATCAGTCAAAGTGAATGGATTACAGTCTCCACGTTCTTCGACCTAATTATACAGTAAAGAAGTTGCCGATATACTAGCAGTAGGATTAAAAGTAGTTGTAGTAGATGCAACGGTGGTTGTAAGAGTTCCGGCAGAAGCATGAGCAGAACTCATAATGATAACCAACAATCAGCACAGCAAGTGGCAATTGAATAGTTGATACATAAGCTTACGTTGTAGTTTATAAAGAAGAGGGTTTTCTGGCGATTCAAATGGCTGTTGATCTGAGTCTAATCGCCGAAGTGAACCAGAGTTTCGACCCAACAACGATGAACATAACGACTCTACTGAAGCGATATCCGTTTCCTCCGTACAATTCAGATTCAATTATTGATCTTCTTGGGAGCGTCTTGTCTTTCTTCGTTTTAATCGATCTTCTCGTTATTCCACCAACGATCTGTGAGGAAATTGTGCTGGAGAAGGAAAACAAATTCAAGGTACATTCAGGCCCGGCCTTAGGGTCTGCGGGCCAAAGGTAGCAACGGGTCCTCAAGCATAAGGCCGGGCCTGGCACATTCACTAGCAGTTAATGTTAACTATAATAATAGCTATGATAGCGTTTCGATTTGTGTCGCAAGCAGGTCCTAATCGGAATTTAATTAATTTCAAAGAGTGAGCTCACTTTTTTTTCTTTTAAACACAATAGACGGGTTTATTTACTTTAGAAAGGTGCATTTTGTGTGTGCTGGTGAATTTGCCCTACGCTTGTCTGTCGAATGGACGTTTGTTGATTGCGGTAAAGATGTTATGGCCTTGAACAAATTTCCTATGATGGTATCAAGATTATTATGGCGATGTTTGACTCATTGCTCAGCATGAAAAACCCCCGAATGAGCGAGAGCAGTGGCGTCGCCAGGAATTTATGATGGGAGTTATGTCCGGATGCCCTTTCTGACACCAACCCAGCAGAATTACAGTAAATAAATTAAATAATAAAAAGGTAATAAAGTAAGAAAGGAAAGGGAAGAGAGCAATTGTTACTACAAACAATTGTTTTGTTTTTCTTTTTTAAGTGCATAATTAGCCTTTTAAAAACTTTTTCTTGAGCCAATTGTGGGTTTAACAGTGACCCCCTTGTCTACGCCACTGAGTTAAAGAATGAAAGAATAAAGTCAGCAAGACTTTCTTGAGATGTGCTAGACTTTGCAAGATCCTTAATCAGCTTGAGTTTGCATAGTAATGTCCCTAGACATGTAGAGGCTGGTTTCGCTGGAATTGTCAACAATAAGGAGTTCGACAGGTCCTATGGTTTTAATTGGGTAGGCTACTTCCAAAATTTACCTTAAATGCAGAGAGGATAAATGTTGCATTTCTGCATGGTAATTCTTTACCATAGCAAAAACTGGCAGACATGGTTAAATATATCCACAAGAAATCAAACATTTCAGACATTTAAATTATATACGTCCTATATATAAAAATAGAACAATTCGACTGCAAAACAGATCTATGCGGTAATGTAAGACTGAGGAACAACATATGAGCTAACCCCCTCAAAGGTCAGCTTTGTCATCGACAGATCTACATGTAGCCTACAATGTACATTCACATGAAAGTGTCATTGCAGTTTTATCAATTTGACACGTCGTAGGCTCGTTGTTTGACTTGTTTCTATTGCTAATAATCAGTATTCTTTATGCGATTAATTCGATCGATGAATTCTCCAGACGCTGATATCACCAGCCCTTTCATTTTACGCACTCCTATGATAACGCTCTAAACGTTCAGGTATATCTAAATATTTGATCATAATTATGTAAACATCATGCACAGGATTTGATGAAGCTGATGGGGATGCGTAACTGGCTGTACTGGTCATCATGGTTCGTCAAGTATCTGCTGCTTATGCTCATCTGTATAGTCATACTGACGATTATGCTCCACGCTCCGTTCACAAGTAAAGGACCAGTGTTCGTCAACAGCTCACCCACCGTCACATTCGTCTTCCTCCTACTCTACTCCATATCCATCATCACATTCTGCTTCGCTATTTCTACTCTGCTATCCAAAGGTAATGATATCAATGCTGCTATTCTAAAGCACGTCAAATGGAGGCTTGGTAAAGATCATACGGAATCTCGAAAATTTGAATCGCAGCCCTCGTACATTTGACACGCCTCAGCCCTGTTGAAAAGCGGTCAAACTGTTTAATTATGCAATGAGTAGAATAATTATTTCAGATGAATTTTTGGCACAGTCTATTAATGGCGCATGATAGCCTTGAGTATGACTGAGAGTCATGCTTTTGAAAATTAAAACTTTCGATATAAAAGTCAGTGCTGCATGATAGGTCTATTGCCAAATTTCCGCTAGTAGGCCTAATGTTGCTCACCGCTTTCTGTTGTTCACAAATTTGCATTATATAAAAGTTCACATAGACTCTTCACTAGGGTGGAGTGAAAAAAAGAAAAATTCCGCCACCATTATGGTTTTGGACAGGTTTTCTCATATTATGTGTGCCATGACTAGAGTAAACTAACTGAGTAGCGCTGAATTGTTCAATACTCTTCAAACTCACTCACATCTGTTCGCTCTTTCATTACCTTAATACTCATTCTTTCACAGCTAGTCACGGATCGGCTGTCGGTGGTATACTATATATCCTGTCGTTCGTGCCATTTTTGCTTCTGAGGAGGTCCTACAAAGATATGACCCTTGCGCAGAAGATAGGACTATCGCTCGACTTCAACGTGGCCATGGGATACGGATTCATGAAGATATATGAGTATGAAGCACTCGGTACGTCAATCATGATAACGAATACTGATGTTTACTGTAAACGCCAAAGCTATGAGTCAACAATATTTTAATACATTGCATTTACATTGTTTGTGATTATATAATAGTCCTATTCGATAAGAAAACAGGTGTGTGACAGTGGCGCAGATAAGTGGGGTTTTAGTGGATTAACCCCCCCATTGACTTAAGAGAAAGTTTTTAAAAAGGTTATTTATCCACTTAAATAAGAAAAACAAAACGATTGTTTGTAGTGACAATTGTTTTTCCCTTTGGTACTTTATTCCCTTTTATTATTTAATTTTTTAACTGTAGGCTAATACTGTTGGGTTGGTGTCAGGAATGGCATCCGGCCATAACCCCCCGCATTATAAATTCCCGGCTACGCCACTGGCTGCATCCACACCTCCTATATCCCGAAGGTCGTTGTTATTTTTCCAATACTTATCCTTATCTCCTTATCGCAGTTGCCGTTTGCTGCTAGCGTGCTGCTGAGATAACAGAAATCGTCCGCCATGTCGATTGCCCTGTCTTCGATCACGACGCTCTTCATTTCCTGCCATTTCCCTGTTCTCGTGATGTTAATCTTCTCTGGGTTACTGGCGATGACATGCAGGACTTAAAGTAGACGACCATGCTACATGAGCCATGAACTTCGTGATCGTAATCATAATCGTAATCATCAAACTTCCAAAGCGCTACTCGAAAGCTGAGTTCGGGCACCAGCCTATTCGCGAGCGCTGCGCTGCCCCAAAAAGGGTTGTCCGTAAGAGTAGTCCAAAGGATGTAAGTACGGACTTGGTTGTTGAAACTTTGTGACTGCAATGGCTGCTTGTATTTGTCTAGGCATTGGCTTGAACTGGAGCACAATTTGGTCTTCTGAAGACGGTCATACGATGACGCACGTTATGGTCATGCTGTTGGTCGATACAGTCATCTATGCGATATTTACCTGGTATTTGGATGCTGTGATACCCAGCGAACTCGGAACTCCGCAACCGTTCTATTTTCCATTCTTGGTCGGTATAAGTATGTTGGTGATTTTCTTACAGGCAGAACTATAGTTAATTTTTAGATCTAATCAAGTATAGGCCTACATAATTATGGTCGACCGAGTCTTCCAATCCGCAGGTGGCGTTGGTAAAATCAGCAGCAGTACGTGATGCGCATCTCGTATGGCTTCCGACAGTTAAATCCGACGTGATAGAAGGAGAGGATACAAAAAAGTAGAAAAAGGAGGAGGGAATGTGGAGACGACGACGAAAGGGTAGAGGAAGGTGGAATGTGAAATTTGGCCACTCTAGTGTCACATGCATTCACCTTGCATAGGATTTGCCACAGAGATAATGACCATATAGTGCGCTAGCATTCGCTTAGTGTAACTCGTAATTATAGTCATGTTTCGTGTAAGTTGCGATTTGTTTGGTACGCTTATACGAAATGCGTAGCATATGATCCTTGCCATTATTTTGTTTATAACTACATTTAGAGCATTCTCATGTTCGAATAACTATTGGTGAGAATCAGGAGTGTCGAATTCTGGTATTTGTCCGTCTACAGAAGGAGTATTGGACGGGAAGAAAGGAAAATAAGATGAAGTTATCGGTTGAAGATTTTATGACGCTGGTTCCAGAAGACAGAAGACCTTACTTCGAAATTCCATTGCTGAATGCTAAAGCAGGGATTCAGATCAGAGGACTGACTAAGGTTTGACCAACAACCGATCAATACTGCCAGGACGATAAAATAATGTAGGCCTAAGTGAGCTTATCATCTAGAAACCAACGGTTGCCATTCATAATAAAGTATCATATATGCTAAAATGCACTCGGACAAATTCAAAGTGACAACAATATCCATGAGTGTGATTTTAATTTAGACTTTGTTAATTGTTAGTTCTGGATAACACTAATCAGATTTCTCTAGTCTACCGTAGCATCTAGTCCCACTGCTTTGAGGGGGGGGGGAAATTCAGGTTTCTGAGGAATGGCCGTTTTGGGCGGATTGGTTGGGCGGGCGGGTGGCAGCATCTGAGACAGCCATCGAGGAACTTTTCACCATTTCTTTTTTCTAACGACCATCTTTTTTAGTCTTTTACCAAACATTTCCAGAAAAGATAGTAAATTCTAGACTTTAAAATCTGATTATCCTTTTTATTGTTTCTTTGACAATTTCAGAAAAACACACTCATTTCTTTGCTTTGATATCTGATGACCTTTTAAGTCTTTCCTTCCTATTTATCCAAACCAGACAGATTTGGCAATATAACTGCATGCGAAAACGACCTCTCCGGTTTTCTGGGGGGGAGGGGATTCCACGCATACAATTTTTCTGGAGGGAAAATATTACCCCACCAGGTTAACAAGGAGCTCAAAGTTTTTTTCCAGGGAGTGGGTGATGGGGGGCAGGACTTTCGCCTAGATTAAGCAGTGAACCTATATGATATTGGATATGATATTGGATATGATATTGGATATGATATTGGATATGATACTGGATATGATATTGGATATGATATTGGATATTATATTGGATGTCATCGAGAACGATGCATATACTACTATATCAAAGTGGTGACCAGCGACAGACTTCCGACATGGGCGTATACATGGGACTCAACTAAAGGATTGCGATGTAGAGATGACATCATGTTCGGAGTTCCCAGGCGTGAATCCAGAGGAGGCAATCCAGCCATGGCCTCCATTTAGAAATTTATTTATTTTTCACCAGCTATTCTGGCTCGGAAAGTTGATGAGCCCCCCATGAGCAGTTTCGTAGACCTCCCCACGCCCCCCGAGGTCCGTACACGAGATGCGTGCAGGGTCTAAAAAAGTTGGTCAATTATTTTGGTGGATAAAATGGAAGCTTCTTGTTGGGAATTCGATAAATGACTAAAAAAGTCATCAGATTTTTCGTTGACCAAGACGAAATTTTTTCCCTGTCGCAAGACCCAAACTTTTACCTACCCCTTCGAAAATTTCTGTATCCGCCCTTGGGAGTTCCCAGACCACCTTGGTCGTTGGCGTTGAGCAATTGAGCAATGAGCAATTGAGCATAATACTATAATACGATTATACTGTGGTCCCGTACTCATGGTAACCCAGATGGTATACTCCTATGACTAACATCCCAGTTTCACCTGCAGGTTAGTAGGCCCCTATATCAAAACGTGAGGAGTGTTTATCGGTCACCCAACCATAGGGCCTACCTACATCGTAAATTGTCAGAAAAAAATAACCCTAATCTGTTGATTAAAGAATCAACAACACTTCAGTAAGTCTACCCTCCGGATCAAGTCACAAATGGCATGGTAATAAATAAAATAAGACAATGCCAAATTCACGCGCAACCAAGGCACAAACGAAGAAGAAATTTGACGCACGAAAAATCATCTTTGACGACCAACAAGTCTGAGTCATTAGTCAACGTGTATGTCTGACTACTTCTGCATTACGACAAAAGCATAAAGTCTTATGCTACATTTAAACGGTCATTTCCTACATGAAATTAATATCTTGCACGAAAGGCATACCATAGGAACATATTATTGTGCGACTGTGCGTGCGTGCGTGTGTGTGTGTGTATGCGCTAGTGTGGATGTAATCGTTATTGTAAATTTATATAGCTCCACTTCAAAGAGAAACTCCTCAGAGGCGCTCCCGACCTGACACCAAACCACAATCAACGAGAATGGTTTTCAAACGCTTGCGAAAAAGGGGCAAAGAAAGACAAAGAAGTTCATTACGGAGACTAATAAATAACTTATTCCAGAAAGACGGACCGACCATAGCGACGTTTCTATGCAGCACTGTGGAGGTTCGAGCCATTGGGACAACCAGGTCACCATGCGAGGCAGAGCAAAGGAATCTAAGGTCTGGAATGCACAACGCTGGGAAGCAAAGTTCCCTAAGATAAATCGGAGCTTGGTCTGCTAGACAAACATTATGGCTTGTGCATTATGATATCAGCGTCTTAGAAGTGATCAAATTTTATTGGATTTCATTAAACATTATAACTCGTAGACTATAATTATTACCGTCTAGTACCACATAATTCATTCATGTATAGAAATTTGGACCGAAGTCGAAGCCAGCAGTTAACGACCTTAATCTCGACATGTATGAAGGCAACATAACCGCTCTAGTGGGGCATAACGGAGCAGGAAAAACAACGACAATGTTTATGTTAGCAGGTAAGTAAATATGTTGGGTAAATATGGGTAAATAATTGGGTAGATATGTTGCCCATCTATTAACCCTCAGAAGGTTTCGCTACCTTGGCCTACACTCAAGGTCTCGGGGGTGCAAATGCACCCCAATGTATTCTCGATGTATTTGAATCAATCGAATCATATAATATTATAAATAATTGGAGCACAGACAAAGTAGTTTTATTCAAGTAAATTCTAAGACAATTTATTACGTCATATGACGTCATGACATGGCGTCAAGGCATCATGTCGAAAAATGTATACTTTTACAGCACGACTATTTGAAAGTTTTCTGTACAACACAATTGTAACACTGATTAGTGTAAGGCCTACAGATGAAAAGCAATATTGCAAAATATCCAATAATTTTTTGATTTCATGTACTGTCGAAAGGGACAATGACCTCTGAAGCCCACAAGCTGTTCATCCACAGTGACGTTTTCATATGTCATGAAACTCTGTAAGAGTGTGGCTACCCACGATTCAAATACGTCACGTATTGGCGCCAGTCTATCTCTTCTGTTTCGCCCAAGTCCCGTTTCTCTGCTTTCTTTGTCATAAAAACGAAGAATTTTAGATATGGCCTTGAGAGACATAACGGCTCGGAATATCTTGCGTCCATCCATAGGAATCCATAATTCTTCAACAGATTCCCCATTACTTCTGTAAACACCTGCAAGATACAGCAGGTCCATGTACGCATGGAACTCATCTTCGCCAATAGGGGTCCACTCATCACCAAACACTCGAGCACCTTCCTTATTAGACATTTTCAAAATGGTGCGTGAAATATGCTTTGTTATGTGTAATTCAAGCGTTGAAATCATTGTGTCTGCATTCCTTCGAGCGTATCCGGTTGGTCCAGGTACCTGTTTCATCACATTTCGACTGGGTTGACGTCCGGTTGACACACAAGGAGTCTTCAGTCAAACTTCTTTTCCATTTTTTTTTACTCGTACAGATGAGTTACAATCAAATCCAGTTCGTCATCGAGGGAGGCTTGATGAAACACAGGCGATGTTCGTGCTATATTCTCATCTGAATCTTGCGCGGATTCATCATCGGCCCGTTGCAGCTGCTCCGTGTCACTAACGTTGTCTTCGGAAGAATTTTCTTCACCACAGCTGTCATTATCGGGTTTCCCCCACGAATTACAGTGCACTTTGTCGGGGAATCATCACTAAAACTATCTTCACCATCCGATTCTGATGACTGACTTTCTGATTCTAATATAAGCTTCCTTGCCTGTTCTGCGGGGAAAAAATCGAATATTATCTTTTTCTAGTCGCCATTATTGCTATATCTTATAAATATACGCACTGCGGCACTTCCTGTCTGGCAACAAATAACATGTAATCTAAGAAAGGAGTCCATAGATATAAAAATGCCAAGTTAGATAATTGACTTATAAATGCCGCAATATAACACATTGCATTTGCACCCCGAGGACCTCTATGTATAAACCTCAAAATTATCAGAAATGTTGAGGGGTACAATTATGGGCAAATAGGGCTAAGTGCATCCTCATAAATAAGGAAAAGTCATAAAATGTAGGCATCATATCATGAGTCCTTCTGGGTGAAACAAAGGAACAAAGTGTGACTAGGGGTGCAAATGCACCCCAAGAACGTCACAGGGTTAAGCTTAATATAAATGTCTCTTTCTCCCCAGAAAAGTCCGTTTGTTCTTGGTCGTTCCTCTACTTCACATGCTTGTTCTTCCTTTTCTTACTTTAGTTTTCACGATGCACGCAAATTTTTTACCAGCTTACTGTATTATAATATAATACATGCGAATCTCAAACCGAAACAAACGCTTACAAATGCCATTGAGCAATGATTTCTTATAACTTATAAGATACAACAAACCGGAAAGCGCGGTGTCTCTAAGCTCCGCTACTCTAGGGCCTACCTAAACAAAATCTTTCTGCGCCTCCAAATATAGCCTAACCCTACCAGTCAAACCAAAAGAACAAATTTAGGCTAGGCCCTATAGCCTACTCTGTATCACAAGCACAATTCAATACACTGTGCTCTCAAAGACAACACCTACTCTTAAAAAGTGTTTGACACCATCCATTTGTTATTCCCAAGCATCTGAAAAGATGGTTCCAGACATGTCATCATCATGTGATTAGCTGATATCCAACTCAGCATGTAGGCATAATAACATTTACCTATATAGGCTATTGATATTTTCGTCTAGTAACATGGGCACCCGCAGAAATTTTTGCAGGGGAAGGGCAAATTCGATGGTCAAGGCTAAAGTTCTTGTAGCAAGAAGTTGAAAATGCAATTCAGGAAATTACGAATATGCAGCTATGCACGGGTGTTTTTTTATAGAGGTTTCTTAATGTAAATGTCTCAGTTTCACTTTTTAGAATTTTTATTATAGTTTCTTTAGTGCAAAGAAATTTATTGACAACCAAAAAGTAGCAGTTAAAAAATAGACTTCAACTTTCCAGGGGGAGCAAGTGCCCCTCGTGCCCCTATTTGCGG
This sequence comes from Lumbricus terrestris, assembly GCA_949752735.1. Lineage (NCBI taxonomy): Eukaryota > Metazoa > Annelida > Clitellata > Crassiclitellata > Lumbricidae > Lumbricus > Lumbricus terrestris. The sequence goes on along the minus strand of OX457037.1, from coordinate 68,003,876 downwards.
GCGCCCATGTCCAGTAAATTTGAGTGTGGATGCAAGCCAGAGTATGTTGCTTTGCAGGGTTTCTGCCACCGTCAAAAGGCACAGCCTACATTAACGGATTCGATATAACGCAGGAAATGGATGCGATCCGAGAAAATCTTGGCCTCTGTCCACAGCATGACATACTCTTTGATGCTCTAACCGTCAGAGAACATCTTCTCTTCTTTGCTATTGTTAGTAACAATTTTGTTGACATCGACTTCGAGATGCACAAAAAATACACGTGTGCGCATTGCCTCACTGGCAGCATTTTAGTATTTTTAGTCCTTTAATTTAGCGTGTGCTGTAGTTATAGGAGAATATTGCAGATAAACTGGACACAGAAAATAGCTAACGTAGAGGTGCGAAGAAAACTTAACAGCAAATCAGATATGGTAGAAACCATAATGAAAATGAAACTGAAACTTTTCGGGCACATCCAAAGAATGAGTGACGATAGAAAGATAAAGAGCATAATGACGGGAATAATGGAAGGAGCGGGAAGAAGGTGAAGACCATGCAGAGAATGGTTGCAGGACATAGAAGAGTGGTGTGGAATGAATGCGCAGGAACTGAAACACGAGACAGGGAAGAAATGGAGGAAAGTAGTCAAGTGTGCAGTGGACACTGGGCAACTACTGGTCAGCCGATGGATAATGAAGAAGAAGAAGATGCCGTGATTGTTGCTAACATTATCTATCCCTACAGGAACCTTTAAAACTTTGCGCTGTAGGCCTATAATACTCTACAGTCTACATTGCTGGTGTGCGGAGAATTAGGGATTTATAATTTTGTTCTGGTGTTTCCAACTGAAACACACTCTGTGAATTTGTGTAAAGAAAAGATACTGTTTCCTTGTTTGGGTCCGAATTCACCATTGTATTGTATTGTAGCCTATATATCAATTTACATAGCGCCTTCACAGTGCACACCAATCAGAGGCGCTCCCAGTGCGTTAGACCAACAGAGAAACAGGTGGTCTTGACACAACGAAAAGTGGCATTCGGCTCACAAGTTAGTAAGGAATTCAAATCCAAGTTCAGGCACAAACCATTGGAGTTTTTCCTACAATCCAAACTGCTATTGTACAGATGAAACCCCGCTGTGAAATCATGTTCAAAAGTACCACCAACATCTTTACAGCTACCATCGACATCTTTATTGCATGCTTCCACAGAACAGACTGTGACATACAATGTTTCATCATCATCATCATCATCAATATCCTTAGGCTCAATGCCCGTAGGAGTCTGACGCCACTCTCTGTCTGAGTCTGTCTCGCGTCATGTTGCCCAGCTTCAACCGGTCCGGTCAGCAGGTCTGCTCCATGCCATTAAAATCTTGGAGCAGCTAGACCACCTTGTCTGATGAAGAGAATATTGGGAGAGAGGCGTGAAGGACAACTGGGTCAATGCCCGTATGTGTCCCACGTTCTCTCCTCCGACTCCCTCCACCGGTCTGTCCTGACCGGCCTGTTCATGTCTGCTTCACATCATGACACCTTGAAGCATCTGGGTCGCTATGTCACCTGTGCCGTGGTTTTTGCGGATTTCAATCGTCTTGGTCTTTTACTGCCAGAGTATCGCCACCCATCTGGAAAACCTTCCTCCTTTGTTCGAGCTTAGGACCGGCACAGGGACGTTTGTTGTTTCCCTGTGGTGGAGGATAGATACAGTTTAACGTCGTGCCCAGGACACATACAATGTTTACCAAGCAATAATTACGTTTGAGGTATTATTGTTGATTTTTAGCTAAAGGGAAGTTCAGATAGTAAGGCTTCATTGGAGATGAACAGAATGATCAACGTCTTGCACATGAGAACGAAAATCAACTCACCAGCGAAAAAGCTTTCCGGCGGAGAGAGAAGGAAACTCAGTGTCGGAATTGCGCTCATTGCCGGATCCAAGGTAAACAATCAGAAATATCCAATCGAACATTTCGTGTAGTCATCTAAATACTCTTTGCAACGCTACAAGTAAAATAGGTTCAACAGCCCACCTTGAACATAACAAGTGGATGCATCCTAGAAATAGGCTTACCAGAAATGGATGGGCCTCGTTAACCTAGGGCTAACCACAATTAAACGTTCTATGTCAGGATGGTTTTGTTAAAGTTGTAGAAATGGGAACTTGCGACATAAAGAGGAAGGATGAGTAGTGACAGGAGAGTAGCATACAGTAACAGGGAAAATTATTATAAACCCCAAAATTATAATTAATATGGACATAGCAGAAAACCAAAATGATAAAATAAATAATTAAAAATAATAATAATAAAATAATAAAAATAATAAAAATAAAATAAAATTTAAAAAAAACATAAAATAAATAATAATAATAATAATAATAATAATAATAATAAGGACTGTCGAAAGCGTGTTGGTGAATATAGTAATCATATGGAGCCTATAGTCAACCCTGAGCATACATTGCATGTAACTGCATACAACTTAAATAATCTGATAAGCCATTGGTGATCAAACATGTCAAGTAAGAATAAGGATACCAGAGAAGCAGCGTGTCAATTAAAGAATAAATCTAATCATGACATGAGATGCAACATGTTCTTCAAAGTTTCATTTTTATTGCCACGTGCATTCTGACTAGTCTACCGTATAATTGGCGAATATGCATCCAGGCAAGACAGTCGCTTTATGCCTTGCGAATCATGACTGCACACGGCCTCAAGGGACCAAGCCTGCATGACGTTTGTAGGATGACCACAGTGGCACGCATGTTATATGCGGCCCCGGCATGGTGGGGCTTTGCAGGGCAACAGGAACGCGGCAGACTGCAGGCCATATTGGACCGTTTGATCCGAATGAACTACCTTCCTGAGGACAATTCTACATTCGAGGCTCTGTGTAGCACGGCGGACGGGAGGCTCTTCGCTGCCCTCCTATTTAATCCAGGACATGTATTGAACCCACTCCTCCCACCATTGAGGCCCCAGCCTTATTCCATGAGGCCAAGACTACATGACCGAATCATTCCTAGGGCGGACAACCTAACGAGGAAATCATTTATAACAAGGATGCTTTATCATATTTAAATATAATACCATATAAACCAAAGTGTAGAATACATTGTTCGTCATTAAAAGAACTTCTTTTTAAAATTTATATTGGATTTGGACTTAGGATTTTATGCTATTCTAAAACACTTTGACATTGATTGGATATAGAAATTATGTACGTTTGTTTATTATACTTTGTATGTACACCAAAATGCGGATAGCAATTGGTATATTAAAGAATATTCTTATCTTATCTTATCTTATAACAGGCCATGATGCGTTGCAGCATTGAGCAGCAGAGTAAGAATTTCTGGTGATTGAAAGGTCTTGTTAGGACCCAACAGTAAAGTTTTCATTGCACACTCCTAGTAGGCCTAAATCAACGTCTGATTATATTTAAACAATTATCATACCCTACTGTTATGCAGTTTGTGATTCTGGATGAGCCGACGTCTGGCATGGACCCAGAGTCACGCAGGCAGACATGGGACATTCTACAGAGCCAGAGAAAGGACCGGACGATTATTCTATCAACGCATTACATGGATGAAGCCGATATACTGGGAGACCGTATAGCCATCATGTCCAATGGTGAGATACAGTGCTACGGGACACCTATGTTTCTCAAAAACAAATACGGTAAGAAATTCTTAGCTGTCGATTACTGCTATGCATCTTTTTCGTCGTTGTTTTTTCGCGTTTTTCTGTTCTATTCGTCTATCGTTGGCAATATTTGCTCCTCTTTTCGTTGATGCGCTTTCACGAGCTCCGACATTGTAGGCTATCTGTCAAAAATAAAAATAGAATTCTAGCCAATTCAAAATAATCAGCGTGTCAGGCCTACTGTAAAGTTATTTTATAATTAGGCTAACTATTCCTAATTATTTTTTTCGGAAGGCTTTGGATATCACATGACGATAGTGAAGACATCAACGTGTGATGTTGATCAACTGCGTGATGTAATAAAGTCTCAAATACCCACAGCTGATATGGTTAGCAACGAGAATGAGGAGGTTACTTTCGTTCTGCCAAGTAATCAAGCCTCAACATTCGAAAGACTCTTCGAGAAGCTTGAGACAGATGGCAAAACCCTCGGCATCGAAAGTTTCGGAGTTTCGCTCACCACTATAGAAGAAGTCTTTCTCAAGTCAGTTTTGTACAACATATGTTTATTTTTTATTCTTATTTATTTCGTTGACATGGCGCAGCATTTTATTAAATTGCCGATATGTGCCGAGTTCAGTTTTGTACAACATATGTTTATTTTTTTATTCTTATTTATTTCGTTGACATGGCGCAGCATTTTATTAAATTGCCGATATTGTGCCGATATTGTGCCGAGTTCAGAAATAAATAAATAAAAAAACTATAAGAAACTAGGAATAACATAACATAGTAAAACATATCTCTCTCTAGTGCGTAGATCTAATATTAACATGCCGATATTGTGCCGAGTTCAGAAATAAATAGATCTGCTATTTGATTTGTAACAAATTTCTAGGGAAACTATTCATATTAAAAATTATGCACAAAATGAATCTGAGAAATTTGCATAAGAAACCTCTTTGCAAAATACCCGTATTCCTAATTTCCATGCAGCATTGCATTTTCAAGCTCTTGCTACTACAAAATTGAATCGCGACCATCGTAAAAATTTTGCCCCCCCCTGCGAAAATTTCTGTGGGCGCCCATGGCCTACGCGTTCTATTCCAAGATATAATGCAACCTTAGCTAGGCCTGTGAACTAAAAAATGTGTAGTTCAGTTTTATATTGTCATTTGACTTTTTAAACGCCGTTTTCGAATCAGCAGTTATTTGAAAGTACGCCTACAGAAAGGATGAAAAACTTGAACAGAATGCAGCAAATCTGGCATAGGAATATGGTCAACTCTTTGACGTAACATAGATTTTGGAGTACTAACCAAATAATCATGAAAAGGTGGATGAAGTTCAGTAATACGACTATTCTCTGCCACAAAAACTAGGTGCACTGTTACTACAACTTAACATGAGAATTGTTGAAAAATAACTGAAAGGTCCGACGTTGATTTTAGTGGATTTTGGGTGTGCATTGGAGTCTTTACTATAGGTTCCTAAAATCAAAATCAAAATCAAATCAAAATCATTTATTGATCCCACAATAAAAACATAACAAACAGAAAATAATGCAAGACAATTTATATTTAACATTGTAATGTATTCAATACAGAACTTTATTAGATAGAGAAGGGAGCAATAGGCCCTCCAGAAGGGACAAGTCCCGCTTAGTAGGGAGCCTATATACCATGATTAATTTAAGCAAGATGGTGGGGTATGATTAGATGGGGAAAGAACAGGCGCTATAGTATAGTACATAATAATTATTATACAGTATGAATAATATATGAAAGCATGTCTTAACTAAAGCTTAACTAAAGCTTAACTAATAAACAACAAAACTGAGATTAGGAGATGTAAATTAATGTGTGTGCACGTGCAAGGGTTTTAAAGTGGCTGAGGGATGTAACCAAGAGGATTTCTTTGGGTAAACTGTTCCAATTAATAGGGCCCTGGACTCCAAGCGAAAACTTACGGACATTAGTCCTAGCAAACACAGGTCTAAAATCATTACTGCTTCTAGTGCATATCAGGTGCGGTGCAGGATCAAAATAGGAAAAGAATGATGGTGGAAGGAGGTTATTAATATATTTGTACATGAAAATGCAAGTTTGTAGAAATTTAATTTGGGTTATGTTTAGGAGTTTGTGTTCGAAGAATAACGGACTGGTGTGTGAATTTGGTAGAGATTTAGTTATCACTCTTATGGTCTTTTTTTGAAGGATCCTTATATCGTTAAGATGAGAGTCGTATGTGGAAGTCCAGATCATATTGCAGTAAGTAAGATATGGGTATATGAGGGTATAATAGAGATCCCGTAAGATATGAAGTGGAAGAAGATAAGACACTCGTTTTATAATGCCTAGGTTCTTCTTAATTTTATTGCTAATTTCAAAAATGTGAGTTTTCCACTTCAGGTGTTGGTCAATGTAGACACCTAAAAATTTTGTTGAGGATACTTGAGGAATAACAATATTGTTTAAGACAATTTGACTATTGTCATAGGGGATGGATTTTCCTATGGAACGAAAGACGATGCAATTTGATTTTTTGCGTTAAGTGTTAATTTATTGCTTATAAACCATTCGCTTGCAGACATAAGTTCACTATTAACCAATTGTATTAAGTGGTCATATGAGGTATGGGAAAAAAGACATTAGAATCGTCTGCAAACATAATGAAATGTAGCACAGTTGACGAATTTGGCAGATCGTTAATAAATATTAAAAATAAGAGTGGGCCAAGAATTGATCCTTGTGGTACACCAAATAGAATGGGTAAAGGGTTTGAAAGGAAACCATTACATATAACTCGTTGGTAGCGATTCGTAAGATAACTAGTAAACCAATCCAATGAAGTACCTCTAATGCCATAGTGTTCAAGTTTAGTTAGGAGGATATTATGGTCAACAGAGTCAAAGGCCTTGGCGAGATCAAGGAAAATTCCAATAGAATATTCATTTTTGTCCATCGCAGCGGCTATCCTGTCTTGGATATCTAATAGGGACATTGAAGTTGAGTGTCCAGATTGGAAACCATGCTGCGAAGGGTATAGGATAGATTTATGATTAAGGTAGGAAAAAAGGCGATCATACATAACTCGTTCATAAAATTTAGAAAAAAATGGTAACACCGAAATAGGTCTATAGTTAGCTATATCATTTTTAGAACCCTGTTTATGAATTGGGACGACTTTTGCAATTTTGATTTCAGTGGGGACAAGCCCATTTGTAAGTGAGCAATTAATTATATCGGATAACGGTGAAACTAAAAATTCCATAATAGGAGATATGAGGTGAGGGAATAAATCATCCATTCCTGAACTATGAGTTGATTTGAGAGTTTTATTGATCGACATTAGCTCTTGCGGACAGGTGGGTAAGAGAGCAAAAGAATCGAACGTGGAGAAAGATAGTCTTTAAAGTTCTTCTTACAAGGGGGTAAGTCAGAGGACAAAGATTTTGCTATTCCAGTAAAATAAGAGTTAAAATGTTCCGCCATCAGGGTGGAATCATAAATCGTGGCGTCATTTACCTTGATTTCTAAAATGGAAGTGTCTTTGTTATCAGCTTTGATAATAGTTTTGATTATCTGCCAGGTCTTTTTAATATCCCCGCTATATTTAATAAATTCATTAGAATAGTAAGTTTGCTCAATTTTGGTGCGTATTAATTTATAGCGGTTACGATATTTCGTAAAGATATTTTTGTTTTCGATCGTGGGATTTTTTATGTAGTTAATATAAAGTTTTTCTTTCTTTTTTGTAGAATTTAGCAGTCCTCGAGTCATCCATGGTTGAATAAATGAATTTTTCTTAGAAATCTTCTGTGATTTAAGGGGAAAGGATTTATCATAGCAAATTTTGACTTTTTCAGTAAATAAATTAAAGGCCTGATTTGGTTCATGCGCATTAGGCCTACATAACTCTGTTACTGAGGTCCAATCGATTTGGGATACAAGTGCTTTAAAAGAAGCAGTTGTCTGGCTATTTATAGTCCGTTTCAGCTCTATTTTACCCAAATTACGTGAGGTAAAGGGCTCAGTTTTAATCCAGGTTACTATTGGTAGATGGTCCGAAATTTCAGATGTAATTATAGCTGAGGTAATAATGCAGTCAGGGGTATTAGTGAAAGTGTTATCAATTAAGGTAGCCGAGGTGGGAGTTATTCTAGTAGGTTGGTGGATGAGTGGGAAGAAGTGGTGGGTCATCATACTTTCAATGAATTCATTGGTAGGGTTGTGATTACCATGTGCTAGTAAATCAACATTGAAATCACCAGTTAAGAATATTTTCCTGTTCTTACAAAGGGTAAGATTGTCCAATAACGAGTCTACTTGGGTGTTAAAGTCATCCATATTGAGACCGGGAGGCCTATACAAAACACCGAGTAGAATGTCGGCGGACTTAACAACTTTAATGTTAATGAAGAGGTTTTCGAACGATGTCGTTGGTGTGCAAATGTGCATCTCACTATAATAGATGTCTTGTCTAATAAAGAATCCAACCCCTCCTCCCATTCCCTCCTCCCTATGCTTATGTACGAAGTTATATCCAGGTATGAATATTGAGCCAGCCGTTGAGTTATTTAACCATGTTTCGGTAACCGCTAGGACAGAGACAGGAAGCTGAGTTAATAAAAGCTTAATATCGTTAATTTTATAAGTAATGCTGCGACAGTTAAGATGCATAATCGAGAATGACGAGGGATCGTTGGCAAATCTATGGGTTAGCTGGGAAGCGCCGTAATATCTGCTTTCTTTTACGATATCCAAAAAGTAATTAAAGTCAGGGTCTAAATCCTTATTGTTGAGAAGGGGTCTATTTGAATCTTCAGATTCATAAAGGTTTGATCGAGGTAGGTCAGGTTCCATCAAGGTCTCCAAGTGGGTAGAATTGGAAGTCTTTGTACAGTATGCACCGGCTACATACGGCCAATCCTCTGTGTTTAACTGGTCAGAAGCGTTCATGCATGCAGTATGACAAAGTGTATTGCAATTTTCGCAGGCAAGAATGACTATCATGGGTGATGAACCTCCTCAGCATCCACGGCAATTCTCGCCCTGCTGTAACTTTGATTCGACTATCTAAAACTATAAAGGCGAAACTTTTCCAATGTTTGCGAACAATTTTCTTCTTATCCACCCGACCGATTTTTCCCAATATTTAAAAAAATGCTTTTTAGGACCCATTAACAAATATAGGGGGGTTCGCGATCCAAAAATCTTACCTTTGCCGAATTTGAAACATTTAATTTTTAATAATCCGACGAAAGCTAATATAATGCAGTATTTAAGATTGGTCGCCGGATCGCTTTCAAAGACCCGGGTAGACCCCATAGATTTATGACGTCATCACTTCTTTACTTCGCTTTAGGCGGCCGATTTTATAGCGCGCGCTTTCGCTAAATTATACTAAAAACACTGATAATAATATTATGAACGGTTGATCGCAAGACAATGACAATGGATACCGGTAATTAATATAGTACCGTGTCGTCGTACGTATACAGGCCATCTGGACATTACCGGTATTTAGGGCGGACGGGTTTAGGAAAAAGAACCATAATTCGCCGGCAAATGCTGGCCACAACAGAAGGTCACGAACCCGCCCCGCAGGGGCGGTTGCAATGGGAGCTGGGTTGGGGCGAAAAATCCACATTTCACCGACAACACCAGGCACCCCAGGCTGGGACCGGGTTGGGGCCGATGGAAGAAGGTGGGGTGAGAAAGGCTAAGTGGGAACGGGGTCAGCGTGGCTGTGGACCAAATATCGAAATTTCCCGGGCAACGCCGGGTAATTCAGCTAGTTGACTATAATTAGGCCTATTCAATTTACGTGGATGAGGTCTATGAACGATGTCCATACGGCTGGAGTAATATTAAATCTCTTTAGCAGCTCCTCTGTACATGCTTTATTGCAACGCACTTTCAGCTAGCAAAGCTTTAGAGCTGTCAGCGATTGATTGTTTCAATTTTTGCTAAGGATGTAAATCGTGTTGACTATAATTATTTGAACACAGAGTAAATGAATTGTCTGCACTCGAAGGTGAACGAAGGACAAGCATTACGACAGATGCAGAAAGACAAGGCAGCACTTCAGGTGAGGTTTTACTCTTTTATGTTTCTCGGTTGATAGTCGATCAATTGGACGTCTAACTTGTGGATCACCATAGTATGGAGCAGTTTCTCAGCAAATTGGTCAATAATTATTTTTGATGACCCCAAAGCTTTCCCGTAGCAGGATCAACGTCGCCTGAGCTAGAAGGTAGGCGACGTCTGTCACAGGCTCACAGCCGGCTTCAACGTCTCGCTCAGTCAGAGCAGAACCATGTTCAAAGCCACTCTAAGTAAGCTAGAGCCCCTGTGGAAGGATCCCCCCATATCCATCCACTCGAACCCTTCGAATTCTATATCCGTCCACTCCTTCTTTGAATGGAGCTCACACTTAAACAGGCAAGTAAGTATTTTCTTTAATATAACCAACTGCCAAACAACACTCTAGTGAACAAGTTTTGCAACATATGAAATTCACATAAAACTTCAAAACCTTACAAGACTAAACAAACTAACAAGTCTAATTAGAAACTACCTGAAACTGTTTTCCTTTTATTGCTCTAGATGGCTTGATAATTAATTTTAGATGCTGATGTGGTATATCACAAGGAGACCGGTTTGAGACGCCAGAATCTCCAGCTGCGCGCCATGTTCTACAAGCGATTTATTCATTCCATAAGAAACTATTCACTTTTATTGGGACAGATTCTGGGACCTATTCTCTTATCCACACTCGGTTGTCTCGCACTATTGAATCCACCAAGAGGCAGTCATTTCCCAAGTCTGACCCTTGACCTAGCGCAATTCAAAAGTCAAACCACTCCATACGACGTTCGACCTAGTCAATCCGCCTACGCCAAGAAACTGTCGGATTGCTACGTAACTAGTGTTTCAAGGCAGAGTATACTTGTCCTCATCAACTCCAAACCTGGCTACACCACAATGGATGACTACCTGATAGCGATCGGCGAGCATCACAGAGATGAGTACAACTGGAATTATGAGATCGGCGCTATCATAGAAGAAAGGCCAGACGGAGAGTTGAACATCACCGGATATTTCAATAACCAAGCCTACCACTCGATCGCAATCTCATTATCATACTTGGGAAACACTCTGATGCAACACTTTGGCGACAAAGACTACCAGATTGTAACCATCAACCACCCACTTCCAAAGAGCTCTTCGTATTTGGTGGAGGATGCCATCGATCAGAACCGCCATGGGGTCCGTTTCTCTTTTTACATATCTTTCGTATTGGCTTTCCTCTTCCCCACTTTCCTCGTCTTTCTTGTCAAAGAACGAACGTCGGGAGCCAAGCTCAGCCAACTCGTTAGCGGAGTCAGACTGTACAATTTCTGGGTGGCAACATTTATCTGGGATTATCTCAACTACCTCGTTTCGTGTATCTTGATCGTGGTCGTCATTCTGAGCTTCCATACCGATGGGTACTGGCAAAATACATGGTGGGTGTACCAAATTTTGTTAGTATTTCTTACAGTGACTGTGTACAAAAGGAAAGCGAAAAACTAAAACAAGGTAGGGTACAAATGGAGATGGAGGAAAAGAAGATGCAAGAGATGCGGACCAAAAAATAATCATACGGAAAATGAGGAGTAGCTGAAGTTGATGAGAAACCAGAAGAAAGGTCACGAAAAGAATACGAAAAGAAAATGACAGAATGAGGGCATAGAGGGATGAGTGACAAAAAGGTGCAATATACGAAAGAATGGCCTACATCTGAAGATAACAAGTAAAATATACCTAAGATGATGAAAGAATGACTAGAAGAATTATTCACAGTAGTAGAAGAAGAAAATAGGAAGAGTAGGGATTAACTGTGAAAATGAGAGGAGATCATGAGTGTGGTTCAAGCGAGAAGGATAAAGACAACACATAAAATAAATATGAGAATTACGAGAAGGAAAGCAAAACGAATGTGTTGAGAAAGAAGGTGAAGTCGATGTGGTTGAATTAATTCTCATTCATTTCTTGTTCATCCATTCGACGATTTATATAGCACCTCATTAATAAGGAAACAGAAGATGTCACAGAGAGATCTGGGAATCAAGCGTGGATGCATTGGGAGCTCATTCAAGGCAGTCGAGCCTAACACCGACTCACCGAGAAAGCCCAATTTTTCTGAGTAGTGGTGCGACCAAAAGGGACCAATGTCATCCCTTCGGGTGAAGCGGCTGGAACGTCTATCCAGAGCGACGGAAAGGACCAAGAACGGATTCGAGTCTTTATCAGTTGGGGAAAGTTCAGCTTACACATGCTGCGCTGCGCCAGTCAACCAAATAAATGTTTGTTTACCCTGATGTGTATCCATTTTCAGGGTAATATTTATTGGTTTAATGCTGTGCGGTTTTTCCATGCTGCCCTTTACCTATGCGATGTCGTTCCTTTTCGAGGAAGCGTCATCAGGGTTTATTTGGCTTTCCTTCATCTGCATTTTGACAGGTAAGAACTTAGGCCACAGTGAATTCTGGATGTTTCTGACAATCTTTATGAGCTGAATAGCAACGATTTCGCTGATTTTAGATATGGCCTTTTCGCTTTGCTCTCGTTTAGGCCTACATTAACTACAGCATTCTGCAATTGGTAATCCATAAGCATCAAGCAGTTGGTACATTTTCAAGATATTTATTTTGCAAAGAAGTCGCAATAAAACGAAGTCAAACAACGACTTACAGTTGGTTGAACGGTTACCATTTTTATTTTTTATTTTTGTAAGCTTACCGTATCGCATCAATATATTAAGCTTGCGCTATTTCGATCGATTTTTCACGGAGGGTTGTGCAACCGAAATGAAATCCACTAATTATTGTACAATGCATTTTTATATCACATAATTATCGTTGTCTAGGCTAAAGTCTGCTTCTGGTCGTTTTGAAGGACCATTTGCGGACATCATTGCAGTCGTATTGCAAGAGATAATATCGCGAAGAATCTGGCTGTACGTTGAGTGGATATTCCTTGCCATCTTTCCCATGTACTGCTTCCAGGAGGTTATTAAGAATATCTACAATAACTTCAACAACCAGAAATTCTGCATCCAAATGGTCCAAGGATGGAAACTTTCAGATTTGTGCGGGTATATGGAACGGATTAGTCACCCCAATCCTTGTTGCCCAGGTAAAGATCGTTGTACGGAATACGGTAGTCGTTTATTCTCAATATTATTGTATTCAGGTAACACGTAGATCTAATGGTTAGGTTTAATAGGCAGAGAGCTTTGGATAAGACATGCGAATAGTATTTAATATGCTAAACAAATTCGTCAACTGTAGGTGATTGATGAGGAACTCACGCGATTTAGGCAGCCTTTGAAAACAATAATTATATCCTCGCCTATTTTGTTCTTTCTCTTAGAACAAACAATGATATTTGTTCATAGATAAAACTTCGATTTGCAAGCAAGTGCTGTACTTTCACAGAGGACAATTGTTTTTTCATTGCAGGCAATTGCGGTGAAGAGTGCGCAATTGCTGACAACTACCTGTCGTGGACGTTGCCTGGCGTTGGACGGGCATTAGTCTTCATGTTCATTCAGGGCATCGTTTTCTTCGTCATTCTCTACGTTATCGAAATCGATTTCGTCGGACGTCTACGTAAGATAATGACACCGAACCGAGTGAGTCAAGCCATGCTCACCGAGATGAATGATGATGACAGTGGAAAGACTAGTGAGGACTCTGATGTAAGCAATGAGCGACAACGCATCCATTCGACTCCTATACAGGAACTCATCAAGACGGACCCAGTCGTCCTAAAAGATCTCACGATGGTCTATGGAAACTCTGTGGCCGTTTACGAGTTGAGTATCGGAGTCTCTCCGAAGGAATGCTTCGGTCTCCTGGGAGTCAACGGAGCCGGAAAGACGACCGTCTTCAAGATGCTGACTGGAGAAATCCGACCATGTTTCGGAAGCGCCTACGTTGCTGGGAAAAGCGTTGAAGATGACCTTGCAGAGGTGCGTCAGAAGATCGGTTACTGTCCGCAGTTTGACTCCATCATCGACCAACTGACTGTTCAAGAGACGCTCTGGATGTACGCATGCGCACACGGAATTCCAACTCAGGTTCAACGGGAGGTCATCGACCGACTCATTGAACGTCTGACCCTGAAGCCATACACTTATAAACAGGGTGGAAAACTCAGGTTAATGAATCCCTATAACCTGTTTTCAACTTCAAGTGCGTGATGAGAAATGAAAAGCCATAATTACATAGACCTATACATCCCCTTGATTTGTAGAAATGCAGAGCGCAGTTTTCGTTACGTCCCCGGTCATTAACATTGCCCTTGCCACTTCCTACCTTACCTTGTTCGTGTTGACCCTTTGTATTCTTTACCTTGGTTATAGTTACCTTGCATTTTCTTACAATTTATTAATTTGTCAAAGCATGATGTACCTAATTGACTTGATTTATGTATGCTGAATTCCCTAGAGAATGTGCTTACTGTATAATAAGGACACAAGCATTTCTAATCCCAGCCATTAACACGAACCACCCTAACCTAAAACCATAGCCCAATCCTAACCTTTGAACCTAATCCTTCTCACAAATATACAGGGTGCGGCAAAATAAAGTAATCCCCTACGGTTTTCAGCCCCTATCTTGGCCAAATATACGAATTTCCAAATGAAATTTTACAGGCTTATAGACAATTCATATTTACACATTATGGCCAGATTTCATAAAAATATTTCAAACAAAACAAAAGTTACATCACATTTAGTGAGGCTACCCACCGTTTTTTGACGATTTAAAAACGCGACGCGACAAAAAGTAGCAAAAACCAATCTAATTATTCTGGCCAATATCTTGGCTGGAAGTAAGAATTTGAAATGAAATTTTACAGGCTTAAAGACAATTCATATCTGCACATGATGGCCGGATTTCAGCAAAATATTTCAAACAGAATAAAAGTTATGGCACTTTTAATGAGGCCACCCACCTTTTTTGACGATTCAAAGACGTAACGCAGCAAAAACATGATTTTATTATGTCTCATCTCAAATAATTGTTATCAAATAGGCTTTGATAATGCCAGATGATCATTATTATACTATTTAAAAAAGTAACAGGGTACCAGCGTAGTCGCACGTCACTGAGAAGTCACTTAGCAATATGACAATCAAATTGGTAAATAAGAAATCTGTCAGATTAATCAACAGGTCCATCAAGAACTTTGCAAAGAGACTCAAAAGAAGTTTTGGCACGGGTGGTGGGCACATTGAACACAAGTTGGGAAGCACTACCAAGTTCATTTGACAACAGTTATTTGAGATGAGACTTACTAAAATCGTGTTTTTGTTACTTTTTGTTGTGTTTCGTTTTTGAATCGTCAAAAAACGGTGGGTGGCCTTATTAAAAGTGGCATAACTTTTATCCTCTTTGAAATATTTTGATGAAATCCTATCACCATGTGCAGATATAAATTGTCTTTGAGCCTGTAAAATTTCATTCCGAGATTCTTACTTTTGGCCAAGATATTGGCAAGAAACCTAATTTTTTGTTACGCTTCGTTTTTGAATCGTCAAAAAACGGTGGGTGACCTCACTAAATGTGATGTAACTTTTGTTTCGTTTGAAATATTTTTATGAAATCTGGCCATAATGTGTAAATATGAATTGTCTATAAGCCTGTAAAATTTCATTTGGAAATTCGTATATTTGGCCAAGATATGGGCTGAAAACCGTAGGGGATTACTTTATTTTGCCGCACCCTGTATATATAATTATATATATATATATATATATATCGCTTAGTCTATGTACAATGTATATGTTATGTACAATGTGCATAAGCAGGGCATGTGTATACGCATTTTATGCATAATTTAGGCTATTGGTTAGGTTATAGCTGAGTTCAATTTGATTTTCAGGATTATGGTTAGGATTTGTTTCGGGTTAGGGTTAGAAACGGATGTGTCCTTATTGTGCATATTCCCTACAGGGAACTTACTGGTTTTACAAATTATTGCCTGTAACTTATATGTATTATTCCTATATACAGGGTGGTCCAAGCAAAAATAATCTCTACGGATTTTTGTTAGTCTTGGCCAAAAGTGGGGATTTGTAAATCACTTTTCACAGGCTTAAAGGTAATTGATATTTACGTACAATACCAACATTTCATCAAAATATTTCAAACAGAACAAAGGTTAGGCTGTATCACGTTTAGTGAATCCACCCACTGTTTTTGCCAATCCAAAAACCTTTGCTCATCAAAAAGTAACACAAAATAACAATTTTATCAAGTCACACCTCAAATTATATATTGGTCTCAAATAAACTTTAAATTGCTTCACAATTTGTGTTCAATGTGTCCACCACCAGCGCTCGCATTGTTCTCAGTCTCTTTGTAGAGGACTGTATGGCCTCGTTGTTGTGTTCAGGGGGTAAATCTTTCCATATCGACTCCAATGCGAGCATCAATTCTCTTACCGCTCTTGGTTTTGGCCGCAGATTGTGGTATTTCACCGGCATAGCTATCCACACTATAGAATCTGATGCTCTATCGGGTAAAAATCAGGAGATTTCGGGCTATTGGTTCTGCTCAATGAGGCATGCGGAATAATATTGACGTTGAGCCGATTTCTTTTCATCAGCGGCACAATATTATTTTCTTAACGCTCAATATTAACTTTTAATTTCTCCGCCTCATCATGAGAGTAGTGGTGATTGTTGTTTAAGCTCCGAAACCCTCATCATGAAATATCTGAACACACATTTTGTCTGTCGTTGAAGCTTTGGCCATTTTAATGTTTCATCAATTTAAAATGTTACTGTTTTAGTAGCAAAATTATTAATCTGAAAAATGAACTTGATATATTGCCACATAATCGTTACTATTATCATTTAGAAAAGAAACATGTAGGCCTACCAGCGTATAGCTGCACGTCACTGAGCAAGATGACTATGAAGTTGCAAATGAAGTTCATTTGATATCAATTGAGATGTGACTTAGTCAAATCATTTTTGTTACTTTTTTGCGTTATGTTTTAATCGTCAAAAAAGTGGGTAGGCTCACTAAAACGGATATAACTTTTGCTCTAATTGAAATTTCATAGTAAATTTTGGGCATTGTGATTATATGTAGATATGAATTACCTTTTGGCCCGTAAAACTTGATTTGAAAATTTCCATATTTTGACCAAGATATTGGAGAACATCGTAGGGGATTACATTTTTTGGCCCAATCTGTATGTAATTATTATTGTGTTGCGTTGTTGTTAGCGGTGGCAACAAGCGTAAGTTATGTGTGGCCGTTGCGTTGATGGGAAATCCGACGGTCGTCTTCCTCGATGAACCGACAACGGGCGTCGATCCAGAAGCCAGAAGACACGTCTGGAACACTCTGGCCGCAGCAAGAAACACCGGCGCCACCATCATACTCACGTCGCACAGGTAGGAATACATCCATGTCGTCCAATATTCCTACGGTAGGCCTAATTATATTTAAATCCTCAAGATATCATACGATAAGAGTCATCTAAATGTCTTGGTTTTACTAGTTTAATAATTAATCCTTATTAATTCATTCGCTAATTGGATCTTTAATCAGTTCATTCAGTGAATGTGTGGATCGCTATTTCATCATATAGGCCTATTGCTGTTCTGGGTCCTTCCTTTTGATATATCTGGAAATAATAATTATTCTTGTCTGCCTTAGAGCAACCTCACGAGGGTGTGCGCATATCTAGTTATTATTATTACATTTACAATATTATTTACCTCCGAGAGTTATGCTGCCTTATTACATTGGGTATCCAATGACGTCGTCCGCTGCGCTGTGCTGAAAAACAGGGCTGTTTTTAAGGAATTTTTAGAACTTCACAACTCCTTTTTTCCTTTCCCATCCTCATGGGTGGAGACCTAGGGGGGACAGGGGGGACGGTCCCCCCAATGAAAGTGTTGGGGGGGGGGGACGGCCCATGCATTTGTCCCCCCCCCAATGTTTGAGCGTCAAGACTTTTTTGGGCGGCAAAAATAGAAAATTTCTTCGAGATTTTGGCCGGATGACTAAAAAAAAGGTCATCAATTTTTTGGGCGGCGAAAATAGAAAATTTCTTCGAGATTTTGGCCGGATGACTAAAAAAAAGGTCATCAACTTTTTTGGCGCCGAAAATAACTTTATCCGAGATTTCGCCGGTCGTCAGAAATTTTTCTGAAAATCTCGCGTCTTTCCGTCCCCCCAATTCTCGGCCCAGGTCTCCGTCTATGCCCATCCTCCATGGTATATTACTTCCAATCGGAGGACAACGAGCTTTTGTGGTAGTTTTAACTGTACAAAAGTGCTTCTACAACTGCACAAATCCGTTTAGAACTGCACATTTTGTGCACAACTGCGCGTTAAAGAAAGCCCTGCTGAAAATGAGTCAGTCCTTTTAGTTCCTTTTGCTCGTACTGCTAGTGCTACCGTGAAGTATCGAGCCTTCTCTGTGGTTGGCCCATTGGTCTGGAATGGCCTTCCTTTTGACCTACGCCTACAACCCTACACCCTGGGACTTTACCAGGATTCTTCCTTATCCCAAGTCAAAAATTTCCATAAAGCGCTACTGAAAAGCTTTTATTAAGGCTACAGCTCAATGATCAGCTACTCACCTAAAGTTTGGGTATCTAATCATTTCGGATGAGACTTTGAGAGTTTATCTTCAAATGGAGATCACAAATTTGAAATTGCAATAACCATTATGTCTCTTGTTTTGCAAGCATGGAAGAATGCGAAGCCATCTGTACTCGGATGGGAATCCTAGTCAACGGTCGCTTCCTCTGCCTCGGAAGCCTCCAACATCTCAGGGATAAATTCGGGGAGGGATATACACTCGTCATCAAACTCAAGCGCTCAACCGACACCGATAAACCCGATGAAATTAAGGAACGAATTGAGAAACTGAAGACTTTCACCAGCAGAACGTTTCCAGGGAGCGTCCTTAAAGACCAACACGAGAACCTTCTTAACTACCAGGTCAAAACACGGGTTATTAAGTGGTCTGAAATTTTCAGAATTATGGAGGCGGCGAAGGAAACATATGAGATCGAGGACTATTCGATGGGACAGACGAATCTGGAGCAGATCTTCATCGGATTTGCCCGTCTGCAGCGAGGGCCACGAGAACTCGTCGCAGACACGTCCTGCATGGGCAGCATGTAGAAGACAATGGCATAACCCCAAACTCCATCATTACTGTGTTGATTTTGTTTCTACAATCACCAACTACACTAACATGATTAAATGAATCGAGTTTATGACTGAATACGCATGCCATTGTCTCTACAGTTTTTTCCTCTCAATAACTTTGTGAGTCACTCGGACGTATTGCTAATTCGTGACTTGGTAACACGATTTGGGCTTTGTGTCAATAATTAAATTTTTAATGAGATAATTTTAAAATACCCAGATGGCCGGGAATCGGCGCATAACCCTCCACAAACCTCTCCCCTACGCTGCGCTCCTAGGCGATCTACGCTCGTTTGCTCCCCAGAAATCTTGAATCCCACAGAGGATGGGGACTAGATTCGACACTACGGTGCGAGCGCAGCCCCTCTTAAATCAGCCTTCTTCAAATTTCCCTTCAACTTCCACCTACTCTCCATGATCTCTTTCCTGCACTTCCATGCTCCTCTCGTCCAGCCACCTTTCCTATTGTTCCCTTTTCCTCCCCCACCTTTACCCACCCCGTCTGCTACCATCTTCTTCCGCCCCTCGTATTCACCCCTTCTTCTCCCATTCCGCTTCTACCCGTCCCCTGCCCTGTCCTGTTCTGTCCACCCTGCATGCCTTCCCCCTCCTAACGTTTTTACCCGTTTCGCTCGGGATTTTCCTCAAACCAATGATTGTCTACAGCTGAAGAGTACACTGCGGCTGCTTTAAGAATAATATTCTCAGTCGTTGGTGTGTTTAGCAATTCATTTTCGCCAGTGTTCCAGTGTCATTTGTAGGTTCTGTCTGTCCTTTCACTTCACCTCTGAAATGCGCTACAAAACACGAAGTGGGTCAACTTTTATAATTCGTCCGATCTAAGAATAGTTTCGATGACATAGAAATTCCAAATTGAGGATCATCGTCTGATTGGTTGCAGGATTACGGAATGTACGGGCTTGACCTCGATTTGAAAGGGTTTAGATCTAACTGCATTTGAAATTAAAACCTCCCTATAGCCTATTGTGATTTAAAGAACATTGCGAGCTTAAATAGACGCGTTGACCTACAAATTCGCATGAGAACGTTTTGCAAAATAATTCGTCACGATGAAGCGTTCCGTTCGAGAGCCCATAGCCGGACAAACATACACACATGTATACAGAAAGACAAACTTTCAGAATTCTAGTATAGATTGTTTGTATTCATCTAATGACATGCAAACCACAGGCTGTGACCTCCCGCTTGTAGCCTACATGTAGGCTATCTGAATATGCGGGCAGCAACCACGATATAATTATTTCAAACAATATGTGTCCATAATTCGTAGTGAATTCTTCTTTGGGAACATCCCCTTCTTTTAGGATTTCGGATTTCTTAACTCGATCTATAGGTAGTGAAACAAAATGCTAGATTTATCGCTAAAGCATTTTCCAAATCATTATAAATAGCCTCTGTCAGTTGCTGAGGGTTAGAAGAAAATGAACTAGTGACACATGCATTTAATGCCCATGGCGCCGGTGAATAAGCGGGTCTCCCTGACGTGGCTTTTGTGGGCGCTGAGAAATTCTCGAAGATTTACATTACATTACATTACATGACTGTGTATCTGTAGGAGGTCGGGGGGCTGAAAACCAATTCTACTGACATACAGAGCTGAGAGCGCCATTTTCTACAGTATAGGCCTACGCTGTCACTTATGTTTTGTAAGCCGCATGCGATGACTTGTCTCTGGTTGCGTTCGGAGACTCCATAGATTGTAGCATCACCGTCGTTCAACTTCGTAAAATTTCCTGTTCACTATCGATTTGTATATAATAACTATAGGCCTAGAAAGGAGGATCCTAAACATTTTGTTGGCCAATTCTGACCACCGGACAAACGCCTTATTAGACCGATCAGCGTGTCACAAGTTCTAACATCACATGCAGCTGCAGCCTCATATATCACCCGTATTATAGGCAGATTTATAACTTTAAGCAGATGCTCCCGGAACTCATGATATCTACCATCGGCTGTGTTTACTCGGCAGAGAATTACTGTGAACAGGATCTATAGGTTAATGCAAACGTTAGGCCACAATACATGCACGGTGACGTGGTAAACTCTATTGCCTGGTTCATGTAGATGGCAGTATTTATGTTAATGCAATAATGACAATAATAATAATGATAATGATAATGATAATGATAATAATGATGATGATAATAGTAATAGTAATAATAATGATAATAATAATAATATTAATAATAATAATAATAGTAGGAGTAATAATGATGATGATGATGATGATGATGATGATGATGATGATGATGATGATGATGATGATGATGATGATGATGATGATGATGATGATGATGATGATGATGATGATGATGATGACGACGACGACGACCACGACGACGACGACAACGACGATGACGATGATGATGATGATGATGATGATGATGATGATGATGATGATGATGATGATAATAATAATAATAATAACAATAATAGTGCTAACAGTAGTGATAGTAATAATAACAATAATAATAATAATGACAATAATAATTATGATAATAATGATAATAATCAGGAATGCGTTTTCCCTTGTTTAAAATGCTTCGCACCTTCTGGAAACAGTAGCAAGAGTAGCCATAACAAAATGATGATACCGACAGCAAACAACAGCAACATCAAAATCAGCAAAAGTATAATTAATACTAATATTGATCATAATTATTCATAATTCTGTGTCATTACCGTTGTGATCTCAATCAGAGACAGTTCATCACAAATAAATTAGTGTGACTCATGTTAAGGCTCTTTGTTGGGTACTTTTTAGTTCTTTATCTGAAAAGGTTATCCATTACCTACCAAGTTTTATTTGCTATTATTTAGGTTTCTGATAAAATTAATTATGTTAGTGACGGCTAACATGCATGCACCTACTAGCCTAGGCCCTACTTGTTATACAACTCTAGTAGACACACTTCTAAAAACTTAAATTGCGGTTATGCATTTCACGCCTACTTCACTTAAGGCAGAATGATTAAGAAACTCCTGAAACAATGCATAAGGGCAGGCGGTGCGCAGGCCCTAAGGCGCTTCCGTAGTTTCATTATTCGCCTGTACAGTGATAAGGACTTGGCGTTCGCTGAAGAAGAAGTAAGCTTGCTGCGGGACTGTATGCGGCTGTGTGGACGAAACTGAGGCGTAGGCCGGGGCTTTAGTCGGACGTTTAGTGTTCTATGCACAAATGAAAAACAAAGTCAGAGAGATTGACGAAGGCAGCGAGAATGCCAAGGCTACCACCGAATCAAGGAAAGTCGAAGCCTATTGCGGCAGTTGCGAAACAGGGAGGGGCGGGGGCGGTTGCGATGGGGCCGCCGCTCAAGGCCCCCTATTGTAGCAGGGACACGGAAAAAGAGGTAAGCAAGTTCATCGGTTCAAAGGGTGCAAGCTTACAGTATTACACAATCGATAGCAATGTACAATTATAATATTATATACCCCAGCCTGTAGTGTTCAGTAGTTTATGAGAATCTGTTGAAAAAGTTCAACTCATTCTAACTTTCATAAATCAGCCACAGCTGTTTTTCTTACAAGTGGTGCTAGTCCCAAACGTAGATTAATGGTGTAAGTCATTTTCTGTGTTGAGGTTTACACCAGTGCTTAAAGTGTAAAAAAAGTACCTAGACTCCCTCACCTTTTCAGGTGTGCTGGCCAAATAAGTGGCAGGACGGCATAGAAATTTGACAATATGTGCATGGACGCCGTCCATGACCGTCCTGCAACACTTTAAACCCTGGACTTTACACAGAGTAGTTAAGCCTAAACAGGGAGGTCTGGATATAGAAGTCCTTGGCCTAAACTTCAAACGAAGCTCCAAGTCCATGAGTCACAAGACGGCTAACAGTGTTTGGGAGGGAAGATTGCCGCTGCACCTGGTCCAAATAATGACGGTAACACTAAACAGATGATGAAGACCTGGAAGGGTCCGGGGGTCCGGGTCAAAGGGTCAGCGGGATTAGCGGCGTGGAAATGCCAGGATTAGGCGGAAGGAATGCTGGATGTTAGGAACTGGGGATTTCTATGACCTAGATATTGACGAGTAGAACTGGTGCTCCAAAGGTTGCTGTAAGATTGATATCAGACATCCACAGAAAGTAATGCTTTAAAATGCGAATAGGCCTACTGGATAACGTAGAAATACATCAAGAAACTCCATTTATGGAGAATTTGAATTAAAATGATAGAATGTTTGGCTCTGAATAAGAACTTCACCTTTCATAATAACGAATTAATTATCATGTCCAATAATGTGAAATTATATCGAAGATTGTACAGCATACTAGGGTGAATAAAATTGTAGTAAGGCCATTACAATCTGCTGAGTGTGTCTGTTAGAAAAATCTGCTGAATTGTTTGAGTCATGATAGAATGATAGATCATGCAGGAAGTGATCCAAATGTTATTGCAAGTAGTATAATGGCATAATATTATAATAGTACAATACAAAAGTATAATATAATATAATAGCAAAATATAATAGTTAAAAATAGTATAGTGCAATATAATAAAACATATTCTAATATAAGCTTAATGGTTCAACATAACAGCATAACGTAATAGTGTAATATATTAGTATAAAATATAAATTGTGTAGACTCCAGCCAGGTCCACCTGCTGTGATTCGGATTCTTGCCATAGGATGTGCTGAATAAAATTCAACAAGGAAGTATTATAGGACTACGAAAACTATCGTTTTATTATAGGCATCACGCTGAGGGTCAGAGGCAAAGTTACTATTCCGGAGTTTCTTCTTTGTCAACTACTGTGTCCAGTGTTTTCCAGTGTTGCCCAGTGTTGTCCAGTGTTGTCCAGTGTTGTCCAGTGTTGTCCAGTGTTTTCCAGTGTTGTCCAGTGTTTTCCAGTGTTGTCCAGTGTTTTCCAGTGTTTTCCAGTGTTGTCCACCCCTTGGAACATACAATGGCCACGAACAAACCTGGCATTCTTTTGTGCACATTAAAATGTGTTTTTACCGAGTTCCAGAGGAGGGTCGATTATGAACAATGTTTTTACATTTGAATGAAAACCTGCTTACCACAGCGAACTCTCTAATAGGTCTACTTGAGTTGACAAATCACGTTGTTAATCATCGTAGAATTAGATGGCCTACCGTACAATATCAATCTCAGAGGAATATAACACGATTTGATTGCTAATCATTGTGTCATACAAATTGTCTTAACAAAGGAATTTCAATAACAATGCTATTGTCTCGTAATTTTCTATACTAGAGACCCGAGAATCTTAAACTTGACGTCCAACGAGAAAACAATAACACTCCTTCCTCATCAGCAGCCGACCACAACACAGACGCGAAATGTCCGTCTCCATCTCTCGCGTCCTCCACTCATCCGTATCGGTCACAGAACTCGAGAACCAGCAAAGCGGAACGCGTCCTCGGTCTCACTCCTCAGGACCTCGAGAACGAAGCGAAGCTCAGACGCGGGAAATGTCAGACTCCATCGATCTCCATCGATTCCCCTCAGGCCTCGGCCAAACAGAGGCACACATCCTCCGAAGCTCACTCACTCGACGCTCACCCGAGATCCAGCTCTCAGAAGTCCTCGTCGTCCAAGGGCGGAGGGGTCCTTCGCCTGCCGGAGCGAAGGGGCGCCGTCGCCCAGGTGGCATCCATCTCGGACTTGAAGAGGATGGGGGCAGAGGGATCTGAGGTGGATTCGGATGTGGATCAGTCGTCTTCCGTTGGAGATGAAGGATCCGCGAGGTCATCGCCGTATCCGACGAAGAAGTCGACGGAGCACAGAGGAAGGGATCGGTTCAAGAAGATTATTCGACCTCTGACGAGAAGTAGAAGCGCTGGAGCAGGAGACAACGTCCCAGCCTACGCACTCTTCTTACGACAGACACCTCATCACGAGGTAATTGTTACAGCAATGATAAGAAATACAATAGCAATATCAATAGTAACATTATTTGTAGCATTAGTGGCTGTAGTAGTATTATTATTATTATTATTAGTAGTAGTAGTAGTAGTAGTAGTAGTTGTAGTAGTAGTAGTAGTAGTAGTAGTAGTAGTAGTAGTAGTAGTAGTAGCAGTAGCAGTAGTAGCAGTAGTAGCAGTAGTAGCAGTGGCAGCAGTAGCAGAAGTAGCAGCAGCAGCAGTAGCAGTAGTAGTAGTGGTAGTAGTTGTAGTAGCAGATGGTAGTAGTAGTGGTAGTAGTAGAAGCAACAGTAGTAGTATTAATAGTGGTATATACATGTAATAACGGTAGCAGTCGCAGCAGCAGAAGTGGTAATAATAGTAACCAACGCTTTAGCGATAGTGCTTTTCGTGTCATTTTCGTTTCTCCGAATTTAGAGTAGCCTACTTTTGATCGTCCCGAATTTTTTCCAGATAGTTTTTGCTAAATCTTGTTTCATTACATTGTATAAATCGAAGCAAAAATGGAATTATTATGATAATATTAATTTATATTATTACTATCATTATTATTACTACTATTATTATCCTTATTATTACCACCATTATTATTATTGTCGCTATCAATGTCATCATAATTATTAACTTAAAACGGAATAAAGGCAAAAGGAGGAGATTCTATACAAGAGCAAAGATAGATAGATAGCAGCTGGAAACTGCAATCGTGTAATCAGGGATTCTGCATGACGTTGTTCCTTTATGAAGATTTCCCATATGGTGAATGACGTCAACTCTCTCTCTCTTCCTCTCTCTCTCTCTCTCTCTCTCTCTCTCTCTCTCTCTCTCTCTCTCTCTCTCTCTCTCTCTCTCTCTCTCTCTCTCCTCTCTCTCTCTCTCTCTCTCTCTCTCTCTCTCTCTCTCTCTCTCTCTCTCTCTCTCTCTCTCTCTCTTTCTCTTCCTCGCTGTACCTGGGTCTGTCTTTCTCTGTCTGTCTGTCTGTCTTTCTCTCAACAGGTTCTGCTTTCAACAGCTGTGATTATACTAAGATATTATTGTGACGAATTTCATAAACTGAGCCCTCAATTATGTAGTCCTGAAGCGTTTTGACAATAACAAAGCCTTGCTCCGAATCATCAGTATAAAGTCAATCTTTCATAAGCACTACAGTCCTGTCGGGGATGAAACAAACTCCTAACAACATTTGGATCAAGCTCTGAAACGTTTGAAAATTACTTAACTTGCAGGAGAAAAAATCCAGTCTGTGTAAAGTTCCCATGCAAACCAAGTATATTGAGTTGAGAAAAAGCATATTCGGAATCCATCTTATAGTTATGATCGGGTAACTGGCTCTAGCATCACGAGTGGCAGAAAGGATGATATCGCACTTGCATCAGCATTTTTTCTTTCACTATACGCAGCTCTTATAACTGCATGCAACAACGCATCACTCGTTCTTTCTGATGTCTTCGCTGGTGAACGTCTATACTCAATAGTATTTATCGGGTAGAAGTAAAAGGTTGCATGGAAAAATGGGAAAGTGGGAAGAACTGTGGTGCAAAAAGGAGAGGTAAACAGCACGGTTTCCAAAGATGTCTTGAAGCTTCTAGTTATTACCTGGTTCTGGTTTCGTAGTCTCCTCCATATCCATTAATCTGTTTGTCTGTCCTTTTCATTTCAAGTTGTTTGTTATAATGTGAGGTAATGACACCATGAACAATGCCAAAGAGTCCGGTTTTTGTATGTATGCATGCTTGTATTATGTAGGCCTATGTATGTGCACTTGTTATAGCGCCCCTTCAAGATTTCCACTCAAAAGCGCTCCCGACTACAGCGCGGACTTGGGATCGGAGTTTCACGCCTAAGCACATTAACAATTGCGAATGAAGGACTTGCACGAGGTTCCTACGCGGCGGATTGAGGTGGATTCGATTCATAGCAAGTGTATAGGCATTATTTTTAATAGGAGGTACATATGAGAAAAATACATGCCCGAGCATTAGAAACAATGCAAGTACACGCACACATGTATGTGTAATTCATTTATTCATTCACACATTCATCCATTCATTCATTCATGTATTCAATCATCAATTCATACATCCAGCCACCCATCAATACATACAATTTCTCATTCGCCCATCCATCCATTCATACATGATGCATATCATCGTTTATGATTAACCAACTACACTGGCTTCCTCTCTCTGCCCGCATACAATATAAAGTCCTTTCTCTGGTACTCAAATCCAAACAGGGTCTTGCACCGATGTATCTCAGTGATCTCATTCGTTCTCCTCTATCAGCATCTTCTCATCGACCTCTCCGTTCTCTGGACAGGGCTGACTTGTTTGTTCCACGAGCTAGGACCACTATTGCTCAAACTCGATCCTTCACCATCATTGGGCCCTCCTTGTGGAATTCTCTTCCCTCCACTCTGCGTGGGACTCTACTTTCAGGATCGTTATCTACATCTCTCTCTCTTCTTAAGACCTATTTTTTCTCTATGGGTTATCGCACTGGAAGCGCTACTGAATGGCCTTGGTTGTGAGCGGCGCTATATAAATTACTAATTACATTACATTACATTGCATTCATGCATTTATCCACTCAATCTATCATCAATCCATCCATCCATCCATCCATCCATCCATCCATCCATCCATCCATCCATCCATCCATCCATCCATCCATCCATCCATCCATCCATACATGATGCATTCGCCCATTTATCCATCCATACACGCATACATGATGCATCCATCCATACATCCATCTTTTCCATCGGTATCTCTGTCTCGCTGCGTGCATGGCTTTTAACTGTGTCAATTTGTCTGTCGGTTTGCACCATTGCATATCTGTCAGTGTCTCTCTCTCTCTTTCTGTGTCTCTCTCTGCCTCTCACTGTCTCTGTCTCTCTCTGTCTCTCACTGTCTTTCTTTCTGTCTCTGTCTGTGTCTCTGTCTCTGTCTGTCTCTCTCTGTCTGTCTATCTTTCTCTTTCTGTCTCTGTCTCTCTCTGTCTCTCTCTGTGTCTCTCTGTGTCTCTGTCTGTCTGTCTGTCTGTCTGTCTGTGTTCTTGCAGTGGTCGTTCGCTTAACGTATAGCCTATAAACTGCGTAGACTGTAGATAACTTCTTATCTCGTGTTTTCCTGCCTCGGGTTAACTCTTTCCTCACCGACCAGCCAACCGACCGGCGGAGCAGAGTGATGACTAAACCATTCGACCGAACCCCTGACGACCCCGACGAAGACCTGACGACATCGAAAGACCAGACGTAGAAGGGTCTGGAACGCGGCAGGGGTCGCAAGTTCAGCAGGGTTAGCAGCAGAGGGGAATTGCCGCTTTAAATCGCAAAGAATGCCGAAGGTTGGGGGAGGGAGACTACTGCAGGAGTTTCTTTGAGACTTGAATGAATGGTTGGCAGCCGACTGATTTGGTTTTGCTTTGATAAGACCGATAATTAGACGTATACGTCTAACGAGGTCTGAAGAGATTAGAGCCAGAGGCTAGACTGAGAAGCGGGTGGCTCACAAAAGGAACTCTGAAGACTATAGGGTGGTTGATAGAACTACTTCTGAAATCTATGTAGGCTTAGTAATAGGATCTTGTGATGCCAGAAACTAATGAGGTTTCAGCTGTCGTCGACCGTAATTCGTGTTTAGTAGGCATACTAAACGCACTCGGTTTGCATTTTAATCTGACAATTTATGTAGCGCCTTTTTTCTTCGTCTCGTTCCTTGGCGGAGGCTGGGCCTGCATCTGGCCACAGTGACGCAATTCAACCCCCCGCTCTGTTCCTAATGAAATTGCCTGCAGTCTGGGGTGTGGCATATTCATGGAATATAATTATGTGAAATTGACTCGGTATAGACCGGAATCACTTTACTAGGTCAATTAGCTTGAGATGTTCTTACGTTCAAATGCTTCTGTGAATCTGAAAAGCAGACGTTTCGTGTTTGATTTTCGTGGTAATTGCATGCGTTGGTTTCTGAGAAATGTTTTATGATTATTGCCTTACTTTTAAAAAGTAAAGTGAGATAATTATTGTCAGCCTCTTATTTTTCACTGACACAATTGTAATTTTTCGTGCGAACACTAATGTAGTGGACATAATTATTTCTTGAGAAAACATTATGTTATCTATTCAGCGTATGCCCTATTAGGCTATAGTCTTAATCTCCCTTTGCTTTTTTCTTTCCCTTTGAACTTCACGTGTGGTAGGCCTACTGCTGTTTGGAATCCGGTCGTCTGGCTTTCGATCTAGGACTACATGTCGAGGGGGGAGAGTTAACCTAACTAGTTCACCTAATTCCAATTATCCGGTATCACCTTAATACACTCCCTACAAGGAAAAAGCGTGTAGGTCGACACTTTACATTTTATTCCCAGGAGAAGCGATTTTTAAGTGCTGCGCGTAGAGCACAGTCAGACACCAGAAGACATTCCATCGAATTGCGGAGGCGTAGAATGCATCGAAATGCTCATCCAATTGTCTTCCTACGACCCACTGTTCTCCACGCGAGGCCGTTGCCCCCTCCCAGCCCACCATAAACAAGGAAACGTTTCCTGTAGACTGGAAACCCGCTTAGATGTGAGCTTCTCAGCGTACTTTGACGTCAGCGGTACGCAGCAGACGCCCGACGGGCGATAAGGAGTCTACGTCCCCGGCCTACCGCCGATCACGGCCAGGCGGACCGGCCGAGCGGGCTCAACGGTCCGCCTTCGCGGGCGCTCGTCGAGTGGCCTATTATCTAAACATTCTGACGGCTGGCAGGCTAATGGCGCACAGACGTAGTTAAGACAGCGGCGATACGATACCGCAGACCCACAGTAGTTTATCTTTCGCTTTTTTCTTGGCTTGCCACTTTGCCGTTGATGAGGTATAAATTCTGCGTGGTCTGCGTGTGGTATCTAAACTGCAGCACGAGTATGTCGTCCCTCAGTGCGGCGGTCTTATCGGGGGTGTTCTCTGTGCATCCGCGCCGCTGCCTGCTTTATTCGCCCCTTATTCGTCTATTGCTTGACAAGAAAAAGAGTCCCCATCCGTGGTCACCTTTCTCACTCCGGTTCAAACCCTGGACACGTTACTTGAAATCGACATCGATTTTGTTGTCGTACTGTGTGAAATCTCTCAGACCTTTCATCTCTCTGTCATGATTTACTACTTGACCCAAATTGATAGCATTTCGCGCAATTATTGGTTGGTAAGCAGCAGAATAATATGTACCTAAGAATGGCAGTAACAGCAAAAACAATAACAACAACAACAATAATAAGGACAATAACAGCAATAATAACAACAACAACAATAATAATAATAACAGCTCCAAGCATATTTTTTTTAAATCCCGAGGGATCCTAGGTACCTCGGTAAAAATAATAATAATAATAATTAATAATAATAATAATAATCACAATAATAATCATAATAATAATAATAGTATGGGTCCGATTAATAGTGAAGGCCATGTCTTTCTATCTGACCTAGGACAAAAACTCAGCATGGTTACGGGGGACCCACGAGATACCTCTTTCCTCTACCAACGTATTTCTTTAACGATACAACTTTTAACGCGATCGCATTCCGAGGCACTTTCGATGATCAAGACAACGAAGAGTAGGGTCATTCTGGACTAGTTTTTAACCAATAGTTAGTAATGAAGTCCCTAAGGGATCCTAAATACCTCGGGGCAAAAAATTAAAAAAAATAAAAAAAATAAAAATTAATAATAATAATAATAATAATAATAATAATAATAATAATAATAATAATAATAATAATAATAATAATGAGGATCGGGCTGGAAGCAATCATCAACATCAAGCTTAATGACGTCCAGTGGAAACAGGCTACGCTCCCAATCAGAGACGGTGGTCTTGGGATTAGAAGGGTTACGATGCTGGCATCTTCTGCTTACTTAGCGTCAGCTGCATCAACCAGAGATCTCGGGACTGCAATTCTCGGCACCGAGGATTGGACGGATGACCTGAGAGATGAAATCTTACAGTCCCGCATCACTTCACATCCGAGTGGAGATGAGGCTGCGTTGTCTAAGCAGAAGGTCTGGGACAGACCATTGATTGACATAGACAAATCTGATGTTTGGACATCACTCAACGACCCCTTCAACCGGGCCCGACTTGGAGCGGTGGCATCTCCACACGCCGGGGACTGGATGGCTACTGTGCCCTTAATATCATGCGGGCTAGGTCTTAGCAATGAGGCCGTCAGGGTGGCTATTGGTTTACGCTTGGGTCTAAACCTCAACGCGCCACACCAGTGCCATTGTGGAGATTTGGTGGATCAAGGAGGTCACCACGGTCTGGTCTGTAAACAATCTGTGGGGCGAGCCAGCAGACACTTCGCGCTTAATGACATTGTTTGGAGAGCCCTTCAGAGAGCGGATACTCCAAGCACAAAAGAACCGCCTGGGCTTTTCCGAACCGATGGCAAACGACCTGATGTAGCGACTCTGATACCATGGTCGCGAGGCAAATACGTTGCCTGGGATGCCACTAGCATCCACACTTGCGCCACCTCATACATCCACGTGACATCGACTACACCGGGGGGTGCGGCCGAAGTAGCAGCAACACGAAAAAATGTAAAGTATGCTAACCTCCCCGCAACACATGACTTCGTCCCCATTGCCTTTGAAACACTTGGCCCCATAAACAGATCAGGCATTGAATTTTTAACTGAACTTGGACGGCGTTTGTCAGTGGCAACTGGTAACCCTCTCGAAACCACGTACCTTTTCCAACGCCTCTCAATTTGTACGCAACGATTTAATGCAGTGGCATTTCGAGGCACGTTCCCACAGTTGTCCTGTGATGAAGGTCGCTAACTCATGAACAAAGAACTTGTTATGCTTTTTCTTGTAAAAAATGTTTCGTTTAATAAATGATTGTTCATAATAATAATAACAACAACAATGATAATAATAATAATAATAATAATAATAATAATAATAATAAGGGCCATTCTGGACTGGTTTTTATACAAGTAGTTAGTAGGCCTAATAAAGTCCCTAAGGGATACTAAATCCCTCTGGGCAAAAAATAATAATAATTAGATCTATAATATTTCTTCCTCAAGTCTAACCCTCGAAACCTTAGGTCCCATTTGCACTATTGGCCTCAAATTTTTGTCAGACTTCGGACGCATCCTAACATTGTCTTCTGGTGAACTGAGAGAGGCCTGTTTTTTTGGTTGCTACTCCTCTCTATGACTGTCCAGCGTTTCAACTCGGTGTCTTCACCCAGAGGAGATCTAATTATATTATTGGCACTTTTGTCGTCATTTAGAACAATGGCTACCACTTTCCTTGTTTATTGTACTTCTTATTACTGATGCTGCCTGGAGAAAAAATAGAAGGAAATATTATTTAAAAAATAAATATAATAATAATAATTTGCTTCAAAAAATTATAATAAAGCGTTTCAACTGTGTGGCTTTTAATAAAGAGGGCTCATCGTCAATAGTAAATGCTTTCCTCATGAAACCCAGCCGAGCACAACTTACACAAGCCTGAAACATTCCTATAGGTATGACTCACAACGGTAGCAATGGAGAACCAGAACCACCGGCTCAAAAAGTAAGAGCATTGTTTAGATTGCGCATCTCATGCAGGAACGAAGTTTATTCAAGAGGCTGGCAATCGCTCATCGGACTCTCTAAGCTGTGTCTTCTTAAGCCATGTCTGTCTGTGCAAACACTAACAGAACCGATGGATAATGTTTTAGTTGCAACTGTAAGACAAAGTGATTTAGCGATTTACTCTTAGAGAGCAATGTAAAACAAAACGATTGATTTGTTTAATGGTGTCCCGATTCACAAAGTGATTTACTTTTAGAGAGCAGTGTAAATGAAACGCATCATTTGCTTACTGACGGAATAGTTTTTACTAGCTTCGTCGTTTATTGCATGTTCTGTGTTTTGTTTGATTTCTTATAATTATGTATTTACGAATTTAGTAGGCCAAGCCTTCGGTCCATTCATGGGCGGAGACCTAGGGGACAGGGGACGGTCCCCGCAATGGAGGTGTTGGAGGACGGCCCATGCATTTGCCCCCCCCCCCCATCGTTGAGCATCAAGATTTTAATAAAAGGTCATCAACTTCTTTGGCGGCGAATAAAAAAATTTTCTCGAGATTTCGGAAAAAAAGATCGTCAGAAATTTTGCCTCTTTCCGTCCCCCTTAAGTCTCCGCCCAGGTCTCCGCCCATGGGTCCATTTCAGTATACAACGACTTCTTGGCCGGATATGACCATAGTGTTCCATAATTATAATCCTATGTACTTGTAGCAGTTATTACTTTTTAAATAACTGTTGTCATCATCATCATCATCATCATCATCATCATCATCATCATCGCCATCGAGCGCCTCTGAGGAGTTTATCTTTAACTTTTTGCTATATGAAAATTTACTACGATTTACGATTACGATAATCATCATCATCATCATCATCATCATCATCATCATCATCATCATCATTATCATTATCATCATCATCATCATCATCATTATCATTATCATCATCATCATCATCATCATCATCATCATCATCATCATTATCATTATCATCATCATCATCATCATCATCATCATCATCATCATCATCATCATCATCATCATCATCATCATTATCATTATCATCATCATCATCATCATCATCATCGTCGTCGTCGTCATCATCATCATCATCATCATTCTTCATCATCATCATCATCATCATCATCATTATTATACCATCATCATATTCTTCTCCATACCGGTACATTGCCATGCAGAATCTGAATAATCATTACTAATATTATCATCACTATCACACACTTTGACAGAATCAGCACTACCATCATCATTACCATCATCATTACCATCATCATTGCCATCATCATTGCCATCATCATTGCCATCGTTAATCATTATCGTCATCATTACCGTCATCATTACCATCATCATTACAATCACCATTGTCATCATCATCACCATCATCATTACCATCATCATCACCATCATCATTACCATCATCATCACCATCATCATTACACTCAAAGTTATAACCTATTAACCTAAGCATGATAGACCTATGCAGCAAATGGACACCACCAGAAAGTCTATTATAGTACCGTAACTAGTAAGAATGCTTTCGTAATATTGTAAACCCTCAGAATCTCAGATGCAGCCAACGGTGCAGAATTTTATTAGGGCCTTAATATATATCTATAGCACCATTTGACTAAGCTTGACGTTTGAAATGACCGACAATCTCCATCGTCGTCTTTCTCTCTCATTTCTTTTCATTCCTTTCGGAACATCGGGTGACAATAGTCTTTAATAGTCCTTCAATTGACAGTGTGCAGTTGCTTGAGCTCGTATCATGGAAAACTTCGCAGAGAACATGTAATGGAATAGATCCTTGAGAAGTGTTTCTGTCGTTTCAACCCATGGCTTGCAGAGCTTTGCTATTGGTGGAGTGTTCGGTGCGTTAATCGCTGGAGAATAGCGCTATAAAAACCAGATGGACTTGTTTTGCACGAAGTCTCTGTAAAGTCTACTCAACAGTCGTGGCGGATCTTGTCCTCCTCCTCAAGAACAGTTTGCTCTCGTCTATTAACTATTTACACTTAACAGGAAGTATAGCTGCAGAATAAGTTACACAACATAGACAAACATCTGGAGAAATGGAATCTAATATTATTATTATCAGCCTCCATTGTCTCTGCTCATTCATTTGCTTTTCCATTCATGCATCATCCTTTCAATCTTTCTGTTAGTTCTTTGTCTATAGGCTATTATGGTAAACCTACTTTGCTTCTACTCTGAGGTGAGGTCAATATCGCTAAACTCAGCTACATTTCAACAATGGGCAGAGACATCTTAGCAAGAACTAATAAATCACACGTTATAGCGAATTTAACAGATAATGATAATGGAGATGGTTAAGATGGGAAACTCAGAAGAGGAGAAGGAGGAGGGGTTGAAAAGAACAATGAAGAATAGGAGGAGGGATAAAATGGATGTATGACATATATGTGAATGATGATGAAGATGTTAATGATGTCGATGCTAATGGTGGCGGCGACGACGACGACGACGACTATGACGACGACGATGATGATTATGATGATGATAAGGAGGAGGAATGGTTGGAGCAGGAGGAAAAGAGAGGTGATGAGACTGATGACGAAGATCAGGCATAAGTGTCGTCATCAATTATGGTATCCATTGATGACGATGCTTATGACGATTGTTATGATGACGCTGATAATGTTTGTGATTATGATGACGACGGTGATGATGATGATACTTCTGATTATGATAATGATATTTTAATCATGATGATAATGATAACGAAGATTATGTCGATTGATCTGATGACGATTGTGTTGTAATCATTCTCCTCAGCAGCAGCAACGTCAGCATCCGTCTTCATCTGCTGTCAATCGATCGACTGATGATGTGATGCGGAACAGCACAGACTGCACCGAAGATTCAGAGGATGAAACAACCGATGGAAACAACAGAAGCAAAGCCAAAAAGACGTAAGACAACAACAACAAAGTCATGCTGTACAGGGCTTAAAGTGTGGCTGGACGGCGTCCATGCACTTATTTTCAAATCCCAACGCCATTTACTTGGACTGCAGAGCCTGTAGAATTGACAAGTGTCCAGGCAATTCTTTTTCTACACTTTAAGCACTGGTCAGTGGTCATACAAGCATACAGATTGAAACATTATCAGTGCTTTAGTCCGGAGAACTTTTTAAAAGTAAAAAGTTGTAGCTTAAAAAAATAGGTGCCAATTTTCCAGGGGTTGTATCTATGTGTCCATTCTATGACGATTTTACCTGCACATCTCTTCACTTTCTCCATTTCCCGGGTCTGTCTCGCTGAGAGCGCTTCTGAATAACTCTTCTTTGAGAAGCGCTTTAGAAAATGTGCATGCATGTTATAAATACATGCATATAATTATGCATCCGCAGATGCAGTACATATGTATGCAAACATATATATATATACACGTGCACACGTATATACATTATTACATGCACACATGCATGTCATTGTTGTGAGCGCATGAAGAACCGTCCCCGTTTGTTGCTTTTATAAATAATTTCCAGGCGTAAAACGAAGAAGGATCGGTTCGCTTTCTTCCGTCGATCCGCTGAAGGTCAATCAGGTCACTCTCTTCTACCGTCAACGGAAACCCTTCAGGGATGGATGAAGTCATTCGAGAAACTACTCGCAGATAGCTGTGAGTACATCCAATCAAAATACAATAGTTGTTGTTATCGTCTCAAGAAATTTAAATGACACGTTATCTATAGATAATACTGAAACCCTCAACCTGCAAATTTTCATCGAATTTTTCGGTTGGGGGCCTTCAGTGCTGCGGTAGTTGGTTATACTCGCTATTTAGGTACGATGTAAGTAGGTAGGTGGTTAAGCACGCAAGTAAGTGAGCAAATAAGTGGCCTATATCCTTTATTCATCCAACTGCACTTTGGTGTAGGCCTACATGAATAGAAGTAAACAATAGGCCTACATGTCACTCTTGTTTAAAATGTTTTCTTCATTAAGTGTTCTGTCCCTGAGACAATTCGGTCATACTGAGTGAGACCCAGAAGAAGGGAAATAAAATATAACCGTATACGCCTAATCATAATCTCCAAATTTCTAAAGCGCTACTCGAAAGCCAAGCGCGGGCACCAGCTTATTCACGAGCGCTGCGTTGCGTCAAAAGGTTAACGTACTCCGTAAGAGTAGTCCAAAGGTGGTCCGGGTCGAGGTGTTCTCCTGCCTACGTCGCTGGCGATCGGGGTGATGCGTACGTGCCAATAACTTGTGTGGGCCTGCTCACTTGCTTGTGTATTATGTTCTACGATCTTTGCGTTGGAACATAGAGTGTTGACATTTAAAATGCTTTTCTGTGTATTTCGATTTATTATAATTATGCAGCTTTGAGATGCTTATCAGCAACACCTCAACCGCTCTCAAGTATCATTGGATTGAATGAAGTGTTATTACAACTACACTCGTTCAAAGTAGCGAAGTGGCCCGACTTAAACTCCCACACACATAAATGTTTAGCAATAAAACAAAGGATGTAACCTTCGCCATGCAATCACGTTTGCATGAATGTAAATAATAATAATTGTCGAATAATATTATCATAGGTTTCAGACTTCGTGGAAATCATGAGCTAAAGATATAAATTCACTAACAGTTTACAAAGCGGATGGTTACTTACGAAAGGATAAACAAGTAAGCAAATAAGTTAGAAAGTTAGTGCATGGTAAGTATGTAGGGCTACATAATGTATGCATTGTGAGGCGCGGTGGTGTAGGAGTATGTTCGTTGCCTTGGTTGCGGGTTCGAATCCACATCAATTCGCCGCGTAGGAACCATGAGCAAGTCCTCCTATCGCAATTGCTCATACGCTTCGGCGTGAAACTCCGATTGAGTGTCCGCGCTGTAGTCCGGAGCGCCTCTGAGTAGTAATCTTGAAGTTCATTGATCCCAAGAAACAAAGCAACTTAAATTCACAATAATAAAACACAATAATAAAACGCAATGCACAATGCAGTGATCTGTTGTTATAAGCTGGTTCACCATCTCAGTGACCTTTCGCGTGCGCAGTGCTCAAGGTCAATTCTACAATAGATGGGGTATGCTATATAAAAATTGCAAATTCGCAATGCGCGAGTCTAAAGTTAAGTGTCCGAACTTTTGGTATATAGGCTACACCATCTATTGTAGCATTGACCTTGACCAGTGCGCACGCGCACGCGAAAGGTCGCGGAGATTGTTCATTAGATCTGGTTGTCTCAACAGAGGAGTACCTGGTAGAAGAAGTCATAGTGGGAGAAGAGTTTGGCACAAGCGATCACAGAATTATCAGGTTCGTCGTTAAAGGAGAATTTGAAAAAGAAATTGCGGCCTACCAGAAGCGATATAACTATTTAAAAGCAGACTACGACAAAGTAAGAAGCACAATGCAAGGCAAGGGTTTGGTGAGCAGATTAGCAAATTTGAACCTAAACGAGAAATGGAAGCAATTTGTATCTTGCATGAAAGAGGTCGTTGAAGAATCAATACCGGTTTTAAAAAGAACAAACAAGAGGCGTCCCTGGGTTAACAAGGAGGTCCAAAAAGCCCGAAGGACTAAGAAAAAAGCTTGGAAAAGGATGCAGCAAATCAGACAGACTAAATTCTGCGAATTAGATGAATGTACATTGCTGAAATTGGAACAGGCAAAGGATAAATACATTAAAAAGAGAAATTCAGCTAAAGCAATAAACAGAAAGGCTATAATGAAATATGAAGAAAAACTGAGTCAAAATATAAAGATGGACAGCAAAAGTTTCTACAGATACATGAAAAGCAAGCAAAAAAGAAAAGACAAGGTGGGACCACTGAAAGACAATCTGGGCCAGATTGTTACTGAAAAAGAGGAAACAGCCGAGATGCTCAATAAGTACTTCGGATCAGTTCTCACGAAGGAAGACATAACAAACATACCAGAGCCAAATAAATTGTTCTAAGGCAGCGACGACCAGAAGTTGACAGACATGGGCGTCCGCAGGGGGGCGCAAGGGGGCGCATGTGCGCCCCCTGGATTCTGCGCGTATTTGCAGAGAAATGTTGATAATTTGATTCTTATGATTATTACAACACGCTTCCCTTCGTGATTATCGCCGGTGAATAAGCTGGTCTCCCTGACGTGGCTTTTGTGGGCGCTGAGAAATTCTCGGAGATTTACATTATCTGAAAACACTACTTTCTCTAGGTAACTATTTAGAATTAATAAATAAGATTAACTAGTAAGGTAGGCTACTATAGTGTACTGACCGTACAACTATTACAAATACGATACGCTCCACAAGTTGGACTAGGCTATATGCTGCTTTGCTTAGGTGCAGCCCATTTGTGAAAATTCAGCATATAGGCCTACACGGTGAACGGAAAAACCGAACCTCTACAATAAATATAGAAATTAACACCAAGCATGTAAAAATATTATTGAGAATAAACCTATTTTATTCACAACTATAGACTTAACTAGTTTTTATTATTATACGCTAATACAGTTGAAATTTGAAGTAATTAAAAATGTTTCAAGGAGCGTACAGCGACTGAACTAACGGAGGTCAGCTGGAAAGCACTTAAGCGATCAAGGCAGTTGTTGATGCGCTATATCCTACAAACTTGGTACATTTCAAATAGCCTAGACCTTTATTTAATCCCTTGAACTATAAAATCTGGCCTGCCATGATGCAAGAAAAGTTTACAAGAAAAGGAACGCTATGCGGAAGAACTGCGTCAGAGTGTAATACAGGACTGGGACGAATTTGATCAAGCCGTAATCGATTAAGCAATTAGTCAGTGGCGAGCGCGTCTTTGCGCGTGTGTTGAGGTCGAAGGAAGAAATTTATAACACACATTATATAGCTAATAAATGATAGTTATCTGATTATTGTCCTTTAAACTAGATGTTCCGCCATATATGATTAAAATGTACAAACCATTACACAAATAATTGTAACAATAGGAGAGGTTCGGTTTTTTCCGTTCACCGGGAATCTTAAACAATGGAGTGAGACAAGCAACTACAGACCCATCAGCCTAACCTGCATAATATGTAAGGTGTTGGAACAAATTGTAAAAAGGAGTATGATTGAACACCTGAATGAGAATGAACTTATCAACATCAGCCAGCACGGGTTTATGAAGGGAAGATCCTGCCTAACCAATCTGTTAGATTTCTTCGAGGATGTTTACGACAATCTGGACAAAAACAACTCGGTGGATCTGATCTATCTGGACTTCGCAAAGGCTTTCGACAAGGTACCACACAAACGATTAGCCAAGAAGTTGCAGGCATGCGGAATAGAAGGGTGTCTACTGAACTGGGTCACCAACTGGTTAAAAGGGAGGAGACAACAAGTTCGAGTAATGGGCAAAAACTCAAGCTGGATAGATGTTACAAGTGGAGTACCACAGGGGTCGGTCTTAGGGCCACTGCTATTTGTAATTTTTATCAATGATATAGATGAAGGAATTGTCTCCAAAATCTCTAAGTTTGCTGACGACACAAAACTATGCGCAAAGGTGAACAACGAGGAGGAAGCCAACACACTAAGAAATGACTTGGAAAGACTGTACAAGTGGTCCGAAGACTGGAATATGCTGTTCAATGTAGATAAATGTGCAGTGATGCACATGGGAAGAAAGAACATGGGGTTTGAATATGGAATGGGAGACAGGAAATTAAGAACAACAGAGGAGGAAAAAGATCTTGGAGTCATAATACACAAAAGTGCAAAACCATCAAGACAATGCAGAGAAGCAGCGAACAAAGCAAACAAGGTTCTGGGACACATAAAAAGAACAGTGGTCAGCAGAGAAAAAAACATCATCCTGAAGTTATTTAAAACTCTAGTCAGACCTCATTTAGAATACTGTGTTCAGGCATGGAGTCCATACACACAAGAAGATAAGCAGGTGCTAGAAAAGGTGCAACGGCGAGCAACTAAAATGATCAGAGGTTATGGAACTCTAACATACGAAGAACGATTGATAAAATGTGGATTAACAACACTGGAGAAGCGAAGATGCAGAGGAGATTTGATTGAAACATACAAGCTGATGACAAACAAAGAAATAACACCATACTCAAGATTTTTTCAATTGGCTGACAATAGAGGTTTAAGAGGACACCAATATAAAATATTCAGAAAATCCGAGGGTGCCATCAAGCAAAGATTTTTTAGCAGCAGAACAGTGAAGGCCTGGAACGAGCTGAGCGAAGAGACAGTGTCGGTGGAGACACTTATAAACTTCAAGGCCAAACTAGGGCAGATAGGTTTTTAAAACATTGTAAAAGTGGTGGTTCTCACACAGATCACGAGTCTCCTGAACCACCGTAAACCCTGTTATATTATATTATATTATTGTGAACCCGCTTATTATACATAATTATAGTTCTATGGGAGCATGAGCAAGTAAATAATTAAGTTAACGAATGAATGTTTATTGTGCACAGATGGACTGAATTTATTTCGCGAGTTCTTACGGAGAGAGTTCAGCAATGAGAACATCGAGTTCTGGATCGAGTGCGAGAAGTATCGCCACCTGTCGTCGGAGAAGCATCGCGCGACGGAAGCGAAGAGAATCTTTCAGGAATTCGTTGCCGTCCAATCACCAAGCGAGGTAAGAACGAGTTGACTACAACAGATCACAGACCACCAGTGTTTAAAGTGTTGAAAAGTAAGTGCCATGACTCCTCTTGCTTTTCCAGACTGTTGTACACAGTACACCGAATTATCATCTTGTTCTGTTGCATCCAAAAAATCAGAAAAAATATAGGCTAAACGAAAGGTACGGTACAATAGAGAAACAGGTTATGCAAATACCTAAAGAGCGATGATGGCAAAACTGAAATGACAGCAGAAATGCGTCAGTAGCTAGACCTTCCTCACCCTGATATCAAAACAAATATCTCTGACAACGAAACACCCACGAATATTGAAGTTGCTGACGAAATGGTAATTAACTCTACCCTCAATACACCAGATGAAACAGAATCCCCCTTCTGTACAGAAGCGTAGAAAGTTGCCAGCATTCGCAAGAGCTTATGAGAGATAGGCCATCGATATCTTAGATAAATGTATTGTATTGTATATATGTATACATGTATTGTATTGTATCTATGTCTTTTCTTCAGATCAACGTTGACTCAAAGACCCGTGAAGCGACCGAATCCAATCTGTGTCGAGCGGATACGAAGGTCTTCGAGGCGGCACAGAAGCGCATCGAGGC
Organism: Lumbricus terrestris; assembly: GCA_949752735.1. NCBI lineage: Eukaryota > Metazoa > Annelida > Clitellata > Crassiclitellata > Lumbricidae > Lumbricus > Lumbricus terrestris. Next base: position 67,962,275 of record OX457037.1, on the reverse strand, counting down.
ACTCATGGAGAAGGACTCCTATCCACGATTCATTCAGTCCGATCTCTTCCAGCGAATTCTCACGCAAAGGCTGACCGCGGACAACAGCATCAAGGTCACGTGACCCCCGGCAAATCATAACGTAATCGACTAAAGTGTATTATAATTAACGTCGTATCGTAGCATGGCAGGGTTCCAATGGTTTCCCTACGGGTTCCCTAAGGTTCCCGCAGGTATATCACTCAGCTAGTGACATTTTCAAGTGACGACAAAGTTGAATATAACGCTCAATTGTTGCGTGGGTTATGTGAGACTCGGCAAGACTTCGTCGTATGATCTTGGTATAAACCGGAGACTATTCGTCGAAATACCTCAGAAAGACGGATGTCTTTAGAATGTTGGTCGGATGAAATTTTTTAATCCAGATTCTGACGAACTTCTGTACAGAAAAGAAACTCCACTGGTAGATTTACTTCCGTCAGGAATTTGTGGAATAGATCTACTGCTTATTTGATATACAGAAAGTTGTTACTGTTTACCGCGAAAAATATGTCAAGGTACCCAAAGTGCAATATTCTACTTGAAAGTAGGCCTAAGCTTACTTGGATTAAGTCGAGGTATCAAAATCGGAATTTGGCAAGTCCGTGAGAAGAGCAGGACCGTAAAATGCATGCATCCAGAATCTGATAGCAGAAGAGGGTGATCAATTTAATCCTCGAGACTGATGTCTCACCCTATAGACACGTAAGACAATTATTATTATAATACATTTGCATTCGTAAGTGTTTATGTCGTTAACTTTCTTCGGTTAGTGTTCAGTGTGGCATTTAGAGAGGAGACCTCTCTGGTTAAGTCCAATAAATATCTAGGAGCTACTATGCTCAATCCTGCGAAGTGATGCTTGATATGTTGTCAACGTTAATGATTACTATGCTATGTTACTGCATAATTATTATTACTATAATAATTATGGGAACAACTGCAGAAGACCTAGTAATCTCAAGACTTCCTCAGCTTCCAGAAAAATGCTGAAGACAATTTGTTCTCCACTGTTCATGGATGGGGGGGGGGTAGGTGAATGACCTCAGGGTTTGCTCAAGCTTCATTACAGAGTCCATGACATTGTTGTGTGATGGTTAACTGTTAACCTGTGAGGCCGTAGACTCTGCCTCTGCGATATAAGCCCCAGCAAGTTCATAAATGGGTGGATTGTTCATAATGGCCTCACACATCGTGTAGGACAAGTGCTTGAAGGAACTCCTTGAATCATCACTGAGGTCATATGCAAATAATATTCATGATTGCTTTTGTACTAGTAATTGGTTGATAATGGTTGTTGTATTGTTATCATGCCCACATTACTCGCAATAACTGGTTGCCGACTGTTGCAATGCTGTTTATCAAAACTAGGTTTATTATACCTCAACAATATTGGATGTTAATTATGGTATTGCTGTTGTTATTCCAGAGTGTTGGCCTACTGCAACAATATATACTGAGTAGATCTACTATTATTTCAATTGGTTGTTGATTGTTGCATTGTCTCCAGTTCTGCTGTACAAGAACCATTGAAGTCAAGAGTCATATATCAAAGTGTTTTCTTTACAGAGGCGAGAACTAGATGAATGTGTCTTATATTAACTGTTCTACATAAAATACACCAAACTCTTGAGATCGTCAATCTGTGCATTGAATCTATTGTAAGAGGGTGATCAATTTAATCATCGAGACTGCAGCTGGTTCACTTATAAACACGTAAGACAATTATTATAATGCATTTGCATTTTTGAGTGAAGTCCAATAAATGTCTAGGAGCTATGCTCGATCCTGAGAAGTGATGCTTGAAATGGCGTCAGCGTTAATGGTCAATGTTACTGCATAATTATTATGGAAATAATTTCAGAAGACCTAATCTCAAGACTTCAACAGCTTCCAGAAAAACACACACTCACGGAAACCAGCTTACTCACAGCTAGGCGCTTAGTCAAAGCAAAGTCAATGGGCAGGTAGAGTCCAAATCGGTTCAAGGTCAAGTTCAGAAAGGTCAGACAGGCAGACGATTATAGATGGGTAAAGTCGGTGGTTTCTGGAATTCAGGGCGGTAAGATGGAAGAGGCGAAATCTGGATAGGATTTGTCAAAAAGCAGTCTATTCAGTTTCTAATGAGAAACCGGTGGAGAGATTGTAAAAGGTGAAGATTTAATGAGTTCGTTAGATAAATCAGACAATTGCCGTCATATTCGAAGGTCTATTTAAGAGATGTGGAACAGCTATTGGTATGGAGCGATTTGTAAATTTTAGCGAAAAGTTGCCGAAAGGACGGAAATATGTTATGATGGAAGGGGATACGGCTGAACAAATTGCGAAGATGTGAGGTTGGGAGGATTGAAGTGTGCTGTATGTTATGTAGCCTAAGTGATAGGATTTTGAGCTCTATTTTTCAGATATTTTAAGCCAGTAGAGTGATTTGGGACAGGAATGGTGTGATGTTTGAGGATTTTTAGTGCCAGAGCGAGTGAGAGAATTCTGGATAGCTTGAGGGTGGTTTACTTTCGAGTGGTGTCAATGCTGAAGTTTTGCATGCATATTATGCATGTAATAATCGATGTAGACTAATAAAAATCAGAGAAATTAATTGGGCCTACACCGCTAGCGAAGCTATAATTATTGTTCCATGGTGGGAGGGGTTACCATCTGATACCCAAGTGATTAGGGCTGACAACTTTTGATTTTGCCATTCCGGGACGCCAATGCAGCCACTCAATGTGCCATTAACAATTTACACGTCCACATATAGCCGCACAATGTAAAATGTTTTTATCAGCCCAGCATAAAATTAAATACTATAGGATAAACTTCAAGTAGACGTTATTGCAACTTTAAACTGCAGTCACATATCGGCCTAGCCCAGTAACCCAATCAGAGTAAGATTATGAATCCAACCTGATAGTAATTTATAGGTATGGCCTACCCTATCCTAGGCTCATAGGCTTGTGACCGGAGAGCAGAACTTATTTTAAAATCCTACTTCTGAGCTCAAAGCAGTTCCAAAACAATGGGCATAAAGTCGTAGTAAATTAGTAATAGGCCTAAGCGCATATGGCATGCTAAAATTTAGGCTATATAAGGCAGGAGTTCTGCTATGGTTGTTGGACTGTTCGTGTCCAGATGTTATTGCGATTGCAGGTCGTTCATAATGCAGAACGCTCCCAAAAGCATTAATTAGATTTACAGTTTGTCTACATAGTACACAATAATATTATGCTAAACTGAGTGTCAGTGCTTTGCACAGTTTTGAAGACTTCAGTCCAGTGCTGTTCAACATCCGATGTTCAGCCAACGTTAGGTCGGATAGAAAGCAGAATGCAAGAAATCAGTGTTCAACTGGTTGAGTTTAAGAAGCAAAATAAGAACAACATTTGCTAAGTGGATCTCTAGAGCAAATTCCGGGACAATTTGAGATCAATCCGGGACACGGGACGCACAGGGCCGATTCCGGGACTGTCCCGGCGAATCCGGGACGGTTGGCAGCCCTACAAGTGATGCTTTGAAAAGTTTTAACACGAACTTTTCCTTAAGCGATCATTTGCATTGAACTCGTGTAAATACTACTTTAGCCTGATTGCTTTCACTTACAGCCCTAGTTTGAAACTCTGAGCCTCATGAAGTAAACTCAAAGCTCTGAATATCACCAATGTGGAACATAATATTATATAAAGAAGTCTTTCATTTCTCTGTTTTTCTGCCCTTGAACCAGCATAGGACGAATTCGAATGCTTTTGTCATACCAATTGGCATAAAAGCGTAAAATTAATATGAAATTGTCACTGTCAATTGTCAAACAATACCCATGTAAATCCTGGGCAAATTTTTATACTGTCTAACCGATTACGAAGCTGGGGAAATATAGGCCTACTGTTAAAAAAATGCATAGTATTATCTCGGCCAAATTTTGCTATTGTTTGATTTATGCTTTCAGGCAGTATTTTATATAATCCGTAGACTAACAGAGTAACCTATAATTATAAATTGAGGCCACGGCCTGCAGGCTGCTTATTATGCAGACACGGATGGGGCTAAAATACTCATTAACATAATTAAGTAGGCTAACTCTGTGCTATTTGCATTGGGAAAGTGTTGAGCCGGATGTCTGAGCGAATATCCTCTTCAACCGGGTGAATTACGATAATGACTTCCTGAAGTGTAGACTCTTTAGCCTTATCTGTTTTCAAGAATCATCTCCATCCAGTCTATGACCAGCTGCTGATTATCCGCAGCCTACGCACCACGTAGATTATTGCATCATTACAGCCTCGCGTACTCAAGAAACGATTTAGAAAAAATTGCAAACACAACAAACGGTTTGTTTTGATTGCACACAACAGTTCATAGAAAGACAACCAAACATGTTCCCACGATGACTCAACAACAGAAGCCTAAAACTGGACTTAATATTTAAGCCTAATTGAAATGTAAATAGTCTAACAGTCTAGTAGGCCGCGTCCTGCGTAGGCTTTATTGCGTAGGCCTGTGTGTGTGGCCTGTTGTTTAGCAATTATACTGTCGAGCCTTCGCTGTACAGCTGCACCTCCCGCGTTCAACGTCAGAATATCGTTATTCGTCAAAACAAAGATGGCGACGCTGTAGGACGATAATAATCATTGTCAACAAATGTTCTGTAAAATTATTACACATCAGACTAATGCAATAATGCAACTTTAAAACGATTGCAAAACTGTTTTGAAGTGTTTACGAATAAAGCGTAGCCTATAAGATCCTAGGTAAATAGACATATTGCACTTCTTCAGTACGCATCAGTGCTCCTGGTGATGTTTATACATACTCGTGCCTGTGTATAAAAATGGCTGCTAAACGGCGTAATTGTTCATGATCCATTTTTCTAGAGGTTATTCCGTTTTAAATCCGTTCATGTAGATTGTAGAACGTCACTGCTCAATAGGCCTGCCACCATTCTCTGAAATACGCCAGTGCTAGCGATGTGCAATGTTGTGCATGCTACATCGAATTCAACTTGTATCCTAGTCAGCATTAGTTTATTTGTCCCAGATATTAGCAATTAAATGGTAGGTCAGCATGACGAGTTAGTGATTAAAAGGATACACTTGAAAGTAGAATTCTAGGACATCGCGAGAGAACACTAATCTGAGCATAAAGGCTGTCCAATTCACCCTGAGCTGTCAAATATTGCTGTCAAGTAACTGTATGGTCCTAGATAATAGTGCATCGAAAATGCCCATCACTCCATTATCTAGTTTACAGAAGTTTAATCCCGTTAAGCCGTAATATGCCCAATTAAACCAATAAATACTATTTAAAAGTCATTCCTGTGACGTTCTCTACGACAGTGTAAAAAATTCACTTTAACGTTGCCTATAACACGCAAGGGTCTCCGTAACCTACATTTATTTAAAAGAATGTTCAACTCATCGTGCATTACAACCCCCTACATCTCAATATCTTCAGAGCCTTAGTGACGACCTTTCCAATCACAGACCACTCCGATATTAGGCTACCGTACCCGTACCTCAGTCTATTCTATTCCGATATTTCTCTGCTACCACATTCCAACCATTTATCTTGCCACACATCCATCAGTGTTTCCAAACATTATGGAACTATATCTGTAAATTTTCATAAAATGAATTCATGGATTCTTTTTCACCAGAAATCATACCGAATAACATCTTGATATCAATGAAATAATGATGTCGGTTGATCTAATCTCTGCCCCGTGAGGAAACGTTGTTATCTATTTTCAAAAACAATGGGGTAGATACAGGTTAGAAATGTCAGCCCTTTAGGTCTCACTGACTATGTGTACCCAAAAAACTCTAAACTCTAACCGCTTTGCACCCCGTTCACACACGAACCCCTCAATTCTTCATTGTCGACAATAATACCCCATCCGTATAATACGACATCAAGACCCCAACACACGTGATACCCTAACCGGAAGTGTGCGTCTCAGGGGGGCTCCCCATCACCATGGAAATACGCATCGTCGTCTGCTTCATCTGGATCCACTCGTCGAGGTCCTGGTGGAACCAGACCATTCCAGCCGTGTACCTTCCGTTCAGATTACTGTAGTGGCAGTGCTTGTACCACCAACCGGACTGGTAGAACTGGGCGCAGTGCGTTGTGCTCACGTCGTTGTCACGGTCAAGTGCACTGAATGGCATAAGATTCGAGTAGCGCAGCGCATCCGTCGCGTTTCCACTAAAATCGCCCAACTCCAACCGGTAGAGGGCGTCCTCGGCATGGATCCGGAATGACGTATAATCGGCCCGCCAATAGCGACCGAGCACGTCCCACATGTCGATCCGCAATCGGTAGACACGGGCGCCATCTGTCAATCGGTGGATGTTCTCGTTCCCCATCCAGAACTCACCGGCGGCGTCTCCGAACCCCTGGCGGTAGTCGTCCCAGGACCTGGAAAAGGACTCTCGCCCGTCCGTCCGTCGCTGGATGACCGTCCAGATGACCTCATCCTCGACGAGGCAGAAGGTCCGAGCTGACTGACGGCTCACTTCCGGTCTGATGAGATAAACCCCGGCGTGGATGGTGTTACCAGTCGCCGCAGGAACATCGTAGCAATCTGAATGGAAACACATAAGACAGCAATTAGATTAGATTAGATTAGATTAAATTAAATTAGATTAGATAGATTAGATTAGATTAGATTAGACTGACGTTGTAGAACTATCCTGCATGGATTTAGTCTAAATAGTAAACACGTTCAGGATCTGGCAGAATTGGCAATGACTGTTAACGGTATTGCTATAATTTTTATTAGGCCTACTGCTATTATCATTATTATTATTATTATTTTAGTTTTAGTTTTATTTATTTATTTATTATTATTATTATTTTAGTTTTAGTTTTAGTTTTATTTATTTATTTATTATTATTATTATTATTATTATTTTAGTTTTATTTATTATTATTATTATTATTATTATTATTATTATTATTATTATTATTATTATTATTATTATTATTATTATTATTATTATTATTATTGAACTCTCATTTACTAAGCGCTTAGGCATAGGCCTACAGAATCTTACACAAATCGCATTTAAAGGAATGTCTATCTAGGCTTAGGTCTAATCATAATAAATCTTGAACAAATAAGTCTTAAGATCATTTCATGTAGAAAGACAATGTTAGAGTTTTAAGAATAAGTTTGCTCAACAACACACTCGACAGTGTATAGGCCTACCAAACTCCAATGCTTACTAACTCTGAATATTTATATTCAGATGCCTGTCCATTGTCTGTGTAGAACACTGTAGATGCCTGTCCATTGTCTGTGTAGATGCCTGTCCATTGTCTGTGTAGGCCCTATCATTAATTCACTAAATTAGTCAGACTATTAATTCATGATAATTAAAGTTTGTGGTCGTTCGTTCAATTATAGGGCCTAATACCTTAATACCTACCCGTCGGCAGTTGGAGAACGAAGTTCAGCAATTCTCTTTGCATGACGACGACCTCAGGTGATAATTTCTTTAGATCAGTTACTTGTTCGGCCAAAGCAGAAGATGTTCCAGCGTTCTTATCTAACTCCTGGAAGATTCCAGCCAGTCCTCGGTCCAACCTGTTGAGCACCAATTACAAAACAAAACATTAACGAATGAACAATGAAAATCTGTAGGACAAAGTGATGACTAAAAGAGAACTATAAAAAATTGTTGCTGTCATCAGCATCATCATCAGCAGCAGCAGCAACAACAACAATAGCAGATTCAGCATGAGTGTCGTTATTAGGTCACATGCATGTTATCGTAATCACCAATACAACCACTATAATTAGCAGTCACTATTTACTTTGTGACGTATACTAGTATTATTACTACTACCATTAGGCCCAAGCATGAATACTATAACTATTAAACGGCATATTATTAGGTCTATGCCTTGCAGGGGTTATTTTAAGGAATTTTCTCAACTGCACATAAATGACGTATTTTGAGACTGGACATGTATAAGAAAGTCCTTGACCAGGGATTTGTCCCCCAAAGCTGAAGCAGCTTTTGGTGAGCGCTCGGTAATAATTTAGCTGGTGCTTTGCGCTTGGCCTTCGACTGGAGCTTTAGATGTTTAAATATTAAGATTTTACGACTTTATAAAAATTCATATTAAAGATCAAAATCAATTGTTATGACAATGTTTGACTCAGAGTTCATCATGGCAAAATCTCCAAATGAATTAACGAATGAAATCACCTAAACGTTCTTAGACGTTTTTCAATATCTTTAATCGACTAGAGATCCCTTAAAGAATCCTTAAAGATCCTCTGCTGTTGATGGAATTGAAAATAGCTCAGAAAGATTGTTAAGTGTAATAAAGTTAAATGGTCCTATGTTCCTGGACACTTCCAAAGTTTTGCTAGTACGCCTATGTAAGGGTACGTCTAAATGTTGCTTTTCTGCTCTCAAACCCTGGTAATTAAGATCAGCATGATATTGTTTTGCTAAAGCTAAAGCTAGCAGACAAGATGAGATATTTCCCCAAGAAATAAAATCTTTGGGCTAATTTCAAATTTAAACCCACTAACTGCAAAATACGATGTAAGACCGATAAATATCATTATTTTGCAAACCTCCCAAATGGTCATTATTGATCGATAGGCCTATACTGACACCCACATCAACACGAATAATTATGTACTGTTTAGGCTAATAGCAGTTTTAACCAGGAGCCGCGTCGCCAATCTACATGTAAATGATATTTTACCACACCATGTCTTGGCTTAGGGTACGACTGCTGGAAATTTTATATGCTACAAGCTCTGGTGTCTTTCATTCATGAGAACCAGAATGTGTGTGTGAACATAGCCGCAGACTTGGTCCTGGGTTTGGGAAACGAACGAGCGACCGAAGGACAATAATCTCCATTGCACGAGCACCTAGCTGGGTAGGGGTTTTGGAAGGTGATGTACCAATCCCATTTTCGAATTTTGTTTAATTTCCACACTACACTGGCGGTATTCTAAATTGCAATTTAGCGAGGTTGCTCATCATTTCAGTGCTGATAGTCATGGTTTAGGACTTTAATAAGTGTCCCGTCCCATTGTTTAAACATTTTTTACAATATTATAATGGCAACTTTTAGACTGATCTTAAAAAATTGCTCACTTATTTCACGCCAAAAGGCATGGTTTGAGACTTCAATAAATGCCCATCCCCGTTGTTTACATTTCTGAATTTTTACACTGTAACTGTCATCTGAACAAAATTGCTCTTCTTAAATGCTGACAGATATATGTTTTTATTTTAGAGTTTAGAGAGGCTCCTTTCTGTTGTTTAATTTTTCATTTGCACGATGTTAATCTGGCATTTAAAGCTGTCATTTGAAAAAATTACTCAATTTTTTCTCGTCCATTGTTTGAAAAAAGTCATTTGCCCACTGTTGTAATAGCATTTTAGAATGTTACCTTGACAAATTCAATCATAATTTGGTGCCCAGAGACGTGGTTTAAGACTTGAATAATTCCCCATACCTGTATCTTAAATTTGTTTTAATTTACACAACGTAATGGTGGCAGTTTAGGATGTCATCTGTATCAAAATTGATAATTATGGACAAGCAGTGGATTACACCGTAGAAATCTATAATAATGCTTGTGATAATATTTCTGAAATTTTGGGGGATGTAAGATATAAGCATCTCCGTCACCACGTTCCGGGTTCCGTTTCTCGATCCTATCCCATCTAAGTCTACACCACTGTGCGAGATGCTAGTTCAATAACATAGGCCTACATGTACGTGTATCTTTCAGATTCTGAAGATGGTGATTTTTGGATGGGATCACATAAACTCAAAAAGGGTGCGTGTAATATGGGGATTATATGGAGAATTTGGAAGAAAATTTGAGTATACATTGACCTACAATCCTACATCATGTATGTATGTATTGGATAGCCTGTGTGGCGGAAAGGCAAGCTCAGTCTGGATGTCTGCCTGATTAATTCTTTTCTTCTCATCGCCTGTCTCCAGTTAGATACAAGTTGGGTTGTTATATAATAGTAGACTATTTTGCTTTATGCGTCTGACTGTCCTTCCTGCTTCAGCTTGTCAGAGTAAGCGGCAAAAGCAGGAGAAAGTAGACTACGATGGCCAAGAAGTTTCAATTATGGTATGAAGGATAACCCCGGCCCTTACAACTTTATCAGGATATCAACCTACAGCAGGTCTTGAATCTGCATCCGCCCATACATTTAGCCTACTGCAAATTCTTCTGTCTGCAGCCTACATGTAGCCTATGTGTGATTTTTAGCAGAACCTTGTCTTCGATTACATCACCCATTTTCCTCGCTCTTACTTCATGCACACGGGTGACCTTCGCCGTATCGGTCTAATGCTTGACTTGAAAACTGCATGTAATCACCATATCTATATAGCTCACGCCATAATTTCAACAGGCCTGCTCTTTTCCTGAACATAAATATCACCGCAATAAACCGCCTCAAAGATTTTCACTTTGGGCTGTTACCAATAAACCGCCTCAAAGATGTTCACTTTGGGCTGTTACTATCATGTTTTTGTCCAACTTTTTACCACTAATTTCTCGTCGGTTCACGCAAATAGGCAAAAAGTAACTGCACAAGATCTGATTTTCAACTGCACAAATCTCTTTCCCAACTACACACTTTGTGTCCAGATGCACGTTAAAATAACCCCTGATGCCTTGTATGAGTAGGCCTACAATAATTAATGGATAAGTTTTCCTAGTTAGACACCTCTAACATGGTTTGAAAGACGCAATAAATTCGACAACTGCGTTTAATCGACAATTAGATAAGGACCCGTGGTCAATATAAACGAATCTGGTAACAGTGAGTGTGAAAGCTGTACGAAACTTTTTCCTATCAAAGTTAAAGGTCTTTGCTGCCCTTAGACGTTATTAAACTGTTGAGATCATATCCAATCACAAAGTCCATAAAATTTGTTTTTGTTCTTCACATATTATTAGCCTAATATATAGGAATTATATTTTTTACCTCAAGCGCATACTACTTTAGCTAACCATCATAATTTTTTTTTAAATATTATTATTATTATTATTAGGCCTATTACTATTATTATTATTATTATTATTATTATTATTATTATTATTATTATTATTATTATTACTATTATTATTATTATTATTTTTATTTTTTTACGCGAGGTACATATGATCCCTCAGGTTTTTAAAAGCAATCCTAAGATTAAAATTCTGGAACTACCGAGCCTCGTCCCCACTGAAGTCCACAAATGTGCCTCTGAAGGCCACGGCATTAAAACGTTGGGTGCAAATGGAAAAGCGTTGGAAAAGGTGGTTTGTCTCGAGTGGGTCACCAGAAATTGCTGTTATACGGCGGCCCACCTCGGCGATTAAATCAAGACCTGACTGATTGATTGGTCCCAGTGACTCAACGGCAATGGGCAAAAATTGGTGCGATGAAGGGAGGCCCGAGTATTTCGCCTGTTTGCGATCAGCGGCCATCTCAGCCGCTCCCCCGGCCATCGTCGAAGTCCGATGGAGGTATGAAGCTGCACACGTATGGACATTGGTCACATCCCAGGTGATGTATTTTCCTGCTGCCCATGGAACCAGCGTGGCCCCATCTGGTCGCTTTCCATCGCTGCGAAGAAGCCCAGGGGCCGCCCATAAAGTAAGTCACGCTATTTTTGACCATTTTTGACCCCCCTCCCCCCTGTCACAAACTGTCACAAATCTCGGACCCCCCCCTAAAGTACGTCACACTTTCGAACAAAAAATTTAAAAACATAACCATTTACCTAACCCTCTAAACCCTAGGATACTATCCCTAATCCCTCTGATAGTGACGTGTGTCCCTAAACGCTTTGATAGTGACGGGAAATCAACTTTTATCCCGAAAGGCCGGGTTTTAGACACGCCTGGCCGGGCCAGCTCGGATTTTAGGTACTAAGAACAAAAAAATAAAAAAGAATTAAAAAAATAAATGTGTGACTCACACATGGCCTGACCCCCTCCCCCTGTCACAAACTGTCACACTTTCCTACACCCCCTCCTCCCCCCTGGAGCGTGACGTACTTTATGGACGGCCCCCCAGATGGTTCCTTTGAACTGGGAATCTCTGCCTTTAGCATAGCTCTCCATACTATATCATTGATAGCAGAGTGTCGAGTTGCACGACCACTTGACAGTTTGCATACCAGCCCATGGTGTCCTCCAGGATCAACTGTTTCACCACACTGGCATTGGTGTGGCGCACAAAGTTTAAGGCCGAGGCGAAAGTCGACTGCAACACGGAAGGCCTCATTGTCGAGACACAGGCCACAAGATGAAATTGGCAGGGTCAGCAGCCAGTCTCCAGAATGAGGTGAGGACACTGCCACTAGTCTTGCCCTGCTACATGGATCGGTGTATGCCATCCAGACCACTGACTTGTCCTGCTCGATCAGAGGTCTGTCCCAAGCACTCTGCTTGGTTATTGCCGCCAGTTCACCCACGGGTAGGGTCAGACTGCGTGCCTCCAGGATCTGGTTCTTGTAGTAGTCAGTCCAGTCCTCTCTCCCGAGAATGGTATTATTATTATTATTATTATTATTATTGCAATTATTATTATTATTATTATTATTATTATTATTATTATTATTATTATTATTATTATTATTATTATTATTATTGCAATTATTATTATTATTCCAATTATTATTATTCCAATTATTATTATTACTAATTATCCTCGTAATTACCAGAAGCACCATCACCATCGTCATTATCACATCTTACTCACTGTTACCTGGCAATGGATGTCGTCTGTTCACTGATCTTCATCTGTACGTCTGCCATCTGCTTAACGTAGCTCCCACTCCTCGCTTCATCCATCAGTTGGTCAGACACAGCTTTGCACTGAGCCAACGACACGTTCATCAGCGTCAGTTCGACGTCCTTGACGCGGTCGAAGGTCTGCCTCAGCTCCTCCTCAACGACCTTCACCTTGCCCTCGAACGCCATCAGCTGGCTGTGGTCTGATCGCGGTTGGTCGAGGATTTCCCTGAGGGCCTTCTCGAAGGTCGAGTTCACCTGGATGAGGCTGGAGTTGATCTTCTGCTGGGCCAGCTGGTTGGCCTGGTGCTGCTTGAGGGCGAGGCTTTCCAGGGCCCGGATGCGCTCAGAGTGGTTTTCCAGGTGGAAGATGACTGAGGCCATGTCGTTTTCGTGCTGGGTCTGGTATTCCTCGTCCTCCACATCCTTAGCTTCAACACAAACAACATTAATAATAATATTTATTTTGCTCATTTACATTTCTAATCGTCAGCGATAATAACAAAAGATGCTTGAAACTACTTCGCTGTGCTATAGTGTGTGTTCAAGCGTAAGGCTGTTGCCTCTGAGCTTTTCCTTTTACTTGCTCGATAGGTTAGCGATTTTCTTCAAATGGTATCTCTTTAGAATATCATGACATAACAAAACAAATTTTCATGCGTTTTACATAAGTTCTACGCTGTTCTGTACGGCGCATAATTTTTAAAAGCAAATAATAAAATGATGAAATTGTATTGTTTGTAAATCTACTCTATACTCTACTATCGTCATGCATTGTATTGTATTGTATTATATGGTACTGTATTGTATTGCATTGCACTGCATTGCACTGTACTGTATTGTATTGTATTTTATTGTATTGCATTGTATTGTATTGCTCTGTAATGTACTGTATTGTATTGTATTGTATTGTATTGACAGTATTGTATTGTACACGTGTATTGTTCGCTACCTCTGTTAGCACTTGTTGCTCTCCAGTGCTGCAGCTCGTAAACCTGTCGGGTGAAGTTCATGAACGACTGTTGCAGTTGGAGCAGCTGAGAGTCGAGTAGTTGCTTCTGAGACAAAAGCGTCACTCGATTCTCAACGGAAGTCACGTGCTCGCTTAGATTACCCAGCAGACCCTTCGTCACCTCAAGCGCCAGATCGTATTCGGCCAACCTCGACTGCTGGGGTGGAGGTGGTGGTACCCTCGATGGGGTGGTGACTGCACCCTCGCCGTCCTTACTCAACCCGGTCGTTTTTCGGTCGGTCACAGGAACCGTGCCTCGAGATGAACTGCCTTCTGATTCGTATGGTAACAAATGATTCGTCAATTCGATTCCCTCTTCTTCTTCGTCGATGTTGTTCTCGTCGGTGATGGCAGGTACACCTGTCGCAAATCATAAACAGCATCAGTATTTCATGGCAATAAAAAGCGGAGGGTTTGTCCTCTCCTCTTCCAGTCCTTCGGGTTTTTTAGCGCTCAGTTCTACGCAAAATGTTCAGTTTTAAATGGATTTGAACAGTTGCAGAAGCACTTCTGTGCAGTAAAAATAGCAAAAAGGCCATCGTCATCCGATTGGGAGTAGGCTAACTTACCATGGAGATTGGAAAGGGAAAGAAAGGGCTGTGCAGTTTTTAAAAATATCATTTGCAAAAACCGGCAGTCTTTCAGTTGGCAGTGGAAGAATCCAAATGTCTTGGACACGGTCCAGCACACCGTATGATTTGCTATTTAATTACAAGCTTACGCTCAGAACAAATTGCACTGCTTGGTGGCAGAGGCTCATCCCTCGTCATTCCCAGCGAAAAGGCTAAAGCGCTTGATCATTTGAAAATGATCTAGGTGATGACTTATATTCTTTAAGTAGTGCGTGCCAGCTTACAAATTATAATTACACCTGGATCTCAGTAAAGAACTTGTAAAAAGTCCTTACACGAGACCCGTATTCTTTTGGTTATAATAGGCTATAGACCTACGCAATTAGTAATAGAAGAAGCGACCCACGTAAAGGAAAGAAGAATAGCAGCTAAAGTTCTTGTTATGATTTATAAAATTACTAATATTTAGATTTTAGAAACTGATTAGGAATTCTACATTTCTGGCGTCTGAACGATCTTTCTCTATACTATATTGTTCTGCACCGAGTTGCTCTGTAAAACTAATTGCCATGCAACCATTTCCCTATAAATTATGCTACCGTACAGGTCTACGACTCCTGCACTGTCGGCCTCATTTTCGGCACGAGATCACTTGTAATTATCTTGACTTAACATGCTGTAACACGACATATATTAGGTCCTACGTAACATAAGATGACTGCTAAATGTAGTCTGTGTTAGAACCACTGCAAATACATCTGCTGGAGTTCTTAATAGTCCATCCGTCATGATAGATTCCACTTAAGAGCTGTGATTAATTGATAATGTTCACAGCTGATACAGAAAACTAAGACATCCTATTTATTCCGTAGGTGCAAAGCTATTACACTGAAATATCTCAGCTTTAATCTTCCTAACGATTTATTGAGTAATTTACTAATTATTATTTATAGCTATGCCTTCCATGTTAATTCAAAGAACCGATTAGATGGAGCTCTCAGTTTGCAGTTTAGTAACATGGATGTTACGTGCTCGAACCTTCACAGAAGCGATCACCCGTGTAATGTAATGTAATGTAATGGAATGGAATATAATGTAGGTAATGTACAATTAGTAATTTCTTTAACGCCGCTCAAGTTATGGTCACTCAGAAGCGCTCTCAGTGCGAGAACCTCTCCCCCATAGAAAAAAACCTGGAGAGAGAGACAGAGATATATAGAGACAGAGAAAGAGAGACAGACAGGAACAGAGACAGAGATATATAGAGACACAGACAGAGAGAGATGCATAGAAAGAAGAGTCGCACGTAGACTGATGTAGCGAAGGGAATTCCATGGTTCAGCAGCCGTCGACTTTAAGGAAGTCGTCGACTCATTTTAATAATAATAATACATCGCAATTGATCTATGTTCTAAATCTATTGTAAGGTCATCTATAGAATCTAGATGCCTCTGGATTTTAAGGAGGGTGATGTCAGATACAGTAATGGTAATAATATACTGCACTTTTGTTTCATTTAGATGGATGTTGACCATGCTGTACGCTTCAAAACAATTAGGTGCTTTGGTTGAAAGTAATGCTTTGAAGCACGACAGACGATGATAAGGAATGTCAAGAGAGACATAGGTAGGGTAGGCATACAGGATGGGTAGGATAGGTGTTATAGGTAGGATAGGTGTTATAGGTAGGATATGTATGATAGGTGTTATAGGTAGGATAGGTAAGATAGGTAAGATAGGTAGGATAGGTAGGATAGGTAAGATAGGTAGGATAGGTAGGATAGGTATAGGTTAGATTCCTATTGACTTTTCATCTTACTTTGAACTTTCTGTGCGCTTTGAAGTTGTTGAACTGTCCTCTGAACTTTGTTCATCTTGTCACGATCCTCCGTGATCTGACCTCGCAGCTGGAAAAGGTCCTGTCGGATTGCTCCGACATGTCTGTGGTGGTTCTGGAGTTCAACGGCGTTGCTCATGATCACCTCTTCCATGACGAGCAGCGTCTCGTTCTGATGTTCCTGGAGGTGTTTGAGGGACAGGAGATCAGAGGCAGTCTGATCGTGGCTGTGCTTGACGCTGGCGATGGCCCACGATGTATCTGATGTCGAGGATCTGATGGAGGCGATCGTTTCTCGTTGGATTGCCTGTTCTCGTCTCATCTGCGAGAGTTCGTTCTTCATGATCGACAGGTCGTTCTCTTGCGCCTCCACTTTCTCTTGAAGGACGTTTATTATGGATCTAAAGAGAATAAGAAGAGTCACACGATGATTGCGGGGCTGTTTGAAGATCACAATAACATGGTGGATTATTGTGGGCTGCATATTTTATTAACATAAGTTTCAAAATGATCGCAAGCTGATTATGAATACATTCATATTATTTTACTGCATCTGACATTACCCTCCTTAAAATCAAGAGGCATCTAGATTCTAGATGACCTTACAATAGATTTAGAACATAGATTAATTATGAATACATTACAAGTTCCTCGTGGATTATAACTTCATGATGGATTATTATGTAGAGAGCTAGTATAAGAAATGATGGCAAGTTGATTTCGGATGCGTTGCATGTCTCTCGTGGGACAACAGTTGTTGGTTGTCAAGACTTAGGCATGACTGTACGTGACAACTCAGTTAACTGAAATTGATAAAAATGTCAAAAGCGTTTATTCAACGATGGGCAGAAAAATTGTATTAAAGCATTCATCGAATCATGAAAGCAAGTGAGTGAATGATTGACTGACTGATTGACTGAACGAATGCTTATTGCTTAAGCCGAATGATTGACTGACTGACTGAATGAATGAATGAATGAATGGACAAATGAATGATCGAATAAATAAAAGACTAAATGAATAACTATCTGACTGAGTGGCTGACTGACTGAATAAAGGAATACATGATTGTGTAAATAAATATATAAACGAATAAATGACCTAGTGAATGAACAAATTGACTGACTGAATGAATGGCTGAGTGATTTATTATTGAATGATTGAATGAAGTGGACTCTAATGCTTGATCGACCGCATCAGTGTGATGTCAGAAGGCAAACTCGTGACGCTTAATACCTGACATCAAGCAAGGAGTTGAAAGTTAATGGGATAAAGGCTAACTGATATCGATCAGATAGAAACAAGGCATTGCTGGTGAAGAAGGATAAGTGTGCAGGACATTTCGAGTAGGCTAAACAATTTACCTGATTGCTTAGGACCTTAGACGAAGGTCTTACGCTTTTCCCAAATGGGATAAATCTTGGTGTATCGTTATAAATCGGACAACCCACATTTAATAAGTGATGCAAGAAGAATTTTCTTGCGCTGAATTGTGATGTTTTGTTATTCAGTCGAAGCAGCATAAAATTTAACTCATGCGATTAATGTCAGTTGAGGTCTACTTATTGGCGCCAGTCAAACTTGACCTCTTTTCTAATTCTTAACACTTCAAATGTGCATGAAACGCAGTCTGCATGGTTTTATAATAGCGATCCTATATGACCTCAGCTTGTTTATTTATCAACAGCAGGCTGCAGGCTAGCACCCGCAACATACCAAAGAGAAATGTCATAAATAAAAAGCAAGAAAAATAAATAAAATGACTAAAACTTTTGAAATACCACAGAGATATTTAGCTTCTTACGAAGACATAGACGACATCACTTTACATCGCATAAATATTATAATGAACTAGGCCTACTCTCTAACATGTAGGCCTACAGATTACGCAGATCATGCGGTATGCTGATAAACACTAATACTTTTTAAGTCACATATCTGCGTTATGAATATTCGAAAGATCTGTAAGGACGCCCCGGGCCATTGAAAACTAAACAGTCGATGTCTTTTTTGTTGAACGGGATACCCCAATCATCGGGCTTTCAACTTTCCCTGTGCTGTGTATATAGCCTGTGTTTATACAGATGCCATTCCACAGAGCATGACATTTTTGTGGTAGGCGTTGGAACAGCTTCTGTCCACAGCTCAACATATTTATCACTTTCTAAAAGATATAGGCCACACATTGGTACCGCTTTCTTAAGACGCACTTCCTTCCTTTCAGAAAAGCAGCAAAACATAGACTACGATAGTAATATCTAGGAATCCTTAATTGAGTTAGGCTACATGCGGTTTTTGGATCTAGCCTCTACACTAATTAGTCTATGCACTTGCTAATTGGTAGGCCTACTGTAGGTCTAAATGGCAATTGGTGTAGGGCCTAGGCTAATCATCGACAATAAGATATTACATGTAACTAGTTCGTAAATTGTTTAAAACACAATAACACTGTATGGAGCACCAATACTGGCACCCTATCCAAGACCATTCTTACCAGTAGTCTATTATTGAATTTTTATGATCGAAATCGTCGTCATCATCAATGACATCGTATCAGGGCTGTTTTAAGAAATTTTTAAGAGCTGCACAACCCCCTCCTTCCTTTCCCATCCTTCGTGGTAAAATACTTCCAATCGGAGGACAATGACCTTTTTGCTAGTTTTAACTGCACAGAACTTGTGATAGAAGTGCTTTTACAACTGCACATATCCATTTAGAACTGCACATTTTGTGCACAACTGCACGTTAAAAAACGCCCTGCATCTTATTCGCCATCGTTGATGCTGGTATCATGGCATTTGAATAGCAAAATCCATTGTAGGCCTAATACCAAAATCTGTGTCCAGCAGAGTAAGCGTAGTGGCACGTCAGAGTGATTAGCCCAGGAGACCCGAGCAATGACTATGATCAAATTGATCAAATATGATGGAAGGCCTTATAGCAGAGAAGAGACACGCTCTGCTTGTTGAGGATGTCTATGGAAGTTACTGGCCGTCAATATTGACGCACCATGGTCTGATTCTATCAGACGGAGAAACAATTGTCTCTGCAATATTTGCCAATGAATCACTGGAAAACGAAACATTTTGCGGACAAAATGAAATTGACAAACCCTCTGACTATGAGTAGCACGAGAATTGAATTGTCGTGTTGACAAATTGCAAAATGTATGGACTTCGACTTGGAATAGTTTACGGGAAGATCGATAGACCTACTCTTTCCAATGTACAGAGACAATCAAAGAATGAAGATGAAATTATCTCGAGAATCAAAATCTGATTAGGCTAGAACGCATAAAGAACAAGCAGATTATTATAATTGTTATTTATTGCTGTTCTTTTTCTTGTTCTTATTTATAATAATAATAATATTTATATATAATGATTTAAAATAATAATAATAATTACTATTATATGATCGAGGCAATTTTTCACATCTAATCTTTCATGCGAAGCCCCAATCATCAGCGCCTGTTTGAGGAATTTTTAGAACTACACAACCCATTCTCTCCCTTTCATATTCCTTTCAAGGTCATGGCAGGGACGTCATTTGGGGGGGGGGCAGGAGGGGGGGCATTTGCCCCCCCTGAATTTGAGGGAAAAAACAATTTTTTATATGCATATCTGTGCATTTTCTCATTTATTGAAAATAAGATATCTTTATTTTTCACTAGGAATCTAGGACATCGGAAGACCAATTAGGTCTACTACTTGTATCTATGGTCACTGTAATTAGATGTCAGAACTTTGCACACAGCGGTTTCATAGAGCGACAGAAAACTCCCAAGAGATTGAATGTATCTCGTGTGCTAAATTTGAATATAGCTAAAATTGCAGAGCACCCCTAGAGAGGTCAACAATGTACAAGTCAGGGCCGTAAATCCTGATGATGAAAGGGAGGGAGCTTCCTCCCTATCTATACCGAGGTCCATAAAGACTCCATATATACATACTGTACATCCTAATCCGGCGAAAGGCTGACTTTGACCCTATTTGGAGGGTCAGCAACTTGCCAGCAAGCTAGGCGACTTCTAAGTCTCGCAGAATGATATATAGCGAGCATTGTGGACACCGATACTGGAAACCTTAGCCTATACTCTGGGCCCGATTCCACTGAAAACAGATGTCGTTGACAGATATGCCAAAGCCGGAGCGGAGGTGGTCTGAGGAGGAATGTGACGACTAATTTATCAGACTGGACGCATTAAGTGTTAGGGGATAGGAAAATTGATTAAGACAGCTGGATATATATAACGTGTTGGATATTATATATTTATATACATTAGGGTGTCCCAGAAAAACTTTTTTCTTCAAATTCTTAGGTCTCACCAGTCAAAAAGTTTCCTATGGGGATGATAATATTTGTTTAATTTTTTCGAATTTTTAAAATAATTTTTAGGTGGCCCCCAAGGAGATCAAAATTTTATATATAGTGTACTATGATATTCGTGTGCAAATATTTCAATATATGAGGCAACGTCATTCACACCACATATATTTTACATGCTTTTGCACAAAATATGATATTAATTCATTCATTCCGAAAACTTATATAGCGCTCCTTCAAGAACCCTACTCAGAGGCGCTCCCAGTCCAGTCACAACTAAAAAGATAGGTCTTGAGCAACTTGTAGAAAGCAGGCAAATTATTCCGAGATAGTAAGCGTAGTGCAAGCGGGAGCCCATTCCTTGTGGACGGACCAACAACCGAGAAGGCTCGACGCTGTCTGGTAGCAGAGCGGGTTCGAGGGACCAGCAGCTCCCCATTGGCCGAAGAGCGTAAAGTTCTACGGGAGGCTACGACAGAGACAGGGCAAGACAGAGATCAGATAAGTAGGAAGGAGCACTACCAATTAAAAACCGCCAGGATATGTCATAGTAGAGTGGTCCACATGTCTTAGGCAAAAAATTAAGTTTTTAGAATTCTTTCTCCACAAGGCGTATTTTTGTTCACTTGGGGTAGATAGTCTCCCTGTAAAATTTCAGCCTGATTGTACAACATTTAAAGGTCAACCCATTCTGAACATTTTACGTGAGTGCTAATAATGTCTTTTCCTCGTGTTAAACGTCGTTATTGTACCAACATAGCTTCGTCTAATTTAAGATCCGACCCAGAGCACTGGCTATTGGAAAAACCAGTCTCTCGGTTATCTACTGCAAGATTACCACACAACCTGCATGCACAGCAACTGCTTCAGTTTCATCACATTACTAAAAGGGAGGCCCTTCAGGAAAGTTAAAAAATGGCCTGTGATGCAGTTATTTGTATTTGGGTGCTTGCTAGAATAGCAACACAGCTGGTTGACCGGCGTGTCAGAAAACTGTCAAAGCTTTATCAGAAGTACATAACTGAAAACTCACAGACCATTAAAAGAGAAAGTGACAGGATGAAAGAAGACAATGTTCAAGGGTGATCTTCAAGAATTGTTCGATATTGCCTCAAAGCCTCAAAGGATGTGATGACAGAAATCCTGCAAGACTAAGATCGGGAAATCCTTCGAATACAAAGATAAGACGTATTTTCCAACAGCATGAGTGGAGTAAACTTGAAGACAGCAGCAAAAGAAAGAAGAAAGAGGCAACGGCGAGAAAAAGAGAATGGTGAAAATTGATATGAAGAACGCAAGACAAAAGGCAGCAATGAAGCAGTAGGTGAACTTTCTGCGTTGCCATCTATTATTCAGGATTCAGAAGAAGAATGTGATTGCATTGATGAGTATGAGATCACTTAGTCATATTACGTATTCGTCTACACTCTACAGTGGCTGCATACACAGCTGCTGCTACTAACTGCCTTATTTCCAAAAATGAAAGAGCATCTTCCAGTCCTCTTTAGCTTAGTAGTTGGTGCATTGTATCGTGTTGGCCTTCCAGACCGTGATGCTGTGTTTGTAGATGGAGCTGCCACACTGGCGATTAGTTATGACATTCATTTCAGAAATCGCATTATCCAGAAGTTCGGTATAAAAGAGAGACAAGAAGCAGCTGCAATGGAGGAACAAAAGTGCACACTGGCAGGCCTGCTATTACCTCACTGAGAAGGCAAAATGTTGCCCAGCATCTACGGATCAAAGAAAATTATGGACCGCACGGCTATTATTGTCACTGGAAATTGTCAGGAAAAACTCTTGGCAATCCCAAAAATGGTGAGCGGCATACAAGAAGGTGACTCTCAGGCCAACACTAGTGTTAAAGTAATTGAGAAATGGAATTCCCCCACCCCAGACATCGCTCAATGTCGCTCATGTCGTACATTAACCATTGCAGAATAATTTATCTACTTCTGTCCAGATAACATAAAAAGTGTCAAATGGGTTGACCTCTAAATTTCATTTTTTTTCATTACAAATTTTTGTGATTATTACAATCATGATAAGGAACAAAACAAGCCTTGTGGAGAACTGAAATCTGTTAGATGAATTTTGTGGACCAGTCTAATGTCATAGGCTACAATGTAATTGCTCAAAAAATGTTATACTGTATTTTGCTCAGACTGGTTTTGCAGCTAATTGACTGAAATTTGACCAAATTTATATATGCACAGACTTTTCATATAATAATTTTTAGAATTCGGAATATTAATTAACCATTATTGACTACTATAATAATTCGAGCAGTTATTCAAAAAATAGTTTACTTTGAGATGGCATATTAGTATACAGTACCAAATGTGAGATAGTCACATGTTTGGTCCAATCAGTAATAGTCACATGTTTGGTCCAATCAGTAATTTACTACATCGGAAGAAGAGACTCAAGTGAGTCATGGTTGCAATTTGGGAAGTACTTTCGATGTTTTTCAACAGCTTGCAATTAGAACTGTTTATGAGTTTCACTATCCTGGCGCACTGTCCGACCTCAGCTGATGCTCCATTTAATTGCTTCATGTTAGTTAGAAGATTACAAGCATATGATTATCCTGCGTGTTCTCAGTATTACTGCACTTAAAGTAATGCAATGCCATTCTTGATACGTCAGTCAAGAGCACGCAACTCTTGAATTGTTTTCCGATCTCTTAACACCACACAAGGAAGCAACTCTCATACTACACATGACCCCGAAATCGGATCTCACTTGTTCAAGTTTCTTCCACAACTTTATTAGAACTATATATCTCTCAAAGCTTTTTCCAGACTACCGGCATTGACGACAGCTTTCTAGAGAGTCCTGCTGTTTGACCATCTGGAAAATCGTTCAATTAAGCCATTGTAATCGTGAACAACTTGACATGTGTCAATGGGTGTCCCTGATACAGACATTTAATGCCATAACAAATGAAAGACATAAACAGTTCTAATTGCAAGCTGTTGAAAAACATCGAAAGTACTTCCCAAATTGCAACCATGACTCACTTGAGTCTCTTCCGATGTAGTAAACTACTGATTGGACCAAACATGTGACTATTACTGATTGGACCAAACATGTGACTATCTCACATTTGGTACTGTGTACTAATATGCCATCTCAAAGTAAACTATTTTTTGAATAACTGCTCGAATTATTATAGTAGTCAATAATGGTTAAATAATATTCCGAATTCTAAAAATTATTATATGAAAAGTCTGTGCATATATAAATTTGGTCAAATTTCAGTCAATTAGCTGCAAAACCAGTCTGAGCAAAATACAGTATAACATTTTTTGAGCAATTACATTGTAGCCTATGACATATCCTGGCGGTTTTTAATTGGTAGTGCTCCTTCCTACTTATCTGATCTCTGTCTTGCCCTGTCTCTGTCGTAGCCTCCCGTAGAACTTTACGCTCTTCGGCCAATGGGGAGCTGATGGTCCCTCGAACCCGCTCTGCTGCCAGACAGCGTCGAGCCTTCTCGGTTGTTGGCCCGTCCACAAGGAATGGGCTCCCGCTTGCACTACGCTTACTATCTCGGAATAATTTTCCTGCTTTCTACAAGTTGCTCAAGACCTATCTTTTTAGCTGTGACTGGACTGGGAGCGCCTCTGAGTAGGGTTCTTGAAGGAGCGCTATATAAGTTTTCGGAATGAATGAATTAATATCATATTTTGTGCAAAAGCATGTAAAATATATGTGGTGTGAATGACGTTGCCTCATATATTGAAATATTTGCACACGAATATCATAGTACGCTATATATAAAATTTTGAGCTCCTTGGGGGCCACCTAAAAATTATTTTAAAAATTCAACAAAATTAAACAAATATTATTATCCCCATAGGAAACTTTTTGACTGGTGAGACCTAAGAATTTCAAGAAAAAAGTGTTTCTGGGACACCCTAAATTATACATATATTATTATGTATATTTGTGCGTCAGTAGACTACATAGTATTCTGAGTGAGCTTTGGGAGTGGGAGTATAAGAATAGTTATATAGTATATATATATTAGTCACAGAATCACAGACAAAGGATCCGAGTGGCTGCAGACCCATCCACAGCGAGGGATTAATCCTAGCCAGAAGGAAAAGAAAGATATTAGTCACAGAACCAAGATCAGTTCATTTCGAGACCTGAAATTGAATTGTCTATAGAGGATTATTAGTGAATGTCAAATAAGTTAAATTGATAAATCATAGCCTACAGAGAGTGCTCTGCTTTGCCTTTTAAGTTCTTTTCTGATTGTTTCCAATTCACAGTAGGCCTATAGGCCTAGTCGCTAGCAGCTGTATAAAGGTGTGATGGTAAGTACAAGTTACTCTATGACCATTCTGTCCATTCACGATGTTCGAGTCAGTCTAAGTCATCTTCCACAGGGTTTCAGTGAGCTGCTGAAAGTTATCGACCTTGTCCTGACCTTGCCTGTGACATCAGTTGAAAACGAACGGCTGTTTAGCTGCATGAAGAGAGTAAAGACCTACATAAGGAACAAATGTGGTGACCAACGACTGAGTGAATATATACTGTATAGTGATCTGCTGGTCATTGCATGCCTTCAGGAAGATGCAAAAAACTTGAAAATTGAAACAGTTATAGATGATTTTGGTCGACTGAAGCAAAGACAATTTCCCTTGTTTTAGTGAAACATTTAAGTTATCATATACTGTTGACAGAATTTTATATAGCGTATACCCTTTTTTACAATTCTTGCAAGTATAAACAACTCCATAGAAACCTAACTCTATTAAGTGACAATGTGACAATAATTATAGGGGGAATCGATAGCGCATTGGATAACACGAGCCTCTGAATAGTCATTATGTGAGAGGCGCTATATAAAAGTGTAAATACAATACAATACACTGGCATGGAGAACAGCGGGCCAGAGTTCGAGCCCCGTAGGGGGGACGTGCTCTGTATAGGCTGCTATTAGCACCCTGTATTTCAGGCTGTCTGTTCTGTCAGTATATAGAGAAGATTTTATGTCTTATGTAATTTGCGTTCTTATGACTTGTTTCAATTGCATAACTGTACAATGTAACCGGATGCGTTCTGTCAGACTGTCAACCGGATTAATTTTGGTTCAGTAAAGAATATTATTATAAGTACGCGGACATCATGGAACACTGGCTCGCGCCAGCTTGCAGTTTGTACACACACACACACACACACACACACACACACACACACACACACACACACACACACACACACACACACACACACACACACACACACACACACACATATATATATATATATATATATATATATATATATATATATATACTAAATACGAAACATAAGCTAAGTTTTGCCCCCCCCTGAAAAAAACTGAAATGACGTCCCTGGGTCATGGTAAATTATTCCCAATCGGATTACCAGGGCTTTTTAACGTGCAGTTGTACACAAAATGTGTAGTTTTATATGGATTTGTGCACTTGTAGCAGCACTTCTGTACAGTTAAAAGTAGCATATAGGCTATAGCCTAATGTCATTGTCCTCCGATTGGAAGTAATTTACCATGGAGGATGGGAAAGGAAAGGAGTTGTTCAGTTCCAAAAATTCTTTAAAAATAGCCCTGCAGATTACAGTGAACATTTAAGACTATTTTAGCTGCACAAAACTGCCTTCACATCTGCAAAAGTCCTTTAGAAACACCTTTTTGTGTAGAACTGCACCTAAAAAGCCCTGAGCATGCATCTATCCATTCAAGTTAAGTGTTCAGATGTTTGCTATTAATTTGATATTTATTCCCATGATCTTTGAGTTGATCTCTCTTACATCTGTTTCAGCTAATTATTCTATAACGTCTTATCCCGAATGTATCTTTCGAAGTCCCAGGGTCTGATTTTTTTAAACCTAGATCCACATCGCTCGAATATCTTCGCTGCTCATTCAGATTATATCAACGTTCCTCGATTCTGTCAGTTTCTTTACTGCGGAAACAAGTCATTTGTAGATTTTGACAGGGTATATAGCCCCAGTCAAGGGCGGATACATAAATTTTCGAAGGGGGAGGGCAAAATTTTCGTCTTGGTCCCCGAAAAATATAATGACTTTTTTAATCATTTGTCTCGAATTCCCAAGGAAAAGATACCATTCTATCATTCTATCCGCCAAAGTAGTTGATGACCTTTTTTAGTCGTACGGACCTCGTACCCGGACCACGTGGGCGTGAGGAGGGTCCTACGGAACTACTCATGGGGGGGGGGGGCGACGTCAACTTTCAGAGCAGAATAGCTGGTCAAAATAAATAAATTTCCAAATGGGGGCCATGGCCGGATTGGCCTCTGGATCCGCCCCTGGCCCCAGCTATCGTCCGAAATGGACTATTTCATTTCAAGGATGTTCAACGCCATATTGTTTAGCAGTTGGCTTTAGAAACTGATCCAGACATCTTCGTTTCATGTGACTGGTAGAGAAGCCGACTTAAAATGTTTGCATTCGGAACGATGGACCTAAGTGATTGCTCAACTATCCACGGATCCGCCCAGACATTTATTGCCAACTTAAAACATTCCGGGCTGGAACGTCGGCCATATGGCCAATCAGATTATCAGAGACATGCATGAACAAAAGCGATTTATTTTAATCGCGATATTATTGTCGGGCCCAGAAGAGATCGGTCTAGATCTACGACAGTCGGATGCACGCAGTGGATAAATTCCGGCAGACGGAACGAGCCAATGCAATCAGGCGGTTTTTAGACAGCTTCCGGTTTATCATACGTCATTATTCGTCTGCATCTGACGTCCAACGGAAAATATTTTCAGATGGAATCTCACTGTAGGTTGCGGTGCTGTGCGGTGGTTTCCCGTCATAATCGAGCCAACTGTCATAAACCTCGTTCTTGTTCTTAATCATCTGCATAGAATAGACCTATTAATTATACCTTGCATGGCTGCAACATTGCATGGCCTTTCTAACTTTGCAGTTGTACATAAAATGTGCAGTTTTAGTCTAAATGAATTTGTGCAGTTGCAAAGAGCATTCTTGTGCATTGAAAAAACAGTTTAAAAAGGTCATCCGATTGAGGATAATTTAATAACTTCGGAGGACCGTAATGGAAGGAAAGCGGTTGTGCGTTAAAGTAAAGGTCATCGGATTCTAAAGTAGGCTACGGAAGTTGGAACAGAAATTGTCGGTCAAAAGGGCAATTTAAATTACAGATTAAACATTGCTGGTTG